>CBXJ02000361.1:5659958-6214958 GCA_000612645.2 Trichuris muris
ATTTAAAAACATTGTTATAGGAAGCTGTCTCTCCCTTTTCTTCGTTTTACCGAATAAATCTTGTAGCGTTATTCCTCGTGTAACCATTATGCCACGTTCCATGGATGGATAATATTTGTGCACGAAGCAATAACGAGCAATCAGAAAAATGACGCTTCATTAGCATTATGCACGGTTTAGAGAGCGTTGTGGGCAGAAAAAGTCTTTCGCGCCCGCGCAGATGATCACACTGCTGCACAGGCATGCAACGACACTAGTGCAACTATAATGCTGGCGAGCGGTGTGCATGTTTTTGTGAAAAGGTGACGTCACTATTTCACGCCGGACAAATCGCGTTGTATAGAAACCGCGGATAACGAGACCGCGGATAACGAGGGCCGCCTGTATATGTAAAACAACGGCAGTAGCTTCCCAAACCCGTCTGTATTCTCTTTAAACTGCGGGTTTCAAGTCTTTTCCTGATGGTGATCTTCTTTCTTCCCTTTGGCCCTTTCCGATGCTTCTACCATCTTCTGCCGTTGTTAACAATGATTGCATCCGTGTAGCATGTGATCAGGAAAAGACTTTAAACCCGCAGTTTAAAGAGAATACTGAAGGGTTTGGGAAGCTACTGCCGTTGTTTTACATATACATTTTTTCATTTGGGTTCGTGACGCAGTCCCGGTCGGTCGGGGGGTGGGTGGGTGCGCGCTCCGCTGCTTGACTGACTGGGTGGGCGATAGTCGCTTGACGGGTCGAAGGTTAGACCTGATAGTTGATGTCGCCAGCCCGAATGGTTGAGCGGAGGAGCTTGCCGAACCGTTGACTAACTGGGCAGTCGATGGAAAAGTTTTTCACTGATGACGGTCACAAGGTAGTGCCTGAAAGCTCTGAAATTTGTGCCATTGGAATAAAAGGTTTTCAATGAACGGGGATAATCCGTGGTACTATTGGTCGCATTGTGCACACACCCCGTTAAGAGAAAAGTTTTAGATAGATAGGCAGGGTAACAACATTCAGCCGTTAGAAAAGATAATTGCAGGTGGGTTAGCTGATTCATTTACATTGCTTTGCTTTTCCCTTTTCCTATGTGTTGAAAATACTGCCTGCGCGTAGATGAGCTATTACATTTTGCGTAAACCGTTTAATAAATGTAGTATTTTTCAAAAATTAATCTAAAAGTTGCTTAAATAATGGAATCTCCTTACTGGGTGCATGTAGTATCATCAATAGCAAAGACAAAGCCTATTTGTTAAGTTCGGTATTCACGCTGTCCGTAAACATACAACAGATGCTCCACCAGGCAGTGGAAAAGCAATTTATTAGGAAGATGAATGCCGACATCAAATGTACGAGCTTCCTGCAGTTTACAGAACATTACGTGCTACGTCAACAGTGATATGTTTAGAGAGCTCCCAGAATTCTAATGGACAGTGGGTTCCATGCCCTAGTCGCTGAACATGGAATATTCGAGGCTTCAAAAGCCGTGGACAAATCGCACATTTGGTATTTATCAGTATACGGCGTCCTATTTTCCTAATAAGTTGCTCGTCCACTGAAGACTCAATGTCAATAACAACAATTTAGACGTACGTTATTTGGGTTTCGAAAACCCAAATAACGTACCTCTAAATTGTTGTTATGGTTCGCTTTTAAACAAATATACCACACAAGGATTTGTGACAAAGTCAGAACATTTGGTGCAACGAAATTGACAATAATTTGGTTGCTACGACTGCAACGATTTCACTTATCATGTTAACACACGAAATGCCCATTCTCCTTGACATGCCCATTACGTCCGCGCATTTGCCCATTTTCCATTTATAGTTATCGTTCAATTATTGTATGTCGGCAAAGAATACGCCTCAATACTCGAAAGCGAATGCTCACGACATTATTGCTTATTTTATTCTGCCGCAAATTTCGGCACTGCAACACACGTTCTCCATGTATACTTTCAAAACGCGATTAACAGATTTAAACATACACCCTTTCTAATTTCTAAATAATCTCATTTCCAGATTTTCACTCAAGACTTCAACCATTCCAGCTGCCCGTCGCTACCAGCCCATTGGTTTTTTAAACTTTTTTTGAACAACCCATTGGTTTCCGGAACGTTCGTTGCATAATCAGATACCTACTGCGCATTGAATTCAACTCCATAAAAGAAGTGCTTAAGAAAATGCCCTAAGGGAAGTGTACTAACAAGTAGTGTGCGATAAAACCGATCGCAGAATTGCATATATATATATATATATTTCTGCAAGTGTAATAATTTCACGGATTTGTCCCCGTTCGTTGAAAGCTTCTATTCTTCCAAAAAGCAGCAAAGCTTTCGGGCATAGCCTTTGCCCGTCTTCAGTGCCAAAAAATATAAAATAATAATAATATTGGTCAACTACCCAGGTTGGTCAGTCGGTCTGCAAGTACTCCTACTCAGCCGACCCAGGCAGACGCTTCATCTGTTGGGTCATACCTTTGACCGCGTCGAATCCGCAATCCGCCCTGGTCAGCCGGGCAGAAGCACGAGTAATCCAACCAACCGAACGCCCAGGGCAGAGCCAAAACCATAACTGGTTAGCCCAGGGCAGAGCCAAAACCATAACCAGTTATGGTTTTGGCTCCGCCCTGGGCAGTCGGTTGGTTGGATTGCTCGTGCTTCTGCACGGCTAACTAGGTCGGATTGCGGATTCGACGCGGTCAAAGGTATGACCCAAAAGATGAAGCGTCTGCCTAGGTCGGCTGAGTAGGAGTACTTGCAGACCGACTGACCAACCTGGGTAGTTGACCAATATTATTATTATTATTTTATATTTTTCGGCACTGAAGACGGGCAAAGGCTGTGCCCGAAAGCTTTGCTGTTTTTGGAAGAATAAAAGCTTTCAACGAACGGGGACGAATCCGTGAAATTATTACACTTGCAGAAATGCATCTACCCCGTTAAAAAGAATTACAAAAAAATTTCATTATATAATATATATATATATATATATATATATATATATATATATATATATATATATATATATATATATATATATATATATATATATATATATATATATATATATATATATATATATATATATATATATATATATATATATATATATATATAAGGCCTCAAACAGCTATGATCAGCGCTCTCCAGCCGAGAAAACCGCGAAGGTCAACTTTCACCTCATGAAAGTTACAGAACATTTTCTCATGAATGAATAACTCGAGATGCTTGAAAAAATACTAATGTGTGGGTAACAGGTCGCATGAGTAAAGTAGATAAAGCAGGAGCTCTTTTCTCAACTCATCCAGCTTGTTTCTCATTATTCAAAACAATACGTGCGGTTGCTGCACTGTGTGCGCGTAATTGAACCCACATGACACCCACTTATCTAGTCCTTTCACTTTATCAACCGAATGGGATGATTTGGTCCTGGGCTCGTTGAGACAGCTGTTATCTAATAGTTCTCCCTTAATTTCTCGAACGGTCAGCCTGCGCTTCTTTTCAGCCGTTATCTTAAATTTCAGTAGCCATTGTTTAACCACTGTTCTTCATTCTGGAACGGCCGACCTCCATACCTGAATTTGCATTATCAACTATGAGTATTCCGGTTGGTGATCGTCTACTCGCCGAATGCGACGCTAATCTTTCTGGCTGCTATGAACACGTTCGAAGGAGGAAATGTAAGGAGCATGAAAACCGTGCATATTTACGGCTTTGAAAACAGCATCGACGCCGAAGTTTGCGCATACGGCGGAAGCGAATGAGTGCAAATCCGCAGCGCCGCGAAATCAAAACTTTCACTTGGGATACCATAATATGCGACAGCAAAGATTCAACATTCGACGCGGAAAATTTAGTACAAAGTGACAAACAGTTCGGTCAAGGCAAGCAACGTTCGACCAAAAGTGACGTCCACATGACTGGACTTGATAGTAAACTTTCTTGGAATGGCAAAGCAAAGCGACGACTGGTTCACAGTACATGGAACTTTGGCTTACCGAAAAAGGTAAGCAATTACAACCATTAGCTGTGAACCAATTGCACTCACGACTGCTTCGCTGCATTGTCAAGAAGCGAAAGCGACCACAGCGTCAAAAATTTATTCTGTCAATTGAAGGAGAAATTCCTTGGCATCAGAGCAAAAGTGAGCAGCGCAAGGATATGCAGGGATGAACGCAATACAGCAGCGGAACGAGAAGCCCGTTTCCCAAGGCGGTCGACTTATCCTGTGCGAAAACTCCCTAGACACCATACTTAATAGGCGCGCGTTAATTGGACATGCAAAGCCAACTACCAAAGTAGGCAATTTCACGAAGCTCACAGACCTGCCAAATTAGATTCTACGAGCGCAATAAAGCTGCTTATTACTTTCAACTGATTATTACTTTCCATTGATGCATATGACGCCTTGTTTCTAACAAGGATAAACAAAGAGAACGTATCTTTGATATTCCATCTACGGGCATGCAGTTCACACGCTTCTTTGTAAGTTGAACTCTACAAGCACAGCTGATACGAGGAAACTACGTAGAGCAAAGGGCGAACGCAATATAATGCGTGAGGAAAGTAAAGCCATAATGCGACCCAAACTTTTGTTTCCATTGATACGAGCGTATTGCCGACTAAGAAGGGCAATAGAAAACAAGTCCTGCCGAATCATCTTGCTTCGACCAGCAATTAAGCATCATCAACGTTCCAACAACTTCAACCTATTCGACAACCTTTGCGGCAGCAAAAAGGGAACAAACACGTTCGTGCAAAATGCGGATTTACACGAAAAGTTGACTATGGCTTCACTGAGAAAGCTTCCATACATGGCAGATATTGCACAGTTCAAGTAAAACAAGGGCGCGCGCAGACGGTAACAAAGAGTTGTTGGTAACAATGCGTCAATGTCGGATGCCCCTTCCCGGTTGGATGTTCACGAAATATTACGACAAACGACCAAACGGGTCTCGCGCTTATGACGAAACGAAAAGTAATGCTTGCACCAGTGACCTAAAAGGGGAGTTCGGTGATGGGAAATCGGGGCGCGCAACTGAGCAATGCAGTGCTGCTCGGCGATCGCGCAAGGTCTTTGACACGACCATCGCAGCAGCCGTGCATACCGAAGCACTTTTCAAGTGCTGTCGGAGAAGTTCCCTATTGGGAAACCTAGTTTGCACATTTGCGCCAACTGACCATTGCTAGCGATTCGGGTCCCCAATCGACGGCACAATCAAGGCTCAAAGACTCCGCCAACCGGACAACTTTCAACGCTCGTGCGCCAGGCCGCTACCAAGTGGGAATGTGACCAAAACTTCGGACATCCATTGGGGCCGCTGTTTGCCTTATGCAAATTAGGATCCCTTCGACCCCTGGCCTACCGCCGCTGGCAAAGCTCGGCTGGGGCGGTTACGCGCAACCGGGTCGACCGGAGCAGTTGGGAATCGAGCAGCTCCTGTACACGGTGCCAACCATTCCGTTTTATGCATAATTCGTCCTTCCGGCGCAGGGCTCTCGTTGGAACCCTGTTTTATCCGCTCCTGCTGCTCATCGCTCCCGTTGGATACGCCTGTCCGGGTAGCATACCCTCATCGTGCAAATGTCGCATGCTCGCCGCGGGACTTTCTGTCCACTGCAGCGGAGCGGACATTGCCACTGTGGTTAAAGCGCTCGAGCAGGCAAACGTTGTTGTTGACCAATTGAAGATTGAAAATTCCAATATTCCAACGCTAAACGCAGGAAGCCTGTCGTCGCTAAAAGTGAAGACTTTGGACCTATCAGGCAATGGCATACGCGAGGTAAGAAAGAGCAAGTCAAACCACTCGTGACAGCGTGTTCACCAAGAAACTTCTCGTTCTGCCATAAATAGGTCTCGCTGGCAAACAATAATTGATAAGGCACGCCAGCGGAGAAGTTAATAAGTAGCTAATATTAGTCGGTCACCAACCAAGTTTGAATATCACTATCTGCATGTACTCTGCACCCTGAGCGCGTTGTATGGAATTTTGTTCCTACTATTATTGCTCTATCGTCTATCCACAACAGTTTGGCCTTCTTCCTGTGAAGTGCGTACAATGGCTCAACGAATGGAGAAACGAACAGCTGGGCAAAAAAGGGTCAGACTTAAACTGCCTGCGCGTGAGCATCAGAAAGTAATGTACAGTAGCATTACGCCTACACCCGCAAAAAGGTCAAGATACTTTTGCTAAGGAAGCTGAACTGGTGAATTACTATTAATATTAATAGCGACAGTTCTGCTTTTCATTCAAGCCACGGTGTTTAAATTCTTGAATGAGCTTAACATTGTCACTGAGACTATTTTCTATGTAGACTTTCGCCAAAATCTGGAATTTTCAGAACTTCTCGTGCTCCTCCTTCAGCGACGAACGCATTAATAATTTGACCATACTAGAGCGTGAGCAACGGGAACAGTGGCAAACGTGCTTGGCCAGTCAGTGCACAATGACGCACAACGACTTTGAAGAAAGCTTTCAAAATTAGATTCGGTTGCCCGCAAGCTCCGTATCCATTTCATTGGCTTACATACAATAGTTTAGATTCCCGGTTTACAACAGTCCTTCTAGCTTGCACAGGGGCTAGAGGCTATCGTGTGCTGTTTGTGGAGACAGGCCTCTGCGAGTTTTGGTCTCCTTGCCAACATTTTCGCACACTTAATTTCAGAAGGGATTAACGGAACCCCCATTTGCGCGCCATTGACTATCGTACACTTTTTCGGTTCTTAGCAGTGACCTACACAGCCGTTTGCACGGCTCCTCATGAACCTTACAAAAAGTTCGCTCAATTGCCCTTTTGAGAATGCCTAGCATGCGCGCAAACAAGTGTCCATGTGGAACTGCAAGCGTGTATATGTCGGTCAGTGCTAAAATGTCTAGGAAAATTTATTAAAGTCAACTGCCCGCAAATGGAGTTGCCTTGCCCCATTCTTCATACTGCTTCATAATTTTGGCCCACCTGAAATGAAATGTGCCCAACTTTTGACGAAGGAACAACAGTCCTCGGTGCTGCATCTCCGCAAAGAGCACATGGCAATTTCTGGCCACCCGTATTACAAACATTCGGATTTCGCTGATCTCTACCCCTTCTTCACAGCTCACCGCGTCATAGCGTCCAATGACAAAAAATCCCCCTAACTTTTCTTCGTGGTTACAGTCCCGTAATGTTGGCGTCTTGAGCTCTGAGAAGCGCGCCAGCATCTTCGGCTGTGTAGTATTGATGAACGTGACTTACCTGCATCAAGATGTTGGCATCTTGAGGCAGGTAAGTCATGATCAGAGTTCAACATTAACATATTTCCATCATCAGGGTGTTGACCAAAGTGCAGCAGTGGTGTGGCGTACATCTCGTGTAACAAAAGGGCAGTGGAGAAACTAGGTGAAGTCTTTTCCAGCTTCAAGTTCGGAGAAACGCAAAGTAGGAAATAGGACATTAGCGGAGAACTTTTCATCTTGAAATCGGGACGACACAATTTCACTAACAGCACGTCCCCAGCGAAGTTTACAATGAAGTAGAATGAATGAACTATGAAAGCGTAGTACGCATGGGAAACAAGGCAGAGCACGTATACTTTTGCGAAACCTTTCACTACGCCAAAGGTTCGTCTTCGTAAGACGACTTCATTCAGTTTCTTCGCTGTTGATTAATATTTAACTACACGCTGGAGCTTCGGGACTAATTTCCGGTTGTTGAAGGCCAATCAATCACAACCATACAACTGTTTTACGAAATATCCACTTTTCTATGCCGAAAGTCTGTCGAAAGTAATACCTAAGCAATGTGCCAACTTTTAATGCGGGATCTCGTTTCTTAACGTTTCCTTTGTCCTACGAGAGCGCGTATTGGGTCATCAGAAACGTACTGAATTACCAAAAAAAAACGGATGAAATGTCTCTTTGATGCTAAAATGCCAATATTGATCGTTACACTTGGAGGTGCTTCGGAATGGCCTCAAATACAGGGGCAACAGTTGTCATGAAGCAATAACGCAACGGAAACAGTTTTTACGCTGAGGCAATGTTACCTAACCGTACAACCTATGAACTGCCTGTTTCAGATCGAAAAAGGCGCATTCGGCAATGAGGCAAACAAAATGGTTGAGCTGCTGCTGGCGAACAACGAGTTGAAAAAATTACCGGATGTCAGTGCGCTGAACGCTCTACAAATTCTGGACCTCAGTGGAAATCAACTGGAGGACATCAACGAAGAGGCATTCGTTAACAATCCAACGCTTCGGGTGCTCAAGGCAAAGTCCAACCGCATTTGCGCGCTTTCCGCAAATTCGTTGTACGAAGCGAAAGGCACCCTCGAAATGCTTGACCTATCGACGAACTGTCTTACGCAAGTGCCGGCGCAAAACTTGCGCGGCTCTCAACAGTTGGCCATCGTGGACCTCAGCCAAAATGCCATTGAATCGCTTCCCAATCTCCAATTCATGAATATGCCTGAATTGCGCGATCTTCGCCTGGGCAACAATCGAATAATGGAGGTGCTACCGCTCGCCTTCATGAACGTTCCCAAGCTGGAAAGTTTAAATCTGACTACGAACAAACTAGAGTCTTTGGAAACAAGTCGATTTATGCTATTTGAAAATCTTCAACTTCTCGACCTTAGCGGGAACATGCTGACAAAGGTGAGCTAAATGTTGCAACGCATTGGAAACAAATGGATCCTAACTTTCAGTTGCCGGCATCTGCTTTCAAAGAACTTGCCGTACTCAAGGAACTACACCTCAATGGCAATCGTATTGTCACTGTGGAGACAATGGCCATTAGCAACAATCCCGAATTAAGGTTGATCAACCTGGCCAACAACACCTTACGCGAATTGTACTTCAATGCGTTCGACCAGCTCGACGGCATGCAAACGCTCCTTTTGGAAGGCAACAAAATTGAAACAATTGGTACGTTCATTCATGCAAATTGCGATTAACCCGCGCCACCGGCATTATGCAACATATTTATTTGTTGCAGAAAAGGATATGCTAGCGGGAATGCCAAATTTAAAGCAGCTCAGCCTTAGGGCGAACGAAATGACCAAAGTTGCAGGGAACGCCTTTAGCAATGTGCCCCTTTTGACGACGCTCGACCTGGCGAACAATCTGCTCAGCAAATTGCAAAAGGGAACCTTCGACGATCTTAAGCACCTGTTCTGGCTTGATTTGAGCGGAAATCAGCTAAGCACAATTGAAGAAGGAACGTTCAATAATGGAATAAGCAATCTGCTGCTCCAACGGAATCCTCTGCACTGCGACGAGTCGATCACTTGGCTGATCAAGTACTTAAGTACGGAGAAAGTGAGAAGCTTTTTCCCTGGCGAGCAGGATGTGACATGCCGGTCTCCGCCCGAGATGGCCGGCAAAACGCTCAGGACGTTGATGATATCGGAGGTGAACAAGAGCATGAACGGTAAGGGACAATTTGCCAATTGATTAATGCAGATGTGGACCCCCATTTCAGGTATGCAGGAATATACGACGGAAGAACTGGCCGGCGGCAGTTTGATCAGCCAACTTCTTCACGATGCCGGCGGACAACAGGACAGCAGCGCACTCCCGCTTTTCCCAGCGTTGGACCAGCTGAGTAACCCGCTGGCGCGGCTCCTGGAGAGTCAGCAGGCAAACCCCAACTTGAAGGAGTTCTTGGGAAGGTTGCAAGAAATTTTGAAGAACTTCCCGGCTGCAAGTCAGCTGAGGAATATATCGCCGGAGATGATCCACCACGTACTTCGCGGAGGTCAGATTCCGGGCATTTCGTCGCTGCTGCTGAATCGGATCGTAGAGAACTATGCCAAATCGTTGGTCTCCGACAAGAACGTTTTGGGCAAGAAGGGCGGTCAACTACCACCCCTGTCGTCGCTGCCTGCCGAAATGATCGAGGACGTTATGCAGGGCAAGCCGGTGCTAGGCCTAAGCGCCGAGGAAACCGCCATTCTAAGGGAACGCTACTTCAAGCAGATGATAGGTCCAAATTCCACGCTGGCGTCAATTGCGAAACTGTTGCCTAAGCAAATGAAATCGCCGCTTTCCAATCTGTCCAAAGGAGGAACTCTGATGGGCCTCACTATGGAGGACCTGAAGAACATAGATGTGAACAGCATCCCTATCCCGGTTCTTGTCGACTTGGTAACCGGCAAGACCCCCGACTTCACCCAAGTGCCGGCCGACATAGTCCGTTTGATAATGAACAGAAATCCAACCTTATTTGGTCAACTGGTCAGCCAACAGCTGAACAAAAGTAGCCAAGGGCGAAGCGGACCAAAGGGCGTACGACTTCCACCAGAGGAGGTGCCGTATGATGTATCCCATTTGGACCGCAAAGGCAATTTGAAAATGTTCAACGAGCACCGAGAGACGCAGTCGAATTCAGGTATGTTTACGGGCATAGCGCTTGGCATTGTCGCCCTGTTGACCGTTCTGACCACGTTCATTCTGTGCTATCGACGTGTGAAGAAGAATCGGATAGTCGAAGCCACCGCAAAGATCCCCCAGTTTACGGTAACGTCCAGCTCTAGTCTACGGCACGGCATCGCTACCATGAAGTGTGGTCACTCCCTTCAAGGTATATCCAATTCTAGCGCGTGCACTTACGGCACGCAGTGCCAATGCAACAGCAGCTGCGATGACGCCTGCTCCACTTCGAGAATATGGAATCAGTCAGCCAACTACTACAGGCCAAAAGAATCGGGTATCAACGTTTAACTTGATCGGTTACGCCTTTTGCCATTGGTCCACCCCTTTTTAAAACGATTGCACTTAAATTCGAGGATGCTTTTTACACTGCACTCTTGCTGAGGAGTAAAAATCGTTTTACCTTGTCGGCGGAAAGGCCTGCGTGTTAGTGTTTCGATTGTTTTCATTGTGCGGTTGTCAAGTGCAGGGTTAACCTAAACCACTTCGCGTATCAAGACGATAAGTGACGGATTAATTTCGCTTTTCGACGCTCCTAAATGCTGCATATTGGGGAAGACTGCTTACACAAGTTTACGGATTTTGAAATTTTTTTCTTTCTTTGTGTGACGGGATTATTTTCATCAAATTCGAATATCCATAACACGGTTGAATCCCGTTTATTCTTTTGTAAGAAACAATTTCTTTAAAACAGAGCTTTCGGACGTTTCCTCGTCCATCATCAGTGTTAAACAATAATGTCCACTGCCCAGTCAGTCGACAGTTCTGCAAGCTCCTCCGCTCGACCAACCGGGTAGGCGGCATCAACTATCAGGTCTATACCTGGACCCATCAAGCGACTGTCGCCCGCCCTGTCGGTCATGCAGAAGAGCGAGCGTCCCATCCGACCGACCGAGGCAGCGACACAACACCAAATGAACAACAGCAGTAACAAACATAGGCACGTCGAAAACTACTTTAAAACGACACGTGCTTTTAAGTTCTTTTCCCGGTATTTTCCTCCTTCTTACGTTTCACCCTATCCGATGTTTCTTCCTTTTTCTGCCGTTGTGCTTTCGTCCTTTTTTGGGCGGGCGACAGTCGCTTGATGGGTCCAGGTATAGACCTGATAGTTGATGCCGCCTACCCGGTTGGTCGAGCGGAGGAGCTTGCAGAACTGTCGACTGACTGGGCAGTGGACATTATTGTTTAACACTGATGATGGACGAGGAAACGTCCGAAAGCTCTGTTTTAAAGAAATTGTTTCTTACAAAAGAATAAACGGGATTCAACCGTGTTATGGATATTCGAATTTGATGAAAATAATCCCGTCACACAAAGAAAGAAAAAATTTCAATATACACGCGCTGCACGGGGCGCATGGACAAAAGCACAACGGCAGAAAAAGGAAGAAACATCGGATAGGGTGAAACGTAAGAAGGAGGAAAATACCGGGAAAAGAACTTAAAAGCACGTGTCGTTTTAAAGTAGTTTTCGACGTGCCTATGTTTGTTACTGCTGTTGTTCATTTGGTGTTGTGTCGCTGCCTCGGTCGGTCGGATGGGACGCTCGCTCTTCTGCATGACCGACAGGGCGGGCGACAGTCGCTTGATGGGTCCAGGTATAGACCTGATAGTTGATGCCGCCTACCCGGTTGGTCGAGCGGAGGAGCTTGCAGAACTGTCGACTGACTGGGCAGTGGACATTATTGTTTAACACTGATGATGGACGAGGAAACGTCCGAAAGCTCTGTTTTAAAGAAATTGTTTCTTACAAAAGAATAAACGGGATTCAACCGTGTTATGGATATTCGAATTTGATGAAAATAATCCCGTCACACAAAGAAAGAAAAAATTTCAATATACACGCGCTGCACGGGGCGCATGGACAAAAGCACAACGGCAGAAAAAGGAAGAAACATCGGATAGGGTGAAACGTAAGAAGGAGGAAAATACCGGGAAAAGAACTTAAAAGCACGTGTCGTTTTAAAGTAGTTTTCGACGTGCCTATGTTTGTTACTGCTGTTGTTCATTTGGTGTTGTGTCGCTGCCTCGGTCGGTCGGATGGGACGCTCGCTCTTCTGCATGACCGACAGGGCGGGCGACAGTCGCTTGATGGGTCCAGGTATAGACCTGATAGTTGATGCCGCCTACCCGGTTGGTCGAGCGGAGGAGCTTGCAGAACTGTCGACTGACTGGGCAGTGGACATTATTGTTTAACACTGATGATGGACGAGGAAACGTCCGAAAGCTCTGTTTTAAAGAAATTGTTTCTTACAAAAGAATAAACGGGATTCAACCGTGTTATGGATATTCGAATTTGATGAAAATAATCCCGTCACACAAAGAAAGAAAAAATTTCAATATACACGCGCTGCACGGGGCGCATGGACAAAAGCACAACGGCAGAAAAAGGAAGAAACATCGGATAGGGTGAAACGTAAGAAGGAGGAAAATACCGGGAAAAGAACTTAAAAGCACGTGTCGTTTTAAAGTAGTTTTCGACGTGCCTATGTTTGTTACTGCTGTTGTTCATTTGGTGTTGTGTCGCTGCCTCGGTCGGTCGGATGGGACGCTCGCTCTTCTGCATGACCGACAGGGCGGGCGACAGTCGCTTGATGGGTCCAGGTATAGACCTGATAGTTGATGCCGCCTACCCGGTTGGTCGAGCGGAGGAGCTTGCAGAACTGTCGACTGACTGGGCAGTGGACATTATTGTTTAACACTGATGATGGACGAGGAAACGTCCGAAAGCTCTGTTTTAAAGAAATTGTTTCTTACAAAAGAATAAACGGGATTCAACCGTGTTATGGATATTCGAATTTGATGAAAATAATCCCGTCACACAAAGAAAGAAAAAATTTCAATATACACGCGCTGCACGGGGCGCATGGACAAAAGCACAACGGCAGAAAAAGGAAGAAACATCGGATAGGGTGAAACGTAAGAAGGAGGAAAATACCGGGAAAAGAACTTAAAAGCACGTGTCGTTTTAAAGTAGTTTTCGATGTGCCTATGTTTGTTACTGCTGTTGTTCATTTGGTGTTGTGTCGCTGCCTCGGTCGGTCGGATGGGACGCTCGCTCTTCTGCATGACCGACAGGGCGGGCGACAGTCGCTTGATGGGTCCAGGTATAGACCTGATAGTTGATGCCGCCTACCCGGTTGGTCGAGCGGAGGAGCTTGCAGAACTGTCGACTGACTGGGCAGTGGACATTATTGTTTAACACTGATGATGGACGAGGAAACGTCCGAAAGCTCTGTTTTAAAGAAATTGTTTCTTACAAAAGAATAAACGGGATTCAACCGTGTTATGGATATTCGAATTTGTTTACGGATTTTTGGCAAATGCACCTCCTCGCCCTGCCAACTTCCATGACATTCCGACAGTGCTTGCGAAGCGAGTCCAGTTTAAAAAGCTTGAACATAGTTCCTCGTTTAAAATTGCCTTGGAGAAAGTCAGCACGAAGACATGCAACTTGCACGGATTAATGTTCCACGATGATCTCAGCCTTTGGAAACAAGACCTTCCTAAGAGGAGGCACGGTCCGTTTAACATGGGCGCTGGGAAGACTGACAAACTCCAAAGGGACCTATTTAAGTAACGTGGAGAAAAGTTTGGATTACGTCATTATATCAATAACTACACCGTAAGAACAAAACAAATGGCCCGGATTGGATGAACTGAAAACTAATTTCGCATTTACGACTGACTTCAGGATTATCCTTCGAATATATTCATGGCTTGTGACACTGTTTGTTTCAATGCTAATTGAAAACTAACAAACTGCATTTCTATCCGCAATTAAGTAACACAAATGACTTACGCATAATATACTTGAGGCTGACATACATGACTTTAGGCTTGACGTACGTCGAGTTCCACGACAACAACACGTTTTAACGCGACGTCCTGCCATCACTTCCCGTGGGAGCGATTGCGTAAGTAAACACTCATACGAAACCGCGACAACGCCTCTTTCGCTACTACGAAACTAACGAATAGTCTATCGAAATTGCAGTCATCGTAAAGCATATTCAATTGCCGTGAATGAATTTACATTTCAGTAAATTAGTTTGCTAAATGACGAAAAGAAGGCCAAACGTTTGCGCACTACGTAGCAGCTGGTTAGCTCTATGTCACGACGTAGGATCCTCCCGCCTATTACTACGTAATCATACAACTTTAGACCATAGTACTGAATCACTGAAAACTTATTCAAATTTAACTGAACTAGGGCACTGGTTAACATTGAAGACGGAGCGCGACGTGTCCCGAAAGCCACGGAGTAATAGAACAACAAAGAAGCTCTCGAAAATGGTTCAATAATTAATGCAAGTAATGCATACTCACACCGTTACCAAGCCCTAGGTCGTACAACTTGATCAAAGCGACGTCACGTCAGAAAAACAGAGCATGTTGTCGCTGGTAAAGCGGTAGCGAGTCATAAATAAGGTGTACGAAAATCACCAAAACTGTGACGAATACCAAGCTCACAAAACTGGCTATCGACTGCTTAGATTCAGCCCTCCAAGAAATGCGTCACGAAGCCTAACTTGTACAAATGTCCTATCTTTTGGGGAAAACACGAACCACCGTTTCGCAAGTACGGGACAGGCACAACTCGTGCCGCATTGCTACCAACGATAGCTTTTGCTCAGGTTCACGCAAAAGAAACGGCACTGACGCAACGAAGGCAAAAGACCATGGTGTCAAACCGCTGAATTAACCCAGCGGTCGTTCGTTGAAAGATTGACATTAGTACGTGAAAATCAACAATTATTAACTACAGTAAGCACTGGCGGTTTTCGTGTAAGTCGCTGTGCGAATAGGTTTGCGGGATACATTAGTGCTGGTTGATAGGCGCAGTAAAACGTGGCGCCAAATGAACTACGCGGGTCAACTTTTAACGTCCTAACGAATACATTTAGCCCAGTTCACAATAACATGCTGCTTAGCAACTGCTGCTCCGTCAGCTCCACTATTGTGAATAATGAATTCTTCAAATCACAAGCACAAGCAGAGATGCTACGCAAAAACCGGGCATGAGCATAGGTGTGCTACTGCTGGATTTCATGAATTCCTGCTTGTTACGGCGTTGAAGGAAACGACTTGAGCTCCTTCAAGTGAGAACTCCCGTAGCGCTGAGTGGGGAATTTCACAAGCTACTATTCGACGCTTAATTATAACGTTGCCTGGAATGCCAAAGCCAATCTCGCAACCTCTACAGGTACAACAAGGTGAAGCCACTCCCAAAAGTGTGACTTATTCCCGCCTTTCACAGGGTTAGCGACAATTGAAAATACAACAAATCGCGCCCACGTAATATGTGCGCGCAAAAAGCGCGCATAAATGACGACATGCAGCAGGCGACGGCATTGCGTCTTTCGGAAACTTCTCCGACGCTCGCTGAATGTGGGTTACCAGGTAATGTCTGCCGTGCGCCATCTGCGATAGTTCAAAAGGAGTGAATGCGAAAAGTTGGCAGATGTCTCTAGGAGAAGTAACACTGCATCTAAATTGAAACATTATCTTGCTAATACGGTTTCATGGCAAGTTGTCTCCCAGTCGAATGGGAAAAAGCGTCCCAAAGAAGAGATGAGTCACCGTGAGAACCGGAACCCAAGCAATGGCTTTTCGCTTGCAAAGAGTGAACAACAGATGCGGCAGCTTAGTTTGTATCCAATGCACGGATTCGAAAAACTGTGCTAGGCATTGAGATGAATACTCTCGAAGAGGCAGCGTTCCTTGTTCTGATGATGCTTCTGCGGGAAGGAGTCAGAATTCCTGAACGTTTTGGTAAACGGTTTCAAAGTTAACCGATGTGCTTTCCTCCAATATTTGGAAGTTAACTTACTGAATATGCAGGAAATGGGAAAGGAAGTCAAGGTTGTCAAGCATATGACAACCGAACAACTTCTAAATGGACCACCGTGATTACCGGGACGAACGGAATTATAAACAGGCGTGTTGCTTGGAAAACATCTGCGCTATCAAGGATACTTTGAGGTTGAATTCAAAGAAACTGCCACCCACGACACCCGCGCTTCAAGGGCGATCGTTGGAACAGCGATTCGGTTAGACGCGCAAACGACCACTTCCATAAACCGGTTAACTGAATAGCACTGTCGGCCGTGGTAATTCAATGACCCCGACGGTTGGTGCACGACCGTCACGGTTGATTGACAGCATACTGCTTATGGTGAAATCACGCACTCCTCATTTCGCCGACGTTGTGACCGCGTCGAAAGGGTCGCGCTCAGGAAGTACCCACATTGCGCTACGGCTGTACAACGTTTTCGACCGCGCCAATAGGTAAGACCACTTGTTACCATTGCTTTTCCAGTAAGCGCTGCTTGGGATATACGAATATGTTGCTTCTGCAGTTGTTAGCAAATTTATTTCATCCAAGAGACAACGGCCTGCGTCATGAAGAATTTGCCGATCTGGCGGCAATCTATATAAACAGTATACTGTACTTTCGTGCGTACAGGAATTTGACATTACGCGCCGGGTGTTGTTGCCTAACAACATTCACTCGCAGTCTTACTTTGTATTAGTGCCACGATGCCAAACCAACCAAAATATTTTGTCCATCCCGGTTTGTAACCATAACATATTCGTTCGTACATCTCCAGCTGAGAAAGATAAAATTTGGGTTTCGGCATAACGCGCTTCTTTAAAATAACTGCCGCTATGTATAATCTATCCTTAAAATTTCGACCGTTCAAAATTTTTGAAGTACGATGTCATCTGGTGCGTTGTTATCAGTACATTTTCCCACGTTTTGCAAGAAGCCTACCAACATGGACGTTTAGAGGGCTTATATTATTTGAAAAGGTTTAGTCTACACAGGCCATGTAGCATACGACATAGCTGCGCAACTCAACGGAAAGCTTAAGGAACATTTCCGCCTGAATGGCGCCTGTAGTCAATTCATGTGAATTCACTGATCGAACATCACTATAGCTAACTCTTCTTCAAAGAGAATCAGAAAAGTGCCGTGCAGAACGATTCATGCTTTTGCTACTCAGTGAAACGCGCCAATTGAGGGTTGCACAGAGGTGACCCTATTACAAAGTAGGAGGAAGTCGTCAAAAAGGCCAAATTCATCCTACGATCAGGTCAGCTATTATGCCCGGCGCCCTTGATGCAAATTGCACGTTCACTTCCTGGCAGGCGGAAGGGAGACTTAGTTGCGATGAGAGATGCAATGTTAGAACAGCGGTGAATACCGTTAACAAACGCTTTACTAAAAGGACGAAACGTAGCTTTCAGCATTGCATTGTTCCCCTTGAGCGTGCAGGATTGGACATTTGGAGATGCATTACATTGCAAAGGGGACAACAAATTCGTCCAACTTTGCTTTGCGCACGCTGAAGAAGGGATAACGTAGTCCAAAAATTTTAGTAAAGGAATATCAACTTGACGCTGCCTCTTTGACACTAAAAATGCTCAGCCTATCAAGATAGGCAGGCAGTTTTCATATTCACAATCGTAGAGCCGCTAAACAACAGATTTCACTTCTACAAAATATGCAAATTGGTCATTGTTAATAAATGACGGGACGCAATGTGCTAAGCTGAACACCGACAAAGTTAAACATCATTCACAGTATTGAAAAAAAACACTGATTATTTTCATTCTGTTCTGTCAAGTATTTTTGGTCAATCAATGCGAAAGATCAGACATCATCATTCATTTTTGTCTTCCGCTACACAAAAGCGTGCTTTTAATAATCCAATGTCCACTTGTTCTCTTTTTACTAACGTATCTTTTAGGACTTACTTTATAGATTAATTGTTGTCACAATCAGTTAAACAAACAGTCTTTAAAACATCTGTTAGGAATATTAAAGAATAGGAACTGCAACGGTCGCATAGGACAACCAACCGCGTCTGTGAAATTATTGTTTAGGCTCCAAAGTCAATTATAGTTTCAGACGCCGTCGCATCATATCAACAAAGGCAACTTATACTCGAAAAGATCATAAAGGTTGGAACGACCAGACGGTCCCTTATACAAGCAGTAATGCTGCCCCTTGTATGCACAATTATATTCTGCCAAGAATTAGTCTCTACGCGATCGGTCGTGCAAACCTTTAGAGATGCTTCTACTCTCAACCTTGTTCTAAGCACACAAATAAAATGTTAAGAAAAATACGATTTTGGTATACCATCGAGTTTTTATATACGCAAATTCAAGATTTCGAATGCAGAATGTGTAAGCAGATTTTTTCAGCAACTGCGACATGAACACGCCGTGCGTTACGAGCGAATGGGCACGATGCATACTATTTTCGATAGCACTGTTGTTGAGCACCCAAAATTCCATTGCCTACTGCCCTGAAAATAACCGACTGAAGGCCATGTGCACCTGCGAATCTACCGGGCATAATACAATATTGGACTGCTCCGACTGTACAGGTCAGCAAACGATCGAAGTCCTGAAAGAGAATCGAGCCAAACTTGGACTTCTAATGGAACTTCGCCTACGCAACTGCACGTTAACGGAGCTGAAGGAGAACCAATTCGACGGCTTGTTCGTGAAAAAGCTGGATCTCACGGACAATCTGATCGAAACAGTGGACATCAAAGCATTCGAGGGGCTGAAGAATGTTCTTCAAACTTTGCTGCTTGGCGGAAACCGATTGAAGGAATTGCCAAACAAGGCTTTGAATAACATGGAAGAATTGCAGCACCTCGACTTGTCTTCAAATGAAATTGGCGACATTGACGAAAATGAGCAATTGATCAATCTACCAAAATTAACCGACCTCAACCTGGTGGACAATCGAATTTGCTCTATTCACAAGGATACGTTCGACATGGTCAAACCAACATTGCAGACATTGAACTTGGGAAAGAACTGCTTGGCTGAAGTGCCCGCAGCGGCCATTAGAGGCTTCAAGCATCTGCTCGCTTTGCATTTGCAGCGGAATAATATATCCGCCATAAGGGCTCTCCAATTCATCAATCTTCCAATGCTCAGTCTGCTCAACCTGGCCAACAACCAAATTGAAATTATCCAAAGACAATCGTTCGTCAACGTACCGATGATACGATTTTTGTATTTGGGAGACAATAACTATACCTCGTTAGAGTCGCACACGTTTTCTACACTGGAAAGCTTGGAATTGCTCGATCTGACTAATAATCAGATTACGAAAGTTCCCACCGACGCATTCTCCGGTATGCCCAAGTTGGCCCAACTTTACCTGGGACAAAACAGAATCACCCAAATTGAACCAAACGCATTTAACAACAGCAGCTTGGTCATTCTGATGCTTCCAATGAACGACCTCAGCCGGCTGGAACCGGACATGTTCAACGGTTTGACCTACCTACAGCAATGCAGTCTTAAGAGTAATAAGGTAGGCGACCACGTAAGCAAGCGTCCGACGAAAAGGTACATTTTCCCCTCTTAGATAGCGAGCATCGCAAGCAACACATTTTACTCAGTTCCAAACTTGGTCGTTCTCGACCTCTCCCACAATCAACTTGACGAACTGCCTCCGTCAACGTTCATTGGGCAGCCAAAGCTGTTTCTGCTGGATTTATCGTACAACCGCCTGCCGCGAATTCCTTACGAGGCCCTGAATCGACGAACCGTCACAGTAATGCTGCACGGTAAGATAAACAGCGGCAATCTGCTCTTGTTAGTGGATGCCTATTGCAGAAAACCCACTGGTTTGCACGGAGCAAATTCACATGCTAGAAAACAACATCGGCATTCACGTATCCACGGCTGAGGACCACATTTGTGGAGGTAAACCATGTTGTCGCTTTTTAAGATCAAGACAAGAAAAACAAGACTTGTCATCTCCAGGTTCCTCCTTTAAACAAGAACAGGCGAACACTATAAGTGACGGTCCGACGACTGGGGAAGAGGTGGGACCAAAAGAGAACAGCGTAACCGAAGGGATCGCCGACGGGGGCGCAATAAGCAAAAGTTCCAATAAGGAAGAAGAGAAGATCACTTTGCCCGCAGGAATTGTCGTCAAAGAACCGATAGAGACAACCAAGCAGCCGACAATGGAAGCAACGGAACCGGAGGTCATATATCCGGTCCCTATACCGTTTCTAAGCAAAGCACCTCCACTGCTAGAAGCGTACGCCGTGTATACGACAACTGCCACACCCTTGGAGCATATTGTCCCTCAGACCACTTTCTTTACGGGACTTCCGTTGGACATCATTACTGCGCTACCTGAGTGGACCAACCCTCCGGGATACAGCACAGCGGCTGTAGGTCTTCATTACGGAAATGCGAAGCAGGATTATCCAGTGCACCGGTCGTTCAGCGAACATAATTCCAATGAAGAACAAGCGGAAGACACGAACAAATGGTCGGGATTTTCGGAAAGCGCGAAAATGACCGCCTCCGTATGCATAGGCATAGTGATAGCCCTAACGCTGATTGTGGTGGCCGTTCTCTACTTCGTGAGACGAAGAAATCTTATTCTCACCCGAAGGTCGGAGAGCAACGAAAGCCGAACGACGGCATACGTGAACGCGCACACCTACGGTTGCCACAACTATCCGCCGTTCACCCAACCGGAAGGACCACGAAGGCCGTCCAGACAATGCGACATAAGTACTTATGCAAGGAACCCGCCCAACTGGCTTTATGATCCCGTGTGCTATAGCAGCACCCCTTCGGCGTATCGACCGTGACCGACAAAGTCACGGGTGAACAACGGGTACAAACTATGGCGAAGCACTCGTCCAAAATGGTTCGATTCTAAAATATTCATTTCATATTCCAAGACTTTGGTCAATAAAGTGTAGCAGATTGGCATTCTCTTTGCCCTATTTTCGGTCGTGCCCTTCCTGTCGCTTTGGAATCAAAGCAACCTATCTAAACAACCACGTAGACTGGTAGTGCGGCCCAATTGTCAACTTGATATTCGCATAGCCACGGCAACATAATTATGTCCCGGTTAAATAATAACTGTATGAATCGTACCGAAACTGGCGATAGATATTCATGGCTCAACGTATGGAGGAATAATATAAGGTTAAGCATCGACTTAATCGTGTGATCAGGCCGGTGTACATACCAAAGGTGCAGCGTGCATAGCGGGGTTATAGGTAGTACTGGTAAACGCTTAATGAAATCAGCTGCATGTAGGAATCAGTTTTAAGCAACGGTACTACAATTGTGAAGAGAGTGCCTTTGCAGAAAGGCGCTGAGAAATCTCATTCATCGCTCTATTGCTATTGCTAAGCTACAGGTGGATCTATGCCTTTGATCTATCTACAGGCGATCTTTGACCTATCTACTAACAAGCAGCAAATAAGCCGCAGCGGAAAATCATTTAGATATACCAGCAGAAGGGAACCTAAAGAACTGCGGATGCAAAGAAATTGGCATCCGGCAATTAGCAAGGCATCTCAGCGAAAGCACAGCTCATTCCAAACGGAAACAGATAAGTCAGCGCGATTCGCAGCAGCTATCGCATTCCGAAAATCCGCGCATTCCAAAGCCAACGTTATGGTTGGGAAAAGCGCAAACAAAAGGTTACGCCTGGAATGTGTATTTTTAAACCTTTTCTATAGTTGCTATTAATTTTGGCGACAGGCTGCAATAATCATATTCACCAGATTACTCATCAACAGCTGCGCAACAAGGAAAACCGGATACTGGCGTTGCGGTCATGGTCAGCATCCCGGATGACAAAGCTCTGAAAACGAAACTGTTTAGAAAACCTTGACCTGCACAAAAGTAAGCTATTTGCGTTTGCAAAAAGCATACCTGAGAAGCATGATGACAACGTCAGAATATTTAGCGAAATAATGTACGTGACCAGTACGATTCAATATTGCGCTTCTAATGGTCTGAGCTTTCGTTAAGTGGTGAAAGGCAAGGCAGGTCATGAGTTCAAAAATGTTACAAATTTGAACGTATATCCTGCCGTAGTCGACTTAGGACGATATTGGTTGGTATGGGATTGGTCACAGGCTTCCACGAAACAAAGTTTTCCTATTCCGTGCCGAGACGTAATAATTTAGAATTGTAAGGGAACGAAGCGCCCACATATGGACCTTAAAAAATATTAAAAAGGAAAAAGGAGCTAGCAGTATGCTTCCAACTATGCCAACCAAATTATTGCCCGCTTCACTGCGCAAAATGTTCTAAGTTTGTCACAAGTCTTTCTTCAGCATATTTCTTTTCGAAAAAGTAAATCTAGCACTTTTAAAATATTACTAAATCATTACTAGAAAACCAGGAAAGGATGTTTTGGCGTACGCACAGAGAAAAAGGTACAATGCAAAACATGTTAACAAACTCGTTAAGTTGTTGAAATGCCGTCGTAATTTTTGCAGACAGCCTATTCGTAGTCTTCAGCAGAACATACACAGATTGGGTAAAGCGCTACACGGACAGTAATAGCGGAGCGGCAACGAGCAAAGCACCGGAAATACTTTTACGTCCTGCGGCAACAAACTAATGTACTACTTCTTAGGGGAAAGTGTGAAGACGAACAAAAAGGTGTCACTACGTGAGGGCCACATCCAGTCGCAAATACCCAGCAGGCTTCAATCGCAGTCGCGACAGCGTAATCAGCGCTTTGACTTAAGAATGCAATAATGATGTATGGAAAAAACTAGAAATAATGAAAGTGAAGGAATGAGATTTTCAAAAACTGAAATGCGGACCCATTGGAACGTCCTTGGAGCGGGTTGCATGAATACACTGGTCGGCCGGTAAATTACTGAGCAATATACTGAAACCGGGCACGCAGAACTTTCACTTCATTGCTACCCTTCCCTGAAGGGACCTGTCGAAAAACAACGACTGCTGGGAAAAAATAAACCATCGGCATGTGGCAACCCCTTTTGGCGTCAAGAAGGCAGGCGGACGGTGGCGGAAAGTTGTAGAAAAGTGCAAAGACGTTTTGGAGACGGACGCCTGCGAGTGTCAAGGCCGTTTACCTTTGTTTCTTTGCACTGGCAATCGGAGACGGAACGGGGCGAAGGGTAATGTTCTCCAGAAAGGTCATGGAGCACTACAACAACACTCGACGCGCAGCGAGTCTCCGGTGCCTGAGATCTTCATACCATTTTACCCGGTAAGGTTACCGTCACGCGCGCTGGGCATCACCTATCAGTTGGTAGGAAGTCATGGGCGATACTGGCGTTGTTCAATACCGTCTTTCCAACTTGTGCTTTCTATGCCTAGCGTTATTGCTCAGCTCAACGTTAACGCAAGGAGAAAACTTCTGCCCGGACACTTTGGCCAAGGAAACTTGCTCCTGTCTATCATATCTGGATGGGGCAGTTATTCGTTGCAAAGGTCCTGACGCGCCATACGAAGTTGAAAGGCTCAAGACCCAACAGCTGGTCATCAGAGAGCTCGCGATTGAAGAGGCTGACATTGTCGAGGTAATCGCAATGCACAATCAATTCTTCAACGCTTTAAAGGAAGACGCATGGTTGCTTGCATATTTCCATAAAGGAAAGAACTTGTTGCCCAAGCAAGTGCTTTGGTAGTGTCATTTGATATGCACAACTTTTCTACCCTTCTTTACAAACACAAGCGAAAAAGGCAGTACGATTTGTTCGGAAATAATTATAGGAGAAGTTACAACCAACGTAAGCTGGAGAATCTATGGGTTGTCGCTGGGCATGATCAGCAAATAGCAGCGAGAGATCCCTTAAAGAGATTTAACTCGGCTGTACAGAACGAGCAAACCGTTTTCGGATTTTGATAGAATAAAAATAAACATTATAATGTATTAAGGATATTTCAGGTTGGACCACGTGCGTTCCGTAATTTAAAGATACGAAATCTTATCATGGATAAGAATCGGATTCACGCAATCCACAAGGACGCGTTTGCAGGTCTCGAGAGAACGTTGGTGTCGCTTAGCATAGCTCATAACAAGCTAACTGAGATACCGACGGACGCATTAATAGGAATGGAAAGTTTGCTCGTGCTGAACCTGAAGTGCAACAACATTGGAAACATATATACGCCAGCGCTGCACAATGTTTCCCGACTGATTGAATTGAACTTGGCTTGCAATCAGATATGCAAAATTTCCGGCTCCGCCTTTGAACCCATCAAAGGAACGCTGCAAAGCTTGATTCTGGACCACAACTGCTTGCGCGAGGTGCCCGCCGAAGCGCTGCGCAACTTCAAGAGTCTGCTCGCTCTTCACCTGCAGCACAACAACATTGAGACGATCGAAAAGTTGCAACTTATGAACATGGTCAGTCTGTTGATGGTTCGGCTCTCCCACAACAGAATCAAAAGCATCGACAGATACGGATTCAACAACATTCCGAATATGCGCTACCTTTTCCTGGACCACAACCAGCTGAACGTCATAGAGCCCAACGTGCTGCAGCAATTCCAGTTCCTGGAAATTGCCGACCTCAGCTACAACAACATTGCCGAAATTACGGCCGGCGTATTCCAAGGGCTTGAACGGCTGCTCCAGCTGAATCTTGAAGGAAACGTCATACAGGACATTGCGCCCAATGCGTTCGCCCAAACGCCGCTGCTGCTTCTGCTTCTTGGCCAAAATTGCCTGACCGGAATAAGCCAGTCGGTCTTCCAAGGCATACCGTTCCTCCGCCAACTGTCCATGGCGAACAACAACATCAAAAACATTCAACCGTTCGCCTTCACGTCGCTGGCCAATTTGCAGCTTTTGGACTTGTCGGGAAACAAGCTCGACTCGGTCTTTCCCGCAACGCTGGCGCCCAACTTTGGCTCCACGATTATTCTGTCAGGCAAGTTTGAAGCGTCGGCTTTATATCGGCGGTGTGACCAGCAAGTCCGTACTTTCAGAAAATCCGCTCGTATGCGGACCGGCAGGCTATCATGTCGTGCAAGGAGGAAAGCCAATTATGCTTCTCAACGAGCAGAACTTGATTTGCAGCGCGTTGAATCGATCTCGACCGGATAACTGCCCAAACAGGTAATCTCGGCAAGGGCATAACGCGTACTTAAATAAAGTTGCGATACATTATGACATATATATATATATATATATCGTACATACCAGCATATAAGTCGACCCCCCAATTTTGTGATCCATTTTTTTGCATTACACACTCAACTTAAACGCCGATATGTACGGTATATATGAGCACCGGATGTCTTTTCATGAGGCTGGTAATGGCCATTGTAACTGGATGATAGGTTTGCCCGTTCTGGATGGCTGACAACAACGGTTACGATGAGTGGCTCGTCCACAGGCAAGTTTCGTAATAGGATTCTGCTTCTTGTTTTACGTTACCTTTCACGGTGCCCCACTATAGACAGTTAAATTCAATTAGTCTCACTTATCAACGCAGCTTTGATAAAACTATAATAATCAGTTTTAGTAAACATAATAACAGGGTTTTACCGTGAAAAGTAGCACGAAACATGGGCACGATAGTTCTATAGGAAGCATCCATGGTTAAGTAATTTAGTGCTGCGTATTCACCAAGGTTTGCACTATGTTGGAAAGCTTTGCAGAAAACCAGAAGCGCAAACGACGACCTGCTGCAGCACGGACGACGATGCGGATACTGTCGACGTGAGTAACATTCGACCAGGACTGACTGGCAAGAAAACCCAGCTCGAATATCCAGCAATGCTAGAAGTGCCGAGTGCAACAAGCGTACAGCCGGTAGAAAGGCAATATCACTCCACCTCCGCATGGGTGCACACGACCGCAGCAATGCTTAAAGATACGACGGCAATGCCGTTCACAACAGCTGCCCCTGTTGAAATGGCTACAAGAAAACCTGGCAAAGGCGGAACTCCAAACATGCAGCGCTTTTGGAGACTAACGAAACCGCCTGCAAAAGAGCACCAAATACTCCTAACAACAACATCCCCGGAAGCTGCAAGCGGCAATTTGCAAGCGAAGGCGAAGACGCCTGAAGAGCTGTCGAAGCAAAGAGTCCTACAAGCTTCGAGAGGCAAAATACCGTATTCCAAAAATGTCTGAGCGAATTATGTCTTTTTTAAACAGGAACGCTTCAAGCAGTGCAGAGGAACAAAGGATACGAGAAGGAAAATTGGTCTCCGTCCGAATTGGCGAAACCGATTGCGCCGGGAACTGTGACATCCGGCACGATATTGATGCTCAACAAGGAGAATGCCACTGCGTACTCGAGTCAGAAACAACCCCACATTGCAAAAGCAGTTGAAACAGAAGCGAACACGATGTCGCCAGCTCAGGCCGGAAAACAAAGCAGGCCCACACAGATAGCCACAAGATTGATCAAACCCGCTGTGACACGCCCGAAACCGAGGGTCCTGTCGTCGGAGACACGGCAGCTGAAGTACCACAGCGTTCCCGCTGAAACGCAGCTGAACGACCGAATTCAGCCTATCACTACCATTCATGGGCAACGAAGAATGGGTGAACAACAATCAGTGAAACTACAACATCCGCTACGTCAGACTAACTGGCCAGTTGATGCGAACTTTGGGACCCATTCAACAGAACGCAATGCTGCTCAGCAATCTGGACAAGCGTCAGTGGAGGACCCAGCGCAGTTGCGTAAAGCGGAGATACCTAAGCAGCGTTCGCACGTTGAAGAAGACGTGCAGTCCTCTTTTTATCGATACGCCGCTACCATGCAGCCGAATTTGCATGAACATCCGACAACTGGAGACCGGTTGCTGAGTGCAACGAATGCCGGCGCAATTCGAAACGTTAATCAACCGTCGCATATTCAAAGACAATTCCAGTCGGAACAACTCGGGCATTCCGCACCGCAATATCGGCTAAGCGCAGGCAACATGCCGTTACATAACGCGGCACAAGTGCAAGCTGGTTCGGCCCAACAGGGAAATCTCGACTTGGTGGAACAAGCCCTATTCATGCAACAGCCGCAGGCACAATGGCAAGTACCGGTCAGCGCGCCAATGATTCAAATTGCGAACGAGCCGCAAACGTTCGGCCCGACTAAGGTGCGCGGAATTGAAGGCATCCCATTCAACACGGAACCCTTTGTTGGGCTTCACTTCAACCCACCCAAGAACGAAGAGCAGCGGCCAAGTTCAAGGCAGCCGGACGCGCAACCACCGCTGCCAAATCCGTTTGTGCAGCAAAGGCAATAGAATATACGCTTTCGCTGCTTGTACGCAAGTTCGACAGTACGCGAAATAGTCATTCAATCGTATATTTTACGAACGGGGTTCCAGAAGTATCTAATTTGCATTTTAAGCGTAAATTGTGCGGTGTGTACGCCGCGAAGATTCGTCGACGGATTAAAACCTTCAGTTCTACTTTCTGCATAGAACGTTCGAACAGCTATTCAAAAAGTCCCACAGAATGAACTACCGGCGCAAGCCAAGAGAACAACGAACTTGCGCGTCTCCCTAACACAATTGGCAACGGGAATACGCATCCAAAGAAAAAGCACCAACTTAATTATTATTGAATAATCAACACAAATCGGTTGCCATCAATGAAGCAACTGCTTACGCTTTTGCCGAGTACGCTAATTTCTAGCGTAGGTTAGCATAACGGGCGCAAGGTTGGAATGACGCCACCTTGCAGTCATTGATTGTAGGCAGCTCAATGATAACCTGCTTCCTGAATGAACCTACTCTGGCCGAAAACAAACGAGCTGCGTGCATTCAACGCGAACAAAACTGTACCAATCAAGGAACGAAATTATGGTGCGTGCGAAGCAGCCGATATATTAGAAGTTAGCTGGTCTTACCGGAAAAGAGTTCAGCCGTCGTCTGCATTTCGTAAGCGGTTGGAGGAGCGAACGATGGGAGCAGCAGGGATACTTCAACCAGGGGCGCCCAAAAGTGAATGGCGCTTGGTCGTTCGCCCGTCAGCGGAGCGAATCGCAAAATGTCCTCGTATATTGTATTAATGAAGCCACTGATCTCCTCCCCAGCGCAGAACAAGAACAGGTACTGGTAATGGTCAAGGGCAAGTTTGACCTTGTTCTCCGTTTCGGCAAGACAGTACAGAGCTCCGTCGGCGTCCTGCGTTGCCCAGACGGTCATGTCCAAATCGCACAGAAGAGGAGAAGGTTCGGGATAAAAGCAGGAGTCGCCGATAAAGTCGATCCATACCGGGCTTAGGTCCATGCGCCAAACGTCCACGCTCGCTTTATGATCGAAGCTCAGCTCCCGACTACCTTCTTGACCCCAATGATGCGCTTGCTTTTTCTCCTGAATTCTCGCCAATTTACTTGCGTACAACTTATACGCCTCCGTATTGTCAGGCAAAGACGGCTTTGGCTGGTTGACAATGCACCGCTGCTCCTCAGGTAGGCTCTTCTGCAGATCAGTAATGAAATCTATCAGACCATTCATATCGGATGACTGTGCATATACGCAATTGGTTAAAGTTATACGCGTTGCCCTGATGACTACGGCTGCTGGCATTCTTCCGCCGTATTCAGAATGATGGGTTGAGTTCAGCGGCAATTGGACCTGCGAAAGCATGAAATTATCCGTACGAACACGCTGAGCAGGAGCGCAGCACCCAAGGCATGGTTAACTCAATGAAAACATCCGCGTGAAGAGCGTTCGTCAAAGCATCAGTGGTGGTTGAATGGGAAAACTAAAATACAACAATTAGCAGTATCCTGTGCACAATCTCCTGGAATAACCAGAGAGCTGTTGATCTGGCAAAGCACGTAATTTATCCATCGGAACGTACGATTATGACAGTGAGCACGTATCGGATGTACCTGTACAAAGCAGCTACTCGGGGGCACTGAAAATGTCGGATGAATCGCTTTGAGTTTCACTCGTAACTCACTGGGAATGTCGCAGTGCTCTAAGCAATAGAAATCATTTGTCTCAGCATGTAGAATGGGCAAGCCTGGCGGCAACTTCAAAGCTTCGTGATCTGCATAGAGCAGCTTTCTCGCGTGGTGTTTGCCCGAAGATTGATCGGTGACGCAGAATACAACAATGTCGTAGATGCGAAATACGCAAACGCAGGACATGAGCTTCTCGTAATTCTTTGCAGCTTAAGAGATACAGGCGTCAACGGCCGAACAGCCAACCAACCGTTGTGACCAACTTGGCGAGCGCTTCTCAAGCAGCAACTGATAGTTCTCCAATAGATACCGCACCCTTTCGCCGAACTTCGTTTCGCCGTAGAAAACCCAATGCTTTCGTGAGCCCACTAAGGAAGGAGAACTCCAACTGATGAACAACCTAAAGTGACTACTACCTGCCAAATGGTACGGATAGAAATCACAAACAAGCTTGGTAATGGTAACTTGAATAGCCCCATTAATGATATCCCAATCCTCTTGGAAAGCTAAGAAAGCATATTCAACTTTGTCGACGAGCTAACATTAAAAGCCAACCTTGCTCTTCCGCCTCGTCGCAAACGTGCAAGTCAATTTGGCCGACGTAGCAGTGGAACGAAGTCTCGATCACGTTGAAATGATGGAAAGCTGAGTTCAACGGAGCGTCCTGTTTCATCTGATGCTCGGACAATTGCGACAGGAAGGACCATGGCTTACGCTTTAGCGAACTCTAAAAGCACTTTTCATAAATTAGAATGTCTTTCTCATTCAACTTTATTGTACCAATCTTATTTTACGCCACTTTTCACGCATATACAGGTAGGTTACTGAAAAGCAGTTCCTTAACGATAAACTAACATTTTTACAAATTGTCAAACTGATTCTAGGAAAGGTACAGTAAACCCACTGAATTCACCAAATGAAATGGGTACACGTAAATTATTTGATCATGAACGACTAACACTGTATCTTGAAGTCTCTATATCGCCTTCAGGAAACCTCTCGTCCTGTCCTCAGCGATAAAATCAAGATGACCTCACTCGACGACTGGGAGTCGCCGAGTGAGCTCGAGTTGGTGCCGTCGCTGAAGATGTTAGCAGAGACGATTCAACAGCTACAGTTTAATGGAACGGTGCTAGTCGTTCAAAACTAAATTCCAGTAATTGTTCCATACAGAGAAGGCTCTTCAAGAAAACACGAAACGCATGGGCGCAATGGCAGAAAGGATTGGCCAACCTCAACCGGAAGCTCTGCAGAACGCTTTTTACTGCTTTCTATCAGATCAACGATGAACTGTCCAAAGCTGATTGCACTTTGCAGCTGTGAAAGCGAGGCGACCCATAAAAGGTTGTCCATTATCAGAGCCAATCGACCGCCATATACAGTACCATCTTTAAGTAAAAGAGAGTCATACATCTATTCACCTCATTACACGGGTGTACGTGCCAAGTCTGGACTTTTTCGTCGTTATGCGAAACTTCCCCTGGCTCGTGATTAACCTCAACGGAGCATTGATATTGTAACCCGTCACGACGGAATCGTCCAAAGTGGAGGCTTCTAAGCGAAATGTCTTCCACGATATTTGCTTGAAAAGAAGAACCTGCTGCAAAGTGGCGTCAGAAATGCGCGTTTCCCTCAGACTGGAGGCCTCCTTCCAATAGGGAGTTCGACTGTCCACCGAAATTTGGGATAGCTGCAATATGAAAACGTTGAGAACAAAAGTTTGCATAACAATCGTAGATATACCAACCATAAGTGAGCCGCCAAACTTTTTGGACGCGAAAAATACCTCAATGGCGTTAATGCGCAGGGAAATTCCCTCCACAACTCGATGGGCAAATCCGTAACTGTCCATACTGTAAAAAATACGGATAACTTAGCGGTCGACCTTCTCCAGCAGCGCTTACCTGTAGGAGCTAACGGTAGGAAAACCGGTTGCTGGGAAATCGCGTAACTCGGCGGAAAGGATGAGCTCTACTCTTATTTCATCAATGAACTATAATGGCAGGAACGGCAGGATTAACAACGTAGCCATGGCGGAAAATTCTTAATGTTAGAGCTCAATCTGAAATACAGTGGAACCTCTATAAGTTGACCACTCAACGGCGGTAAGAAATTGGTCAACTTATAGAGGTGGTAAACATATAGAGGTACCCCTTGAATTCAATCTTAAACACGCCATGACTCCTTCCAAGCACTTTACTGAAGAAGGAATGTAGTGATCCATATGAAAAAAGGTTGCGAAAGTAAAAGAATAAAAACTGAATTAGTATTAAGACAATAAAAATAAAACAGTGGTAAAGGAGCATTACAATCGGTGCATTTTACGGCCTGATCGTTGCACATCTAAAGAAAGTCTATCGTTGTCTGCTTTGCTTTCATTGTGCAGACATAAGTGGTGAAAGCAAAGTCAGCGTTGACTATTGCATTAAGCATATCGGGGAACTTTTCAGCAACAAATAACGTCAGCTGATATAGTGAATGGCGAACGTCGTCGGCTGTTAGTGTCTTTTCGACCTCAGTATCGCTATCGCTTTCTTCTTCTTCTAAATCATCGGCTGACTCATGCATTTCCCGCACGTCGGATAATACTGCTTGAAAAATGGATTCCGCATCAGATTCATTACAAATCACCAATTCATCGTCCATTGTAACGAATGCTTCGAAGTCGACTCCTGGGAATATTCCCATATTGGGTGTACTGTCTGAGGAGGCCGTAATGACTGTTTCTCGACTTATAACAAATGCAGCTTTTGGAAGCATTTCGTTATTGTTTCTGGCTGTACTTTGTTCCATGCGTAAGTGATGCAGAGAACAGAATGCACAGCGCTAACTAATCCAACAAGTGCAGATGCGTCAGTAACCAGGTTAGTCCTTTGAGTTTTGGAAACGACCCAGTCCAAAAGCAATGCCTGGTAGTGCATCCTTAAACGCTTTGATGACGCCTTGCTGCTGTATGCACAAGCGAACTTCACTTTGTAATATTCACGGCATTCTGCTGGTTAACTTAAGGAGGTCCAAAACATGAGGAACAGTTTCACTCACGTGAACGGTTGTTTACTTTTTTGCGCTGAAGACGGGACCAGGGAAGTTCCCGAAAGCTACGCGTTGCAAATAAAGCATTTATGAACGGGTGCCCTGTCGTCCTATGACACGATGAAACCGAAACCCGTTAGGAATCCAATAGTCAAAACATGTAGTAATTAACAGCCAGTGTCTCAGCTACGGTGGTCAAGGTACAACTTACGGAGGTGGTCAACATATACATAGAGCTAACTCTCCTATGCTTTACAATGGCGGACCAACAAACCAAAAAAGTGCGGTCAACATGAGAATGGCGGTCAACTTATAGAAGTGGTCAACTTTGGAGGTTCCACTGTATTTACTGAACCAAGGTTTATTGCCACTCGTATCTCTAAAGACATTATACAAGCCAAATTCTTCCTTACCAGTACAACGGGATGCGTTTTAAGCCTGGTCCATGGAATCTGTAGTAAGAAATCAGTTTTTGCCAAAACTGCAATGACGCTAACATAAAGACTCTACCTTGATTATTATCCTGCTGCATACGGCGCGTCCTATTCGCATCCACGACGGCAATTCGAGCATCTCAGCGAGTACGTTCTCGTTGAGCTCTATGTTGTAAAGTTCGCCTTTGCCGCGAAGAATTTCAACGCTGATTTGGTCCGGCGTTATGTTCTTCGCAAATCTGTCATGAAGGCAAAAGTGACGAAACAAACTGCATTTCAATGGATGAACAATGTACAGATAGCGTAAATGATCAATACCATCATTGAAAACGTATGCATTAGTTTCCCAACTGTAAATCACGTTCTACCAGTTTTCCGCCACCTACCTTTATAACAGATTATTCCATACAGCTATATATTAACAGCAATAGAACAAGTCTAAGGGACTTATGAATTATGACCGAATTTCCTTGTCAAAGAAACGTTGTCGATGAAAGAAAGTTGAGCAATTAAATCATTCATTCTACTTCAAGTTTCAATAAACATGAATTTATCATTTCTGTCAGCAGCAAACTGTGATGTTTTCCTCTTCACGCAAACGCACGGAGTTTTACAAATAAACAGGAAAACTAGACTTTTAAATTGCGCTGCGTAACTTCGCAAGTCGCATTGGATCGCCCGGGATAGTCAAGGTGACCATTTCGATTTTCGCGATTCCAACCTTTCAGACGTGCTGTTTAAATTATTAACACATCCATCTTTGGGAATTTCAAAACCGAGCGATACCTTAGATGCTCTTCCTGCTGGAAAAGCAGCTTCGCCTTTCCCCGCAATCTTGCTACGCGAAATTGTTACGCGAAAGTATCTATCTACTTTATGAAATCCCTATTATTACCAAACGGATTCAAATTACAGCCTGTCTATGCGAATTACCATTGTTGTATTTGGACTATCGTGTGCTGCAATAATTCCGTCACAAACTTTATTAAGCGAAAAAATGACAAAGCAAACCGAAGATATGAATGCGCATTTGAAAGATACAAAACCTTCTCCTGACTACCATTTCCTTTGAATCTTTTATACCTAAAATTACCTATACATACGACTTGATTTATTTATTTCAGAACAGGGCTTAACGCCGCTAGTGGCAAGAAAAGCAACTTTCCACGGAGCTGTCGGGACTCACTTTGTCCCGTCTTTAGCGTGACAAACTAGGTGTAATGAGCCATATCTCTACTGTATCGGTGCCAATATTTGTGTATTAAACAAATGTAAAACGAGAGATCTAAGGATGGAATCCCATTGCTCCCCAATGGGTTGGTATTTTAAAGTGGCCTTTCTGGGTGATTCGTACTAACCGGTCCTTGTTCGCTTATTGATTGCCGCTGTTGAAACGTGGGAACTGACAACATTTTGTTTTCAAATGCAACTGTAGACCAAATTTCACTGACTTCGAAACCTCCATCTCTGTTTATGCATTGATTATGATGGATGCATAAAGCTAGATTTTTTTAGCTTGAAGTTTTCTTCTCATGCTAATGTACAAAAAACTGGTCTGTTCGTCCCGTCCAATGACTAAGCACGATAGAGACAAGGAAAAATTGCAAAATAAAGTAACGTCTACGATAGCACAAGAGAATAGCAATTCGGATGAAATTTGTTCTACGCTTTTCAGGAAAAACAACTCAATTTCGACAAAGGTACAATAAAAATGACGGTTGGAAAAGCAAGCTATTGAAAAATTCAGGACAGCTGTCTTCACGTTATTACAAATATATTCTCCTTAAAAACTGGTAGAGATAAACGTGGTTTCATTTTCACCGCTGAACATGCGTCCAAACGATGACCGCTCGAGATACGCACAGTTGCAGAAGACAAATCAAAGTTCTATCTTAGCGCACCTATTGTAAAATACACTTTGAAGATGACTTAAAGAACTGTACACGTGGGCGTACAGTGCTAAAGGCCAGTTTCCGCAATCAATAATGCAAGCATAAACTTTGGAATAAAACTAATCAGTGCAAAATATAAGCAATATTAATGCAACGGAAATATGACATTTGGTAATCTTAACCACTCCAAAACCGAATATTCCAGGAGAATACTCTACCAATACAAAGCTCTGAAAAGGCAAAGAAAGGGATAACCGTTCTGCATGCATGACAATTAAGGCACTCAAATGGAATAAACGCTCACTAAGAGTCCAAACAGTTGCAGCACACAAACTAACTCGCACTTAAACGCAAAGCAAAGATATGCGGGACTTCCACCGTACCTTGAGAAATGCTTCACTATTTGATTTTTGATAAGCGTAGCCATGACTTCAGCGCAAGGTGGCAACGGACGACAAGCCCCGGAAACGGCTTGACGGCAAACTTATTGCACAGTACGAAGTGAAAAGCAAGTATGCAATCTAAGAGAATTTGGTGCATCGCCGTATTGCTCAAAGCTATGCGGCCAGTTGAAGATGGAAACGCAAAACACACTGCACAATAACATATTGATAATGTGGTGAAAGCGCCCAGCTAAAACAACCAAGCACCCCCGCACACTGTTGCGCAAGAGAACATACGCAGGTGCTCCGCCGTAACTGGCTTCCTCTGAAGGAGCACGAAGCGTCCAAGTACTGACTGAAGTTGCTTCATAAAATAATTGGAACGGCCTTTCTAGCTGTCGAAGTTTCTTTCTCCCTCAACCGTGAGTTCTCCAGTCACTTGTTTAACAAGCAGTACCAGCACCATTTGCGCCCTCATAATTCTCAGAGTAGAAATGTATTTCATTTGCGCATGAGTTGCTTATCAATCTGTAAACGCCCATTCAAATTTGAAAGGGATTATCAGGCGTTTAGCAAGTTTGAAAAATCGAGGCATCTTCTTCTTGTAATCAATGTATCGTACGCTAAAAAAGTGAGGACTTTTGTGTTGTCGGTTGCTTTAAGAGGCACTACGTACTTGCTTTTATAATTAGATACTCCGTTAAATTACAGTCAGCAAGAATGCATTGCCGCGCTTGTCAATTATGCGCTGGCTTACCAACGGACGGCCAAACCATTGGATACAATGTAGCAATGAAGCTTCGTCATCACATTACGAAGAATCCCATTTTGAATAAATGCGCAGGCACTTAGAGTTGCGAGCCTGCAATTCATTCACTATTGGCCATGAAAAACTCATGCGGTGAACACATTTGCTTTATATGCGAAAACGTGCAGATCATCGGTTTAGCTCTTCTTTTCGTGCACTACGCGCCCTGTCTACCATTTTTACCTATTGTATGCGAAAGTGGGAGGAAACATTTTGGAATTATTCTTCTTCAAACGGAAAATAAGGTGCAACGCATTTAAAGAAGCGCAAAAGAAAGATCGCTTCGCACTTTTGGCCACCTGTGGGGCTGGTCGTTTACTGTAGTAATACTTGATTTTATATTTTCTACAGTATAGCGTAGTTCTCCAATTGCCACGATTTCAGTGGTCACACTAGTGGTGGTAACATCTTTCATTACAACATGGTGAGGTGGCGTGTTCGCTATTCCGTTTGTGAAACACGCAGTTTTAGGTTTTGCTCGCCGCTGCCATATGCACAAAGAACGGCAAACGTAAGCAGTTAGTTGCCTCCCGGCTGCATGAGCCGCCTTATGTAAAGGCTACTGAAAGCTATTCGTTTTTAACCAATGCTTGTTCCCTCAGCTTTCTACCTGTGCGCTTGTTTTGATCGTTTCGTCAAGCATGTTTATTGCTTTCCCACCTTCATAATGAAGGAACTTATCAAACCGGGAACTTTTGGCTGTCTTAAACTATAAAAAATTGTCTTGTCCAGCGGGGAACACAGAGCCGTTAGATTTTGACGCGGAAGCGTAACTTTCCGTCGAGTCCAAATAGTTCGAAGCGGACAGATGAGCACGCTTGAATGTCTTCATTTTGCACGCTTCTTTCTTCTTCCAGCGACTTCGCCATCCTGCAGTACGTTCTTTGTGCTCATCGGAAGACTTACTTCGCTACCGCTGCTCATTTATAAAATTATGGCAATCAAATATTGATGCTTTTTCTCATTTTCCTTTTCGTTGCCCACCTGTGCATTGTAACTGCTTTGCTTGAAGTCATGTTTGTCTTCCGTACAATTTGGACAGCTAACTGAACGATAGTTGACCTTTTCCAGTAACAAGTTTCCTGTGGCACAGCAAGCTTGGAATTAACATATTCAAGCGCATGCAAAGTCGTTATGCTATCGTACAAGTTCGTTCGAATTACGAATTAATGTTAAGCTAATGCTGGTCCTTTTATGCTGGCTTTTGTTGTTCAACAAAGACGGTTGACTACCCGTTCGGTCTTGCTCGCGGTGTCTGTAATTACGTAAGCAGACCTCACCTGTGGCAGACGGGCGAGTTTATTTGTAAGAAACTGACGGTGGCAAAGAATGCGAGCGATACAACTTTTACCGTAGCTTTCGGAACAGCCTAGTTCCGTCCTCAGCGGTTTGCAAAGGCCAGGTGTTTTTGTCTACGTGTATAAAATAGGGATAAGACGACCCTCATGTGGTGGAGGGTCAAGTGCGGATTTTGCAGCAACCGGTCCGATTGATGCAACCGGTCCACACTTGGCTGATCTCCATTACGTGGTCTCTGTTAGTGGTGGTATTGTATCGGATTAGTAGGGCCTCTTTGATTTTCCGTTTTTGGAAAAGGCTCTAGCAACACAGTGTCCTTGGTTGTAAGTTGTGCGAACGTTGAGAGGAATGTTTGACAACGGCGGAAGCTTTGATGGCATTCTCCATTGTCTTCCGTGGATCCAATGTCGGAGGGTGGTCTCGTCCTCGGCTCTGTGTCCCGTTGAGTCGGCTTTGAGCGTTCTTGTACCTCGTCAGTGCTCCCATGTGTTTGGCGAACCTGTGAAATAAAGTGTTGCCCGTTTCCCCTATGTAGGAGGCGTTGCAACCACATTTAATCTCGTGAATCACACCAGGTCTATCCGATGGGGCTACCTGAACTTTGTCCGTTCTGTCGAGTGCCCGTAGGGTTAGAGAACTTGTAAAGTAAACGCGGAAGTTTATGGTCTTGGCCAAACGTTTTATTTGTTCACCGATGTTCTGGTAGTATGGTAAGACGATTAAAGGTCCGATGGGTTCCTTCGGTGAACTAGGTCTCGTTGGCATATGTAGCCTGCGATTTATGACAGATGTTATGAGAGCCGCAGGATAGCTGTTCTTAGTGAACATGTGCTTGATGTGCCTTACTCCAGAGCGAAGGAACCTTGGGTCACAAATGGCCATCGCTCTGTCTACCATTCCTGCGATAATACCTGTTTTCACCGATCCGTGATGGTGAGAGGTGAATTTCGGGTATCTATCGGAGTTGGTGGCTTTTCGGTAGACTTTTGTTATTAGGGATGTGTTTTCCAATTTTAACAAAAAGTCCAATTTTTAATTGGATGTGTTTTCCCTAATAACGTGAGCGTCCAGAAAAGGCAGAGATTTATTTTTCTCCTTCTCAATCGTCAATGAGATATTGTCGGGAAAGAGATTATTTAGATGTTCAAGACACCATTCTTCTGCGCCAACCTTGGCGATGGCAAATATGTCATCCACATATCTTTTCAGGAAGGTTGGTGCAATGGTAGCGTTTACTGTGGTGAACGCTCTCGCTTCGAAATGTTCCATAAATATTTCTGCCAGAATGGGTGAGAGCGAGCTGCCCATTGGTATTCCGTTCTTTTGACAGAAGTAACGGTTCTGAAATCTGAAATAGTTCCCTTCCCTCATTACAGAAAGCGACGAGTTTCGCCACGTGGAAGGGGTTAATTATGGTCCTGTGTGAAAGGGTGGTGTCCGTGCTCAAGATAACTTCCAGGATAGTGAGCGTAGTGGAAAGCGGGATGTTACTGAAGAGATCTTTAACATCGTAACTGACGAGAATATCATTTCTGGCTATGCTCCCTGTTTTGATTTCGTTACAAAATTGCTTACTATTTTTCACGTAGGACTGTCTTAACCCTGTTAGCGGTTTGATAATATCTTTGAGGTAGGAACACAGCTTAGATGTTACGCTGTTTATACTCGTTACCACTGGTCTTATCGGTACACCAGGCTTATGTGTTTTTGGTAAGCCGTAAAACTCTGGACACCTGGTGTTGCTGGTGAAAAAGAGGTACCGCTTGATATACGATAGTCTGGAGTCTCCAGTTTCTGATATCAGGTCACTCAGAACGTGGATTAGGTGTTTCCTGACGTTGTCAGTCGGATCTTGTCTGAGTGGACTATAGATGTATTTGGATAAAAGTTCGGACACTTTTGTCAGGTACTCTTGTCTATCCAAGACCACCACAATGTTACCTTTGTCCGCTTTTGTAATCATGATGTTGCCGTTTAGTTTTAGTTCTTTTATTATTTTTCTCTGGTTCCCGTCAATATTCTGCTGTGCAGGTAACCGATGTTGGATGGCTGGCTTTTGTTGTCGGTTGCGCGTTAGTAAGTGAAGATTAGTCTGTTTGAACTGCTGCAATGTTAGCTCGACAAAATGTGCCTTACGAAGCTGCCGCTGCTGGAATTGCGTTGCTGCTCCTACGTACGCAGTCATTTAATGAGCACGGACTTATTTGGAGAATATGTGTAGATATTCAAAGTTGAATTGTCTAGATGTCGACAATATGGTGATAAGGTGGGGATCAGTTTTCTCGTGCTGTCGGTTGATCAAAGTGATATGGCTTGATGTCACGTTAGAATAATAGGACTTTCGGTTCAAACCTGTTGCTAGTAAACTTAATAAGACAAAGATTTCTTTACGATCATTTTAGGAATGATTTAAAGGTACCAAACGGGAATCCCTGAGTTCGCCCATTTTAGAATTGCTTTGTTAATTTAAATGTGCCTGACTAGGCCATTTCGGCTTGAGTAATTGTTTTCCGTTGAATTCAATTCGATTTTCCCTGGTTTTTAGCGTTGATGTCAAGGCAGTTTGTCGAAATGAGCCGTTCAAGAGTGGAAGGTTTACTGACGGCGTTTCCGAAACTTCTGTCCGCCGAAAAATCGACCAACCGTCAACATACGTTCATAGAGACTGAAAGTGTCCGCTACGTCTATCAGCCGATTGACCAACTGTACGTCTTCCTTATAACCACAAAGGCTAGCAACATTCTGGAGGATTTGGAAACCTTGAGATTATTTTCACGAGTGGTACGTCAATTTACCATGTTTCATTGCTCTTTACGAATAATGTCAATAATTACGTAGTTTGAAGATTGGTTTCTTTGTAACGGGGCGGTAGATCATGTTGGAAGATTACGACTGATGCACCCGTTGAGTTCCATTCACTGATAGCTGTAAGAACACCAAAGCAACCTAACCAGTAGCTGGTTGATTAGTTGTGTTAGTAAGAAAACAGAGGACGTACGATAGCTTTTATTCGTAGCTTTCGGAATCGACTGATTCCGTCGTCAGCGAGATGGTGGAAAGACGACGGAATCCTAACCATCTCGCTTTCCACCATTTCGCTGACGACGGAATCAGTCGATTCCGAACGCTACGAACAAAAGCTATGGTACATTTTCTGTTCGCCTGTTTTCTCACTAACACAACTAATCAACCAGCCACTGGTTAGGTTGCTTTGGTGTTCTTACTGCTAACAGTGAATAGAACGCAACGGGTGCATCAGCTTTAATCTTCCAACATAATTACGTAGTTCTGAATTATTGCAGTTAGCTTGTGTGAGCTTGTGAACGAAGTAGAGAAAACGTTCGGAGTTATTTTTGTATAAATTGCGAGAAAAATCGCTTATTTATTAAGACTGATAATTCAAGTTAAGGAATTCAACGTTGCGTGTCATGTTGTGTGCTAATTGTGTAACCTTGTTCACTCTTTCAGTTTGTGTTTTGCTTATGTTTGCCAGGTAAGCTTGTTCTCACTATTGCTCTTTTCTAGGTGCCTGAGTATTGCCAGAAGGCGGATGAGAAGGACGTGATGGATCACGTGTTCGAGCTAGTATTCGCCTTTGACGAGATCGTTGCACTTGGATATCGGGAAAATGTTAATCTTTCTCAAATTCGTACTTACGTCGACATGGACAGTCACGATGAACGCGTTTATTATCAGATCAAAAAGGTAGCGAACCCTTTCAGTGGTTTTTCAAAAGTGTGTGTTTATGTATAATCAATACGACTTTTGATATGTCATGAAAATTAGTGGCAGATTGTCTTCACCTAATTTCAAGACGTTTGAATGATGATTCTTGTTTTTATTCAACTTGTAATGAGTTGCACGGATCGTTCTTTGAGCAAGCGAGTTCAACTCTTGAGAAGCGATTCAAAGTCTTACTCTCAGTTTGCATTTGTTTAAGCTGGTCGTTAATGTGTGAACATCTTTTTAACCATTGTTGCTTAGAGCCAAGAAGAGGAAGCAAGAAAATTGGCCAAAGATAAGGCACGTGAATTGGCAAAGGCAAAGCAGGAAGCGGCCAAACGAGGAGGCGCGCGCGTTCCCCATACCATGTTCGGTGGTTTCGGTCCCGCCGCTGCTAAAAGCGAACCGACAGCAGTTGTGGAAGAGCGTCGTGATTTTGATTATCAGTCGCCCACAGCTGGGGCAAACAAGAAGTATCTACTAAACTGTAATACGGACGATGATAATGCTTTGTCATTCAGAAAACGTGATACTGGAAAAGCTATGCAATTGGCTGCAAAGTCACGGGACGCTGAGCTCTTCGATTCTCTTGCCTTAGAAGGACACGGTGGGTGTTGACTCTAGCTAATGATTTGTATTGTATATTTCGAATAGATGGCATAACGAATGGGCAGGAGAGTGAATCCACGATCGAACGGTCTGTTGACGCTTCGGCAGTTCACAAGGAGAAGTAGGGCATGTTGCTTTGAAAAATTCGCTTTGAATAATCGTTACAATGGTGTAGCGTTCACGTGAAAATGGAAGAAAAGATAAACGTTAAGCAAAAGCATGACGGTGGACTGGACAATCTTGAAGTCCTAGGTGCTATAATGCTTCGTATATTGGATGAAAATTACTGTCAAGTTATGGTAAAACTTGGAGCAATCGACGTCAAAGGCATTCAGGTCCAGGTAAACTTGATTGCTTCTGCTTCAGACGTTCGCAGCCATGAAGATTTCAGACGCATCCGAATTTGGACAAAAAGGCATTCCAAAGCGATGGTATTCTGATGTTGAAAAATCAGAGTCGGCCTTTTCCGCTAAATACTGACGCAGGCGTACTGAAATGGCGGTTCCATACAAACAACGAAGCCATGGTACCTTTGGCAAGTAATTTTGAATCCCAAAGTTGGTTTCCCGCCATTTGATCGAGTGAGTTCATTTTGTTGCAGTAAACTGTTGGCCTTCGGACGGTCGCAAGGGATGCGATGTCAATATCGAATACACTTTAGAAAACGAGAGTTTACAATTAGAAGATGTTTGCATCACTGTTCCGTTACCGTATAGGTACAGCTTTGTGGTTTTTTGATTTTGACGCAGCTACGTTCAGCCAATTGTCCACTGCCCCAGTGATATCTGAATGCGACGGCGAATATCAGTACGACCGAGCTCGTCAATGTCTTCGATGGCGTTTGCAGTTAATAGACAGTAGCAACAAGCAAGGAGCCCTTGAGTTCACCACCGCGTCAGGGAGCGCCGCCAACTTCTTCCCAGTCACTGTTCAGTTCACTTCGAAAACTCTCTTCTGTCCAATCAAGGTATGCCCCAATAGTTTGTTTCTTTTCAACACATGAAGAACATTTGCAGGTCGACGACGTGGTTATCGTTGATAGTGGCCTTTCGGCGAAGTTTTCCCTCGAAACAAAATTGTCAACGGATGTATATGAGATAATGTGACTTCGGTTCATGTCATGCAATTCGTAATTGTTACTTTATGTCCTTGGATAATGTGTATGGGTTTACGTTTATAATTAAAATAGTTAAGGTTCACGTCCTGATAGCGCCCAGACACTAAGATTACAAACCGGGTTCAGTAGCGACCCTTTGAAGGATTGCGAAGAATCGTTAGAGTAGACCTTCGGTTAGGGTTATAATGCTGAAACGACAATTCTTATTGAATCCTTATTCGGATGAATAGATGCACACAATAATTTTCCGATATGATCAAGTTACGTTTGCGTAATCTTTTTCTTTTCAGTGCCACTTTGACAACGCTACATTGAAAAGCCAGATTTGTGTGAACAAATTGTCGTACGGTATTGTAGCGCCGAATTGTCAGGAGAGATCAGCGGTACTCGCTAAACGGGTGTAGCAGAAGTTCTCCGTTGTTCCATTGTTGAAGGCACATGTCCATGGGTTTCCCTAAAGTGATGACGTTTCCCCGTGCAGTCAACGTTCATCAGCTAGCCGGTTCATCATGATTAAAAGTCTGTTTGACCCTCTTTCGTGAGGTCTCATAATACACTAGAACCTTGATTATCGGAACCTTGATTATCGAAAACCTTGATTATCGGAATTCGCCGAGGAGAACAATAGGGCTACAGTAGGATAAATAATGTCCAAGTTGCAATCCCGTTTCTTCTTCAAGGGACTAGTTTTATTTTCCTAATTCGATACTTTTGTCCTGCTGTTGTTTTAATAAGTCTGTAAACCAGAATCCGAGCAAACCACTCCAGTATTATGGGTTAACCGATGGAACTCGTAGTGTTACAGTTTCCCTAAGCAATTGTTACTTGCACATCGTTAGTTCGTTGTAACGTTATCTCGGTTTACCGCGTAGTTTTACTGTTGTACATATTGTTCGGATTGTCCGTTTCTTCAGAAAAAGTGTACGAGGTTTTCAAACTTCAGCTTTCCTTTCGAAAGGTTGTTTATTCTGCTGAATCAGTGGGATTTTGCACCGGTTTTATTAGAGTTGGTCACGGCTGAGTCGCGCCATTTTTCGTGATTCACAATGTCCTCCAAAAGGAAGCGGATAGTACTTTCCTTAAAAGAGAAATCAGAGAGAATCAGGCCGTTCTCTAAGTGAAAGATACGGCATCGGCGCCGCGACCGTTTCTGTTATTAGGAAGCGAGGAGACAGGATCCAGGATTGCGCAAGGAAGTTGGTTGACGAGTTGGGATGTTCCAACCGGAAAGCTATGAAATCTTCTAAAGTTGAAGTGGTCGAGCAAGCGCTTTATGGCTGGTTCGTCCAGAACCGCACGGCCGGAAATCCAGTATCTGGACCGGTAATATGTGAAAAGGCGCTCCGTTTTAGCGCGAAGCTAAACGCCGATCCCGACTTTAAAGCTAGTCAGGGTTGGCTTGATAATTTCAAGAAGCGACATGGGATACGGGCACATGACATACATGGAGAGAAATTATCTGCAGACCAATCGTCCGCTAACGACTTTCAGGAGGAGCTGAAGAAGTTTCTGTTAGAAGGTGGCTACGACGATGATTTCGTCTATAATGCAGACGAGACCGGTCTGAACTGGAAAGCGGTTCCCACCAAGTCACTCATAGCATGTGGCGAAGAATGCGCACCGGGTTATAAAAGGAGGAAAGAACGTATCACTGTGATGCTATGCGCAAACTCTTCGGGGACCCATCAGCTTCCATTGTTCATAATTGGGAAGTCGAAGAATCCCAGAAGTTTCAAACATGTGAAGCTCCCGGTCAGATATGGTCACCAGAAGAAGGCGTGGATGAACGTCGAAGTTTTTAAGGACTGGTTCAAGACAGTATTCGTTCCCGAGGTAAAGCGGTACCTTTTAGAGGTAGCCAAAGTAGATTACAAGAAACCTTATTTTCATGCAAATCCAATATTCCAACACGGTAAACCACCCGTTTGATAAAGCGTTTATTCTCAAAACGCTAACCGCAGAGCTTTCGGGTACAACACACGTACCCATCATCAGTGCATAAAGTCAAAAATTCGTCAACTGCCCAACCAGTCAATGGTTCAGCAAGCCCTTCCGGACGGTCTAGCAGAAGGGCTTGCTGAACCATTGACTGGTTGGGCAGTTGACGAATTTTTGACTTTATGCACTGATGATGGGTACGTGTGTTGTACCCGAAAGCTCTGCGGTTAGCGTTTTGAGAATAAACGCTTTATCAAACGGGTGGTTTACCGTGTTGGAATATTGGATTTGCATAAAAATGCACTTACCCCGTCGGATTAGGAATTATTATACCTAGACCTTATTTTCAGGTGAAAAGGCATCAAAGCTCGATTGGTAAAGCTGGAAAGGTGCTGTTACTGGTGGACAACGCTCCCGCACACCCGCCGGTACAGCATTTGGACGAAGTTGATGAATTGGTGACCGTTAAGTTTTTGCCACCAAACGTCACGCCTTTAATACAACCGATGGATCAAGGAGTGATCGCAAGCTTCAAACGGAACTACCGAAAGCAACTCCTTCGACAACTCTTGCTGGCTGACGATGATACGGTGGAAACGGTCACCAACTTTTGTAAGAAAATAAGCCTTAAAGATTGCTGTTACACGGCGGCTGAAAGCTGGGAATCGGTGAAGCAGATAACGCTTAAAAATGCGTGGAACAATATTCTAATTGGAAGCACGTCCATCGTAGCTCCCGCTGATAATGATGCAGATGAAGAAATAGAAGAAATTATCGGTCATTTAAGAGCCGTTTCCATATGCAACGAATGCGACAGGAGTGACGTTGATAGGTGACAATTACAGCCTTTATTTGATAACCTTCTTGATACGTTTCGTTGACAGTTGGCTGGCGTGCGATTCCGAAGATCAAGGTTTCCAAATAATGACTGATGACGAAATTATTGAATTCGTTTCAAAACCACCGGCTGACACAAAACAAGAACAAGGAGAAGAGGATGACGCGGAACAGACCCCGTGTCCTTCCAATAATTTGGCGTTTCGATATCTGGAGGGGGCTCTGACGTGGTAAGAAAGGCAAGAGGAATGTGATTCGCAGCGACTTCTGTGTTTGAAAAACATCCGCGACCTCGCAGCTATGAAACGTAGAACCACTTTAAAACAAGCTTTGATGACAGATTTTTTGAATAAAGTTTGACTTTTCATTCTATTCATACGGTTTAAATTCGTTCGTTCTAATTCACACGGTTTAAATTCATTTCAATTGACGTACACATAAGCGTTTCTTCAAGGAGTAAAGCCTAAGATACTCGCAGATAAAAACAAATCGATGAACAAAGACAACCTTGATTATCGGAATTATTTGATTATCGGAATCACCCCCTGCAACAATTAGTTCCGATAATCAAGGTTCTACTGTACTTCCGTGTTGAGAACAGACTTTCGTCCACTTCCACCGTGATGCTGGGGCCTCCAATCTTCACCAGGTTGCACAGCACTGCCTCAGCCGCTGCTGTTCGTACGGCCAGGCTCCATTCGACGGGGCCATGTCCATGTCCTGTACGCAGAAGCGGCATGTGGTGTGTCCTTTGCTCCATGCGTACAGGAGCTGTACGATTTTCCTTAACGGCACCTTTGACCCTGGAACGCAATGAATCAGCCGCCAAAGTTAGCGTTCCAGTGAAGATTTACCTTGGCACCAAGTGCCGGAACGAACTGCTACGTTCTTCCTGCAGTTCGCCTTCGTACACCACCACCGGGATGGGGATGCAGACATTCCAACGGACAGCGACATCCACTGACCGCAAGGGCAAGGTTGTTGTCGATGAAGAATGTACCGGCCGTGCAGGAAGCGCATTTCGCTTTGTTCATCGGAAATAGTGCTGTTCAATGCAAGCAGATTGAAAGCTGTATCTGAGTTGGGCATGGCTCATTCGACGGATGTTTTGCAGAAAGTGAGGCATCAGTGCGCAGCTCAAGAGGTGTTTTAATGGAACCAAGCGAAATGGCTTAATTCGGTTTTTCGAATGAACAGGTGCTAGGAACCACTACTGGACTACGGGACCGTTGACGGTAATACCGCCCGACCTCGCGAAGGTGCTAACCACTGAGCGTGCGGGAGACACGGAGGATACCCACATGTCCGATCCTCCACATAATAAAAGTAAGAACAATAACACGAACACTGGGTTTCTTTTAACGGGTCTTGTTTTCATGATGGTTCTTCGTCGAGCACGCCTTGTACCCGTTTTGTTCGTAATGTCTGAAATTAACTGAAACAACTCCCTACCAGACGACGGATGGGAAAGTTATTAGGAAAAGACCAGAACACTATGTTAACTTTCGGAGCTTTTGCAACGTTCTGGTTCCGTCGTCAGCGATCTGTGGTTGTGATGGTTTAATCGTTCTGAGTCACTATTTATAGGCTGGTCGGTAGGCCAGGCGATATGGTACAACATTTGTTTTTATGTAGCGGAACAAAGGAATTCTAACGGGCTTAAGTATCATTATGGGGATAGACACATGCGCTGAGGACGGGACAAAGAACAGCCCGGAAAGCTTCGAAAAGAATAAAATCTTTTGCAACGGGTGTTTGCCGTATTTTGACATAACATTTGTTTTTACTGATAATTGCGTTCCATACCTCGCTGACCTCCCTCCCCTTGTCACGGTTAATGGTGGCGTTGTGCCGTATAAAAGAGGGACTCTTTTATTTGCCTAAGATAAGGCAATTCCCATCATCGTGAGGGTCTCTGAGCGAATCACCGTGATGGTGACTGAGCGAATCACCGTGAGTGTCCTGAGCGAATCACTGTGAGGGCTCCTGAGCGAATTGCCATGTGCGCCACTTGGCCGGGATCGAATCACCGTAAGCGAATCGCCACGCGCGTCAATTTGCCGTAGCCAATCACTGAACTGCTGGCGAACGACGATTCGCTCGCGCGGTCCACGGTGATTGGCTGCGGCAAAAGTCCACGTCGGCCAAATGGGTCGCCTGCCAACTGACGTGTACCCCATAAGCTACACTGGTCAGTTAAGCAGCATTCAAAGTCTTCGCCTTCCACTTACGCTAGTCCGTGACGATCGAACTGGCGTTCTGAAGGCTCGTTATTTGTTGTTGCCGTGCAGTTAGTTACCTGCAGATCAGAAATTAATCTCCTTATCGTATGAGCATGACAGTTCACGTTTCCGTGAATCGCGCGCTCCTTCGTTTCGTCGCCTTTTGGTTTCCATGGAAAGTTTTGTCTGCCTTTGCTAATATGATTCCTTGATGAAACGATGTTTTACAAATTGTGTACGCTTTTCGATTCGGAGTGGGGCAACGTTGATGATTATTGCCTTTACAAAAAACGGCATTTGCTCCGTCTTCTTTCGCGACGTGGCTTTGCTATTTGCTTTCGGTTACACAATTACATACAATTACATTTCGATGATACAGTCCGTTTAAGTTATCTTCTGTTTGTTTTGATTTACTGTAATTTACTGTAATTGCAAGTTTTTTGTACTTCCGCGTTTTCTAACTTGTTCCGAGGGCTGATAGCTGTTAATACATAACGGGAGTAGCTATCCTGCGAGAGCATTTCTGAGAACTCTTTTGATGTGTAATTGCTATGCACGATGTTGACGCGTGTTTTACTCTGTTTGCCTTGGCGTGACTGATGTGTTTGCTTTCATGAAGTTGACTGACTGCTCAACCACCTTGGGACCGATATGGCGGCCACAAAGGAGCTGGCCTCCTTACTGGACGAACTGATGGGTCGATCTCGAAATGCTTTGCCCTCTGAAGCGCCAAAGGAGCTTAGCTGGAGCGATCCAGAGGTAATTGTTAACATATCAGCTGATTGTTGCGTTTGTACTGACGAAACGAGAGGTTGCGTCCTTATCATTGCCACCTTATCTTTAATTAAGGTTTGCAAGTATTTCCTCGTCGACTATTGCCCACATGAACTGTTCACAAACACAAAAGCCGACTTGGGTGAGCTCCATTTTTCTTATTCTGTTGAAGATTTTTTGATGTCTTTTCCCTTTAGGGCATTGCAACAAGGTGCACGACGAAAGAATGCGAGAGGATTACAAAAAGAGCAGTCGTTACGGCAAATGTGGATATGAGCACGACTTCTATTGCTTTTTACGCAAACTGCATAGCGAAATGGCCCGCAAGATTACTAGGAATCGACAGCGTCTTGAATTGACGCAACCCGGCGGAATGGTGGGCTATTGTAGTGTTTTTGCGCTTGCAAAGTAGTTTATTCATTTCTTCCGTTTTTGAGCTTTTAAGCTTTGTCAAAATATGGTTTTAGCCGATTTTGGCGATATATAATTTGATTTGAACAGTAATTTATCTTCTTTTTAACATCTCGCAATTCAGGCGTAAGCCAAGAGGCCGCTGGCATGCTTGAATCAATATAACGAACGCCGTATGCTCCATGTGAAATTGCTTAACGTTTAGATTGCCAATATGAGTCGAGAAAAGCTGGAAGAAAAGATTCAAGTGTTGTCCGAGAAGGTGACGGCTCTGCAGGCTCAGGCGGAATCCCTGGGCGTTGAGGGCAATGTAGAAGAGGCTCAGAAGATTATTGCAATGGCTGACGAACTGGCTGAAGAAAGGGACCATTGTCAGAAGGTTCTGCTCGCTTGCTCTTAGCTTGCTTCGTTATCTTCTGCTCGTCGTTTTCAGTCTTTTGAATCACCGCCGGGCGAACTTAAGATAATGGAAGTTTGCGACATCTGCGGTTGTTTTCTCATTGTTGGGGACAGTCAGCACCGTCTTGACGAACATCTGGTTGGCAAGCAGCATTTGGGCTTTGCAAAAATCAAGGAGACCTTGGAGGCGTACGAGGTAAGTTTTCGTCGTCTGTAACGAAGTGCCTCGCTAACTTGCATTTTGTTTTTCAAATGTTGCAGAAGGAAAGGGAGGAGCGTAAGACTAAGCTTAAAAATGAACGTTCACCTTCTCGCGGCAGAAACAACGACAGAAGCGGCAGAGGGTTGCACAGTGATCGCCATGGAGACCGCCGACGTTCGGATAGGTAGTGTTTTCATTTTTCCGTGCACAATACTTAATTTGCCTCGCTTTGGGCTGCATCGATTTATTCAAATGTGTGGGAATCACTTGCATCCCAAGAAGTCCCTGGGGCTCAAAACAACTGCACGGATTGCTCACGACAGTAACTGTGTCTGCGTTATTCGTTATCCCGTAGGTTTCATGCTGTTGCTTATGCAACATCATTTGAGGGTGGAGACGTAGGACACCTGAATTATGAAAGACGGGGACAAATGCGCTTGCAAGCATACTTAAGTTTGTGCTCACTGAAAAAGGCTGCTCCTATTCTCTGGCATATATTTATCGTAACTAAGCTGTAGTTGAAAATAGGGCTTCTGTTCACGGGGTTGATTTTCATGTTGTTAACACGAGATGCGGCAATAACCCGTCAGATAAAATCGTTTAATCCAATAAGGATACGAGCGTAGCTTTCGGAACCACCTTGTTCCGTTAAGTTCGGAACGGTACAAGGTGGTTCCGAAAGCTACGCTCGTATCTTTATTGGATTAAACGATTTCATCTGACGGGTTATTGCCGTATCTCGTGTTTACAACTAAACTGTATCGTAACTTAACTTTCCCTTTCTTAATTACACGAAAAGCCATTTTAGTGGTGTGTAGATATTGTGGTAGTTTTACGTTAGCTGTCCTGTTAATGTTTGCCCGCGTTTACGCAAAGATTACGCTTTTGTAGTAAAGAAAAGTTATTGTACTTTATGGAATCGTCCCATTCCCATCATGAGTCCGTTGGAGAAACATCTCTTTGCATTTAAGTTGATTTGTGTGTGTGTGTGTGTGTGTGTGTGTGAGTTGCGGTTGTCGGTGTGGAAGAAGTAGGAAAGTTTCATCCGCTTAAGTCAACGAAGCATTGGGCGTACGTCTCGCATAAAAGCTATAACTTTTAGAGCTCGTCGTTCTCGCTCTCGAAGTCGCTCCAGAGCAAGGCGGGAGAGAAATCGTAGCCGCTCGAACGACCGTAGGAGATCCAGAGATTACGGTCGCCGACGTTACAGCCGCAGTCGTAGTCGCGATCGAGCGAGTTCAACTCATTCCAAGGATCGGCGGCGACACGATTCTTGTTCAAACAACCACCCAAGGAAAGTGCGGACGTCGGCGACAGACGGCGTGGAGCGTTAAATGAAAGGTACTGAAGCGGACCAGATCGACGAATCGAATGACAAAAACGGTATGACTTTTCGTTTTACCGCCTTTCAGGTCGTTGTAGTACGCGTAATCCATAAGCGTGCAATATTGTGGCATGTGATTCGACTTTCGGCCTAAACGCAAAGGTATACTCCCAAAGGTATTTCGTTTCTTGGAAACGGTTGAGCGCCGTCACGTATCGAAATAATTTGCTAAGCACTGTTTGTAGGAATTCTAGGGCGTGCGACGTAAATCGTCTGAGAGCCATGTGTTGTAAAATTATAAAGCTTATAAAAGCGAAGCTGTATCCTCACTTTTTCAATCGACGCGAAAGTCTATGTAGGTTGGTGTGGACGTCAGAAGGATTCCCGATTAAGTTTTACATTCTAGCAGCTTCGCATTTTGAATGAATCTGAACGCGCTGACACGTTTGCGCATATTAGTCATATTTATGAGGGAAATCGCGAAGAGCTCTCTCTGTCGTTCACGTGACGTAGTTGTTATTTGCGAGCGTTTTGAGAACGCTCGTTAGTTGTTGCCGTGCTACCTACTCAGCCTTCAGTAGTCCCGCTGGAGCGGACGCCTCGCGTGATACAGCGCTTATGCTGATATGGGTTCAATGAAAGCGTCGTTGTTCTGTGGTGAATATGAGGTACCGGTTTATGAGTTATTGTTTCTGACTATTTAATTGCCCAACTGCGATCAGCGGTGCTATGCCATTGCTGCATATGGAAAAGCAAGTTGTGCGTATGTGGATGCAAAGATTTTAAGCGATTTTCAAGGTATGATCATCTCAATGACCTGCCGATTCGCGGGCGCCTTTGGTCTACCAAGTTGCTTGGTCCATCCTGTACAATTAGCTTGAAGTTAATTCACCCGTTCCATTTGCTTTCAGATGTTGCAAGCACTGTTGGAACACGGCCTCTCTCTTGCCTTTGAACCAATCCGTTTGATGCACAACCACATCAATTGTCATGCGCAAACTCTCGGCCGCCCTGATGGTCTAGCACATTCGCACAACGGTATTTAACTTTCCTTTTTTTGTCTTACGTAGTCCAAAATGTTTATACGCGTAATTTTCCATTAAACGAAAGTACAGCAAGTAAGTGTTAGACCGAACACGCTTTTATTTGTCGCTTAGACATCAGTAATAACGGAGCCTAAACTTTGTCCATCGGTGTACGGTAATTCGCTTATGCTATTTCTGCCAGTTTTAACTTTTCTATACGATTCATCCCTGTATGCGTATTGTGTCCGCGTAATCGGCGTTTCATCCGTCTGGGATTCGGCAGAGAAAAAGCCGCTGGAGCGTATGGATTCCAGGTAAAGTGGATTTGGTCGAAGATGGCCTGCCGGGGGCGTTGTTGCGCGTTCCGAATAGCTGCGACTTATTTGACGTCTTCGATGACGTGGCAGCCATTGCAGTTCAGCTTGCTCAGTTTCCTTGAAAAGAAAGCAAAGCGTTTGCTAAATCCTCTTACGTGTGTGCGGAGCGCTTCGTCTTACAGAACTGCCTCCTGATGATTGGTCGTCGTTCTTGTGACTTTTGAACTTGTTCCTTAGCGTAGCCTTCAGCTTGCGCCAACTGTTCAGTACAGATTTTGATGAGTCGTCTTCTTCGTCTTCTTCCGGCAAACCTGCACCGTACTCGTCCGCCTGTAAGGTCTCCAGCGAACTGTCGTAGTGGAGCCGTAGACTGTTCGGCTTTCGAGTAGTGGGTTGCAAGGACGCTCTGTGCTGAATGTAGCGCGCAATGGCCTCGGCCCTTTCGCTGGTCAGCTCAAACAAATGTCCGTTGCGGAGCTGAAATGCGAAACATCCGACGCCCCTACCCAACCTGCAAGTAGCATTTTGTTGGAATTTCCTGGCTCTAAGCTGCCCTTACCAGGTAATTCGATCAAAGTGAAATATTTCCATTCTCAGTGCAACCATTTCGGCCGACAAACAGAAACCTGTGTCCGTGAATCTTAAGCTGTAGTTTCCAGGAGCGAATGACTGCGCTGTTGAGCGAAGCAAGCTGACGTTTATGGCTGTCTCATCTTTCAGCTCTGAAATGTATTTCAGTTTGCAAATTTTGTGCATTACGGTTAAACGAATTGCACCGGATGAAAGCAGTCAGGCGTTGAGCATGTTCTCTATTCTACTTATTAGCAAGGCTGAATTCATTGTGCCATAAGACGGCAATAATACCAGTTGAACAATGATTTTATTCAATACTTACATTTCGGGACCGTTCTTGGTCCCGTCTTCATATTAGCGAGGCTATAGTTCGTATTCAAAGATTCATTGAACAGTTGGCACATTTCTTTCATTATATTTTAGTCAAGTAGATCTCATTTGTTTATTTCAAACCATGGCTTCAAAATCACCCGTAAAATCAAAAGCAAACCACACGGAGCTTTCGGTACTGACCTTGTCCCGTCTTCAGCGTGTTTCTCTCTGGAAATGAGACCATATCCCATGTTTAGAAATCCTGTTTTTAAAGTCAAGTAGATTACAAGAATGTGGACGCGTCGCCTCGATGTTCGACGCCTTGACTTCTGAATTGTAGGCTTTAGAAGCTGCTTGTTTGTCAACTGGGAAAAGTTGGCGTTATTAATGTCTTAAGCGTAGGAGAAATGTTTCCGTACTGTATGATGGCACACGGAAGCCTTAATTTCAAATGTTTCAGAAATTCTAATACGACTAACACGACGTTAGTCGTATTAGCATTTCTGAAATGCATAGCTACACCGTTACGAAAAATCCTATTTTCAATTTCAAATGTTAGAGTTTAATTTTCTTAACCGTTAGAAACAACGGAAGCTCATGTAGATTTCTTGAATATAGGATGCTCTTAACGACGCAGTTGTACATTTTTGAAAACTCTCGCAGATTGGCAGCAGCGACCTGATTGTTCCTTTATTTCAAATTGTCGGTTTTCAGAACTCCTGTCCCGTGATTACCATTACAGCTATTTCATGACATGCCAGAGCAGTTAGTCTATGAAAAGGTTTAGATCCAATCAATAGTTGTGATGCGGAATGCCTTCTTAAGATGGCAATAGATTTAGTAGTCTACCATGACGGGTCTAAAGGGAACTGAATAATCGCTCAATGCTTATCATGTAATTGCTAATATTTTTTATGTTGCCGTTACAAGGAAGCGGTCGCTCTGGCTCAGCCGCTCAGCTACATAAAGATAAAGCGTTTACTATTGCCACTGAAAACGAACTCACGCTCAGGCCAGACGAATTGACTATATATAGCTACTCACTTCACTTGATCCCTGCAAACCGGTTCCACGCAGCCCACGCCCGGGTGAGCAGATAAGCTTACGTCGACCTATCATAAAGTAAGCAGCAAAGGTGCCCTTACGCTACAGCAGCACGTTTCGTTCGTCAGGAAAACTCATTTCCACTACGCACTCCTTGCTTGACATGCACTAACCAGGTTTAGATCCGTAAGTCAGGAGTAGTTAGGCATCTGCATCACGCATATGTTCCGTCAGATTTCACATGCTTGCTTATTTTATACATACAGGCATATATCGTCTGATATTTACTCGGATTTTCCCCGTTGATTAACAACCTTTTATTTCCAGAAAAGGACACAAAAAAGCATTTTTTTGATGGCACAAAGCTTTGCTTTGGACTCCCGAACAATAGATCCAGCAATTTACAAGTTTCCTATTCAGTCGCTTATGCGCATTGTTCAGTCACTTTGCAGTCTTAATGACACGGGTTCGAATTAAGACATTTATGCAGCGGTGCAACACCAATGCACTTCTTTGGAATGGAGGAAATTCTTGTGAAGACTTGTCTCCGTAAAGGACGTGTAACGTTCTCTTCATCAAACAATGGCTTTCTGACGATGTCGTTTAGAATAAAACCACATCGTCAGAAAGCCGTTGTTTAATCAAGAGAACGTTACACGTCCTTTACGGAGACCAGTCTTCACAAGAATTTCCTCCATTCCAACTGCATTGGTGCTATACCGCTGCATAAATGTCTTAATTCGAACCCGTGTCGTTTATACTGCAAAGTGCCTGAACAATGCGCATAATCGACTAAATAGGAAACTTGTAAATTGCTGGCTCTATTGTACGTGAACCCAAAGTAAAGCTTTGTGCCATCAAAAAATGCTTCCTTTGTGCCTTTTTTTGGAAATAAATGGTTTTTAATCAACGAGGAAAACCCGTGTAAATATCAGACGCTATGCGTACCACATCCCGTTAAATGGAGAAGTTTTCTAATACAGGCATATATATGTATATTCACGAAGTTGTCCTTTCACGGTTCCCGTTTTGTTTCTTGTACGATTATCTCATGTCCAAAGTTGAAACAACGGCCGGTTACCATCGTTAGTCCAATTTTTATTTATTCTTCTGAGCTTTCGGCGTCCTACCTTGACGTCGTCATCAGCGAATGAGTAATAACAGATAGGTGTGGTCACAACAGGAGCTCAGAAGTTTAAACAACTGTACAAGCAGTTTATAAATTCATGACTTCGTAGTTTACGGTCATTCATTGGAAACTCCGTTTCTGGTAATCGTCTGACAAATCAATGGCGACCAAATATCATTAATGCCTACTACCGGATCACTGTTTATGCAGGCACTATGTTTGATATGGATAGCTTCTCTGAGTTTTCTCAATCTGATATCATTTTCTTGTTCTAATTTAATTATTTCCAAACCATCTTCCGGGTGCGAGCATGAAGCAACATGTTCAACTACCGTACAAGCCTTCAAACATTGTTCCATCACTACTGTCGGATCGTTCGACTGGGGTCGTCCTCTCCCATTATAGGGCTCCCCATTTTTTCTCTTTTGTGCAATTCGAAACCTCTTAACAAATTCCAAATGTTCTTTAAACCTATGGTCAATTGTGTGTTCCGTTTCACCAATGTAGAAGTTGCCACATACACACTGGATTTTATAGACAACACCTTGAGCCATTTCTGGAGGGGTCTTTACTTTATCTGAGCGTAGAATACTTCTTAGGCTCAGTTGGCTTTTAAAGAAAACTTTGACCCCAATTGATTTTGTAACCCTTTGTATTCGCTCACTCACACCTGGGTAGTAGGGTATGATTATCCTTATGTCTATGTTGTCTTGGTTCGCAATTGTGTTTTCATTTTCTGTCCACTGCTTCATCCTAGTTCTAATGCAATGAGTCACGAAATTTGGTGGATAGTGATTCTTCAATGGGATATTGCGAATATTTCCGATTTCCTCTTCTAAGTACTCCCTGCTACAAATCCTAAGAGCCCTGTCAGTCATTCCTATGATGATGGCTCTCTTCACCTTCATTGCGTGACTGGAGTAAAAGTTCAAAAATCTGTTTGAACTCGTAGGTTTTCTGTAAACCTTCGTTCTCAAAGAATTTCCATTCTTCACTATGAAGATGTCTAAGAAAGGTAGCTTTCCTTCTACCTCTTTCTCCATGGTGAAACTAATAGTGCCGAGGAAGAGATTGTCTAAGTGCCTGAGCACATTTTCTTCTGTACCTTTTCTAACGATGGCGAAAACATCGTCTACGTATCTTTTAAAGATCTTGGGGTTTCGACCTGAAATGTCTGACGGGAAGGCTTTCTCTTCTAAATTCTCCATGAATAGCTCCGTAAATACGGGAGAAAGAGGGCTTCCCATGGATGCTCCACTCTGTTGTGAGAAATATATACTATTCCACTAAAAATGGTTTCTTTCTTCCATACAAAACTTTACCAATCTTGTAATATGGCATGGACTAAGTTTCGTTCTTTGATTGATAGTCTGGTCCGACGATAATAGGTCCATAGTTAAGTTATATGTATGTTCCAATGGTATGTTTGTAAAAAGGTCCTTCACGTCATAGCTTACCACAATTTCATCCTCGTCAATTTTAATGTTTCTTATGTCATTAGCGAAAGATGTTGAATTCTCCGTATGTGAGCTTCTCTTCCCAGTCAGTGGTTTCAGGATACTTGGTAAAAGCTTACACAATTGTCTTGTTACACTTCTAACACTCCTAATTACTGGTCGTAATGGAACGTTCTCTTTATGTATTTTCGGTAGACCAAATAGTTCCGGGCATTCGAAGTTTGTTCTAAACTTGAGCTGTTTAACAAGAAACTCCAGTTTTTCTTCTTTTGTTTCTTCCCATATTTCCATAAGTTCCCCTATTAAACGTTTCCTAATATTTTCCGTCGGGTCTCTATCGAGTTGGATATATGCCCCAGCCTGTAATAACTCTCTCACTTTATTGTTGTACGCGTCTCTATCCATTATAACCACCACATTGCCTTTGCTGCTTTCGTGATTACGAAACCATTGTCCTTTTTAAGATCTTTAATAGCATTCCTTTCAGATGTTGTCAAGTTCATCTTCGGACTGTATCTTCCATGTGTACGGCAATAAATAAAAATTGGACTAAGGAGGGTAACCGGCCATTGTTTCAACTTTGGACATGAGATCACGCCTCGTTATTAAGAAATCCTATTTTTAATGTTATCAAACATGAAATGGCTCATGATCAGATTGCTCGTTTGGGCACTTCTTGAACACAGTCCATCTCCCTTGGCAGCGTACTCTTGCTTTCCTGAACAAGTAGGATTATTTCGAAATACGGGTTATGATGTCATATTTATTAACAAGAACCAACGGCATGAATCCCGTTAAAGCACTAATCATTCACACGAAGCTTTCGGGACTCTCCTTGTCCCGTCTTCAGCGTGTCACTCAAAATGTGTAAACTGAGATTACAAACTGATTGTAAACTGAGATTACACATTCTGAGTGACACGCTGAAGACGGGACAAGGAGAGTCCCGAAAGCTCCGTGTGAATGATTAGTGGTTTAACGGGATTCATGCCGTTGGTTCTTGTTAATAAATATGACATCATAACCCGTATTTCGAAATAATCCTACTTTCAACATCATAAGAAGTGCTCACGGCGCACAAGTTCTGAAACTTACAAGGACGTTTGAACGCCTTTGGATTCAATTGGAGATGGTTAAGACAAAATTGGACTTCCTTAAGAACTGCCGGGATTTTGGAGTCCTTCCGATATCTTTCAGGCTAAGGACTGGACAACTGAGAAACAGGAGAACGGAGAAAATCTTGCTAGATGCAGGCTTTTCGTTGTTGAGGAACACAATCAAAGAAAGACGTAAAGAATTGGCAAGATTGAACCACTTACGGACTACACAGAGAGAAAGATTGATTAATGTAATGAACACAGAGGTCGTTTCCGTGCTTCAAAATATGATCGGGCACTCAACCTTTAAAATCAAGCGGCATGAACAACAACGTTTGGAGTGCAAGTTCAACAGGTTGATTTTGACACGCTCATGGGAATTCAGATCCCAGAATAGGAAACCGAGAGGAATCAACGCACTGACTCCGGATGTTGACAAGGTCGTTGTTAATTTGAGCTCAAAAAGGTTGACAATAGCAGAAAAAGGTGTCATAACCAAAGAACTGAATTTCGTCCCTACTCAAAACAGAATTGACTACGTTGATCTTATTAGCAGGGTTGAAAGTAGCATTAGGAATGTGGACCAGATAAGAGCTGATCAGATCAGATGCACGATTGCACATTGCCTCATGGTTAGAAAGTATCATCCTGTTAGAAACTTGTCTAAGAAGGAAATAGGCACCATTAAGACCATAAAGAGTGAAGAGTCAATTATTGTCACAAAAGCGGATAAAGGTAATGTGGTGGTTATATTGGACAGGGAAGAATACAACAACAAAGTTACTTGTTTGTTGCACTCTTACACTTATATGGCCTTACAGAGAGATCCTACCGAAGATATCAGGAAATCTTTATCACGCAGTCTCGGTTTTGTTTGATGAAACGAAGGAAAAGGAGCTGTCCGACATAGCTCGGCTATTACATTATATCACCAATTTCTCTTGTCATGAATTTTTCGGATTACCGAAAATTCATAAAGTGGGGATACCATTGAGGCCAGTGATTTCTAGCAGGAAGAGGGTTACCAGTGATATTTGTGACTTTCTGGCCAAATTACTAAACCCATTAGTTGGGAAGAGGCAGTCTCATACTCCGAATTCCGCTCAGTTTGCGGAGGAAATGAAATCTGTCACACTTGAACCAGAGGATGTTCTAGTGAGTTATGATGTCAAGGATTTATTTACGAGCATCCCACTTGACTATACCTATACAGTCATTTTCAACCTGCTCTCTGATGACTGGACCCTACCAAACACAACAAACTTGAATCCTCATGACATCACACAGTTGGTGAAGTTTTGCCTAGAGGAAGGAAACTATTTCAAATGGAATAGTTCTGTTTTTATGCGAAAACGATGTGCACCTATGGGAAGCCCTTTGTCACCCGTGGTCGCCGAGATTTTCATGGAACATTTTGAAGAGTAAGCTTTTCCGTCAGGCATCCATGAACGTCACTTAAGGGCTTTCAAACGATACGTGGATGACGTCTTCGCTGTAGTGAGGAATGGCGAAGAGAACTGTTTATTGCAGCATTTGAATAGCGTGTTTCCAGAATCCATTGATTTTACCATAGAGATGGAAACAGAGGGCCGATTGCCTTTCCTAGATGTGTTAGTAATGAGGAAAGAAACCCGCCTAACAACGAAGGTTTATAGGAAGCCCACAAACTCAGATAGATATCTAGATTTCTACTCCAGCCACCCTATGAATGTGAAAAGTGGTATAATCACAGTGATGGTGGATAGAGCGTTGAAAATATGTGATGAAGAATTCTTAAATGAAGAACTGGATTATATACACAAGACCATGCTCCTGAATGATTACCGTGGAAGTTTTATCACCGCTTGCATAGAGAAAAGGTTAAGGTACTGCAGGATTCATGGGGACACCAGGAGGGAAATGTCGGACAGGGACATAACATTGGTCTTACCATATTATCCTGACATTAGTGACCTTATAGACCGGTTTACCAGACAACTCGGTGTCAAGACATTTTTCAAAGGTTTTCTCCACCTTAGATCTATTCTCAGATCGTAAATAACCAGGATCCCCATAGAAGAGAGACCGGGTACGGTGTACCACATACGGTGTGGCTGTTGGAGAAACTGGTCACACTACCGAATATCCAGTAAGACAGCATCGAGCGGACATCAGGAGGTATCTAAATGCCCAAAGGAGACTTAATGGCGAGATTCACACTACTAGGAGCAGGCCTCAAACGAGAGAACCACGTGTTATAATGGAGGAGTGCAAGAGAACATCAGCTTTTGTGGCGCACGTGGTAGACTGCCCTGTTTCCAACGATCATTTCATTTTTGGTACATTAACAGGGGAGGACAATTTCATACTGAGAACAGGCAAATAAGCTTTTTCTGTAAATATACACGGCTTTTCCCCGTTATTTTCTTTTAATATGTAAAAAAATTCAGCGGAGCTTTCGAAAGTTACCTCTTCCGTCATCAGCGCAAACTTCCGAAAGCTCCGCTGAATTTTTTACATATTAAAAGAAAATAACGGGGAAAAGCCGTGTATATTTACAGAAGAAGCTATGAGAATTTACCCCGTCCCAGGAAATCCTATTTTCAATTACAAGGCAAATAAGCTTTGTTTATTCACAATAATGACTGTATGAACAGGGATTAAGGGGCCCAGATTAGTGATATCTGGACCCTAGTGACATTAACAACCAAATGTTGTCAGCTGCTGTCCCCAAACGGGGAACTACAACGTATTCAATTGGACTACGCGGGTATACTCGCACAGAGACAACAAGAAGAATGACTTTTACAAGCTTAATGTTTGTTGATCACTTTAATGCCTTTATTTTAAACCGGATACATCTGCGTTGCCGTTTGGTTATTACACATTCTGAGTGACACGCTGAAGACGGGACAAGGAGAGTCCCAAAAGCTCCGTGTTAATGATCAGTGCTTTAACGGGATTTATGCTGTTAGTTCTTGTTAATAAATATGAGGTCATATCCCGTATTTCGAAATCCTATTTTCAACATATATATATATATATATATACAGTGGAATATAGCGTCTAATATTTAACACGGATTATCCCCGTTGATCAAAACCTTTTATTCGCAAAAGGCGTATCCATGCAGTTTGGATTACTCCGTTTGCTTGTTTAATGTAACTGTACCTTTGTCCATCTCTTCTGAGTGGTGAACTTCTGCTTTGTGATAGAATATTCTGTAATCTTCAGCTATGGGGAAGAGATTCACCGTTCAGCTTCATATTCAGTTATTCGCGCTAAACAGTTCTTTGATGAATGGACACCCTGTTTGTCACTGCTCTCCCACTCTGTTATTTCTTTATTATGAAATCTGCGATGACCAATTATGAGTTGCCGTTACCGTGGTGAGCAGGGATGGGAAAGACGGCCGACTTGCGGTGTTTCGCGTCCCTACTCACCTCGTTAACAACAACTCATAATTGGTCATCAGAGGTTTCACAATAAAGAACGAACAGAATGGAAGAGCAGTGGTAAAGCAGGGTGTCCATTCATCAAGAAACTGTTTAGCCCGAATAACTGAACATGAAGCTGAACGGCGGACCGTTTCCCCATAGCTGAAGATTACAGAATATTTTATCACAAAGCAGATGTTCACCATTCAGAAGGGACGGGCGAAGGCACAGTTTGATGAAACAAGCAAACGAAATATTCTAAACTGCATTGCTGAACATCGGATTTTTGCACACGGGGTATGATCTCATCTTTGTATGTAAACACGGCTGACCCCCGTGAAGTGAAGGATGTTTATTAGCAAACGGAGCTTTCGAAAACTACTCCTGTTTTCGTCTTCAGCGTAGTAATGACGACGTCTGGTAAAATTCGTAGATGTCATGAGTAACTAATGTTTTAAACCTACAATGAACAGTGTCTTAAAGTGTGCCCACTGCAACAAATTGTTTTCTATCTGTTGGTAGTTTCAGGATTGTCACAATGACAGCACCTCGTACTGTTCACTACTGTAGACCAAATGTCACTGATCATGACACCCTCATCCCTGTTTATGCAGGTGTTGTGTCTGATGAACATCGCTTCTTTAAACTTTCTCAACCAGAAATTTGTTTCTTTCTTTAGTCTGGATATCTTCAAACTTTCATCGGGGTGTGGACACATTGCGGCATGTTCAACCACTGCCGATCATTTAATGCATTCCTCCAGAACCATCCTAGGGTCCTTCGTCGGTGGGCGTCCTCGTCCCCTTATTTCTTCCCCTCTACTTCTCCTCTCTGCATTCCTGTACCTTTTCACCCCTGCCATATGCTGTGTGTATCTGTATTGCAAACCATGTCCGCTCTCCCCGATGTAACGGGCGCCACAACCGCACAATATTTGGTAGATCACACCAGGTTCTTGCTCTGGTGGTGTTTTGTCCTTATCTTTCCTCAAAATAGATCTTAAGTCGCTGTGGCTACTAAACACTATCATTATCCCAATTGCCTTCATCATTCTTTTGATCTGTTCTCCAAAAATTGGGTAATACGGGATAACAATCCTGGGTGAAATGTCAATTTCATTCCTTCTGGACGTTCTATCTTGCTCCCATTGCCTAATACGTCTGTTAATGTGGTGGTCTATCAATTTCATTGGGTAATGATTGAATACCAGCGTATTTCTTATTTGCTTAATTTCTTCCCATAGGTATTCCTTGCTACAAATGTTCAATGCTCTGTCTATCATTCCCGTTATAATCCCACTTTTTACGTTCATTGAATGGTTTGAAAGGAAACTGAGGTACTTTCCTGAGTGTGTCGGTTTTCTGTAAATCCTTGTTCTTAGTTGAGTACCTCTCCTTATCACCAACACATCTAAGAAAGGTAGCTGGCCATCTTTCTCTTTTTCAATGGTAAATGTTATGTTATTTAAGACACTGTTCATTGTAGGTTTAAAACATTAGTTACTCATGACATCTACGAATTTTACCAGACGTCGTCATTACTACGCTGAAGACGGAAACAGGAGTAGTTTTCGAAAGCTCCGTTTGCTAATAAACATCCTTCACTTCACGGGGGTCAGCCGTGTTTACATACAAAGATGAGATCATACCCCGTGTGCAAAAATCCGATGTTCAATTACGTTAAACGTGCTCACGGCGCACAAGCATTGAATTGGTGCAGAGCTTTTGAACGAACATATATACAGTTGGAGAGAGCAAAGTTAAAAGTACGCTTCCTTAAGGATTGTCGCGACTATAACATCCTCCCGACTTCCTTCTTATTGACGACCGGACTACCACGAAACGTGCGAACAGAAAGAATCCTAAGACAGGCGGGATTTGCCTTACTAAGAGGTACAATTAAAGAACGCAGAAAGGAAGTGGCTTGGCTAAGCGCGTCCTTAGCCCAAAAAAAGAGAACTTTGAGCACAAGAATTGGGGATGGTTTAATGACTGAATTCCAAGAAATGGTTTTTCACTCTTATTCCGGAATTGTTGGGTTTGAAGGAAAGAGGATGGAAAGAAAATTGAACAGATTAATCTGCTCAAAAACATGGGTGTTTGAGAATAGTAGAAGAAGGCAAGGTGATTCGGGAGAACGAAACATCAATCTGGATAAAGGAGTAGTGAACCTGAGTTCGAGAACTTTAACACCTGATGAAATAGGTGTTCTTTCAAAGGGTCTGAACTTCGTACCTACCCCCAGGAGAATAGACTTCTTGGACATAATAAGCAAGGTCGAATTAGGGATAAAAGAATTAGACCCACCGAGAGCAAACCAGATCAGGTGCATGTTTACGAATTGCTTGTTAAAACAAAGATATACGCCGAAAAGAAATTTATCACAAAATGAATTCAACATAATCAAATCCCTACAGAGAGAAGAATCAATTATTATTACAAAAGCAGACGAAGGCAACGTCGTAGTCGTAATGGATAAGGAGGAATACAACGACAAAGTGAAAGACCTTCTAAAAACTGATACATACACAACGTTGACAGCTGACCCTACTGATAAAACACGAAAATCACTGATCGAGATCCTCTCAGTTTTCGTGGACCAGACAAAAGAAAAGAAATTAACGGATATTATGAGGAGATTAAAATTCGCAGCCAATTTTTCATCCCCTGTATTTTTCGGTCTCCCGAAAATACATAAAGAAAACATTCCTTTACGACCCGTCGTCTCTGGTTGCAAAGGTGTGACGAAAGAACTATGTGTATACTTGTCCACCATATTGAAACACCTCACTGGGAATATGACATCTCACACAAGAAACTCTGAGAACTTTGTCAGAGAGATACAGGGTTTGCAATTAGAAAGCGGTGATGTTCTCGTGAGCTACGACGTGAAAGATCTTTTCACTAGTATACCTATGGAATATACATACCAAGTTATTACTAGCCTCCTATCCAATGACACCTCACTTAAAGATAGGACAAGACTGAACCCCTACCAGGTCACACGGTTAGTAAAATTCTGCATGGAAGATGGTAATTATTTCCAATGGAACGGAAAATACTTTGCACAAAAGACAGGTGCGCCAATGGGGAGTCCCTTGTCCCCAGTAATCGCCGAAATTTTTATGGAAGACCTTGAGAAGAAAGCTTTCCCCACAGGATTTTCGGACCATCACGTAAAAATTTTCAAACGGTATGTAGATGATGTGTTCGCTGTAGTAGGAGAAGGGAATGAGGAACAGCTGTTGGAACACTTAAACAACCTCTTCCCAAACAATATAACATTTACCATTGAAAAAGAGAAAGATGGCCAGCTACCCTTCTTAGATGTGTTGGTGATAAGGAGAGGTACTCAACTAAGAACAAGGATTTACAGAAAACCGACACACTCAGGAAAGTACCTCAGTTTCCTTTCAAACCATTCAATGAACGTAAAAAGTGGGATTATAACGGGAATGATAGACAGAGCATTGAACATTTGTAGCAAGGAATACCTATGGGAAGAAATTAAGCAAATAAGAAATACGCTGGTATTCAATCATTACCCAATGAAATTGATAGACCACCACATTAACAGACGTATTAGGCAATGGGAGCAAGATAGAACGTCCAGAAGGAATGAAATTGACATTTCACCCAGGATTGTTATCCCGTATTACCCAATTTTTGGAGAACAGATCAAAAGAATGATGAAGGCAATTGGGATAATGATAGTGTTTAGTAGCCACAGCGACTTAAGATCTATTTTGAGGAAAGATAAGGACAAAACACCACCAGAGCAAGAACCTGGTGTGATCTACCAAATATTGTGCGGTTGTGGCGCCCGTTACATCGGGGAGAGCGGACATGGTTTGCAATACAGATACACACAGCATATGGCAGGGGTGAAAAGGTACAGGAATGCAGAGAGGAGAAGTAGAGGGGAAGAAATAAGGGGACGAGGACGCCCACCGACGAAGGACCCTAGGATGGTTCTGGAGGAATGCATTAAATGATCGGCAGTGGTTGAACATGCCGCAATGTGTCCACACCCCGATGAAAGTTTGAAGATATCCAGACTAAAGAAAGAAACAAATTTCTGGTTGAGAAAGTTTAAAGAAGCGATGTTCATCAGACACAACACCTGCATAAACAGGGATGAGGGTGTCATGATCAGTGACATTTGGTCTACTGTAGTGAACAGTACGAGGTGCTGTCATTGTGACAATCCTGAAACTACCAACAGATAGAAAACAATTTGTTGCAGTGGGCACACTTTAAGACACTTTAAGACACTGTTCATTGTAGGTTTAAAACATTAGTTACTCATGACATCTACGAATTTTACCAGACGTCGTCATTACTACGCTGAAGACGAAAACAGGAGTAGTTTTCGAAAGCTCCGTTTGCTAATAAACATCCTTCACTTCACGGGGGTCAGCCGTGTTTACATACAAAGATGAAACTGCATTGCTATGCCTTTTGGGAATAAAAGGTTTTGATCAACGGGGATAATCCGTGTTATATATCAGACGCTATGTGCAATACATCCCGTTAAACAGAGATGATCTCTGTTATACAGTGGAATCTCCAAAGTTGACCACTATCACATGTTGACCGCACTTTTTTGGTTTGTTGGTCCGACATTGTGAAGCATAGGAGAGTTACCTCTATATGTTGATGACCTCCGTGAGTTTTACCTTGACCACCATAGCTGAGACACTGGCTATTAATTACTACATGTTTTGACTGCTGTGAATATTACAAAGTGAAGTTTGCTTGTGCATGCAGCAGCAAGGCGTCATCAAAGCGTTTAAGGATGCACTACCGGGCATAGCTTTTGGACTGCGTCGTTTCCAAAACTAAAAGGACTAACCTGGTTACTGACGCATCTGCACTTGTTGTATTAATTAACGCTCTGGATTCTGTTCTCTGCATCAGTTTCGCGTGGAACAAAGTACAGCCAGAAACATTAACGAAGTGCTTCCAAAAAGCTGGAGTTCTTACAAGTCGAGGCCTCCTCGGACAGTACACCCAATATGGGAATATTCCCAGGAGTCGACTTCGAAGCATTCGTTACAATGGACAATGAATTTGTAACTTGTAATGAACCTGATGCAGAATCCATTTTTCAAGCAGTACTATCCGACGTGCGCGAAATGCATGAGTCAGCTAAGGATTTAGAAGAAGAAAGCGATAGCGATACAGAAGTCGAAAAGACACTAACAGCCGACGACGTTCGCCGTTCACTACATCAGATGAAGTTATTTGCTGCTGAAAAATGCCCCGATATGTTTAATGCAATAGTCAACGCTGACTTTGCTTTCACCACTTATGTTTGCACAATTAAAGCAAAGCAGATAACGGTAGACTCTTTCTGTAGATGTGCAACGATCGGGCCGTAAAATGCACCGATTGTAATGCTCTTTTACCACTATTTTATTTTCATTGTCTTAATACTAAATCCGTTTTTGTTCTTTTACTTTCGTGACGTTTCTTCATGCACATTACTACGTTTCTTTATTGACAAAACACGGCCAAGTAACCCGTGAGTTACTAAATTTAATGACGGAGCTTTCGAAGATGTCCAATGTTTTCGTCATTAGCGTCGAAATAATAATTCCGTGTGATGTCCTGTTATGTGTACGATTTCCTATAAACTTTGTAATACTATGTGTTTTAAAGGAGCCAGTTCTTTTAGTTCCTCCTAATGTGTTTAAAGTGGGACCAATTGATCGGCAATAGCCTGTTGCAGTTGTCACCACTGTCCAAATGTCACTGATTTCAAGTCCGTTGTCCCTGTTGATGCATGTGTTGTTACGGATGTAAAATGCTTGTTTAATGCTTTCTTTCCGGAGCCTCAAGTTTCTTAAACTTTTATCGGGTGCTGGACATTCTCTACCACGTGACCTACGACCGCAGACCCATTGATACCTTCTTCCTTAATATATATATATATATATATATATATATATATATATATATATATATATATATATATATATATATATATATATATATATACAGTGGAACCTCTATAAGTTGGCCACTCAAGGGCGGTAAGAAATTGATGAACATATAGAGGTGGTCAACATACAGAGGTACCCATTGAATTCAGTCGTAAACACGCCATAACTCCTTCCAAGCGGTTTATTGAAGGAACGTAGTAATCTATATGAAGGAAACAGTACGAAAGTAAAAGAACAAAAACTGAATTAGTATTAAGACAATGAAAATAAAATAGTGGTAAAAGAGCAGCATTTACAATCAGTGCATTTTATGGCCTGATCATTGCACTTCTAAAGAAAGAGTCTGTCGATGTCTGCTTTGCTTTCATGATGCATACATAAGTGGTGAAAGCAAAGTCAGCGTTAACTATTGCATTAAACATATCAGGGCATTCTTCAGCAACAAATAACTTCAGCTGATATAGTGAATGTCAACGTCGTCGGCTGTTAGTGCCCTTTCGACCTCTGTATCGTTATCGCTTCCTTCTTCTAAATCAGGCAAGCGTTCGTGAATTAGCAAGAGGGCAAGTGATGCTTTTGCCAATCTGTAAAGGGGACACAAATGCGAACGGTCGCAACAGATGCGCGCTGCCATGGCTGAAGCAGTGATGACACATACGCGCACATTGATAACACAAACATGCTAACGATTTCCACATGTTAATGATTTCTGTTCCACATGATTCAGTGTTGACACATGCTCATACGTGGGAACAAGCTCACAGTCATGACACATGCGCGCACACTGATAACACAAGCAAACTTCAGTTTGTAATGTTCGCGGCATTTTGCTGGTCAACTTATGGAGGTCAAAACATGTAGTAGTTGATAGTCAGTTTCTCAGCTATGGTGGTCAAGGTACAACATACGGAGGTGATCAATATATAGAGGTAGCTCTCCTATGCTTCATAATGGCGGGCCAACAAACCAAAAATGTGCGGTCAACATATGGAGGGTGGTCAGCATATAGAGGTGGTCAACTTTGGAGGTTCTACTGTATATATATATATATATATATATATATATATGTACAGTGTATTCGCCTGTTTTGGTATGACGATTACTACTTTAGTGCATCACCCGTCCAATTCAATATTAAAGAGGAGCAGATGATTCAGTTTTCCCGCTTTTCAAGCAATCGTTTAGATTGACTCATCGGCGCCCACTATAGAAAGTACGGTCTTGTTTTCGCGTGGCTCAATAGGAATGGTATAAAACCGCTGACTTGCCTGGCACTTGAGCTGCAACGATTCGAGTTTGAACCGCCGGTGGTTGGTCACCAGCAATTGGAAGCTTCGGCCTTTGTACGTCAGTGTTGTCGCCAAACGCGGCTTCGCAGATAAATCGTTGCCACCTCTATAAAACAGTTATGACGCTTATGTGATCTTCCTTTTTAGGCTAACTGTTTTGAGCGTGCCAACGTGATCATTGTAAATCAGGGGTGGGGAACCTTTTTGCTGCCGCGGGCCGTTTGGACGCATATAAGACCATTCGCGGGCCGGATGGAATGGTCTGCCTGGCCGGATGGAATGATCTGGCGGGCCGGATGGAATGGTCTCGCGGGCCGGATGCGGCCCGCGGGCCGGAGGTTCCCCATCCCTGTTGTAAATAGTCGGCAACGTTTTTTTCAAGGGATGCATAAGTTGACTGATAGCTCAAGTTTTTCCAGCGTGACGACGTTTTCCTAAGATGCGCCACCTTTGCGAAATGCTTTTGCTTAGAGCGCCCACACGTTGAACGGTTGCCGAAAATCTCTATCCCACGCGTTGTGCTCTCACGGGGAAATGGGCTCACCAACAGGTTTACGCACGTTGGCGCGATTCAGTATTTATGCCGTTGAGGGCATAGTGACCATTCACAGGTGGGCGCTGGGCGCCGTTCAACGTTTGGTCCTATCACAGCAAGGAAACTTTCCCTTCCAATTTTGCATGCATCGTTGTTGTGTACGGGCTTCAATAAAACCAATGTCTTGACGTCGTAGTGTGATTTTTTGTGTATGCGACTAGACGAACAACCTTGCAGTCCACCTGTTTTGTTTTCATAATTTATGCTTTCTTTTCTTAACGTCATTCAGCTGAAGATGAACCATTATCAAGCGGACATGCCTTGACTAGTACACAGGAGGTACGGCGCACTGTCTTAAACTGAAGCACGCAAAAATGAATGGCACAGACCCGAGGGGGTTTTTAAATGATTTGTTATCTTTGAAAGGGCTTATTCATCTACAGAGTTTGCGAAACGTTTTTATGCGACAGCGTGTGAAATTTCGAATGAGCTTCGTCAATGGAAAGCTTAATATCGAAAGAACGATGCTACACTTCTTGAATCGCGAGGACATGTACGCTACCCTTATTTGGCTGCGTCAGGATTGACGAAACCTTCGGCTCCATAATGCTGACGTGTTGTTAAAGGTTACTCCTATCAACAGCGCTTACCTGCAAGTCATCGAAATGGGCCGACTGAAAGCTGAAGCTTGCGTTTGACAAATGAACTTTCAGCGTGGATCTTCGCTCCTTTTCGTCGTGCACCAATTGCACTGCAGCGCATCCGGAAAGCAGGATGATTCGCTCCGTATTGCCCCTGGTGTAATCGTCGACATTCCTGAACAACTCGATGCGGGCCACGCCGAACCGTCCCTTGGTAAAGACGGCCATGTAGCGCCTCCGCCATTTCTAAAAGTGCGAATATCCGCCCGTTGCACTCACTGCACGGGATGGGGTGTCCATACGTGCGACAAAAATGCGCTCATCTTAACGAGGAGATCCCCTCTGCAAAGCGGCTCCTCGTATTGAACAGTCGTCTCCATGCTTAGATGTTCCAAGCGTTGAACGCGTCGTCCGTGCAAAGAGCGAAACTCGTAAAGGACACTGCGACTTTTGTGCAAACAGCATTTTATCGTGCTGCCTTCTTTGTCAGAACGCTTATCACGTCCTGTTAGTCATCGTGCGCACAGGCATTATGCAGTTGGCTGGCGGCCTTGAATCGTGATGAAGAAGCCGTGGTCGGTGGCGGCTATATGTAAATATATATGCTCCATGGCTACGTATTGCGCGCCATCCCGTGCCAACTGATGCATCTTGAAAATGTGGTAAACTGGTGGCCGTTGTTACCTGCTTAGTGTATGTTCATTTGTTTTTTAAATGTTACGCGTTAATGGTTGCGTAAGTAGGCTGGTGGCTGTACCACAATATATTAGCTGTTCTGACTGCATTCCCAGTGTAGCGTGCAGGAAATACCAACGGCGGCACTAGCTGTTCGTTGGAATCAGAATACTGGGTTGTGGGTGCATTCTTTTTTCCGGGAGTGCACTAGCGCTTTTGGACTTCACGTAGGGATCCATCGCTCACTGTTGAATGGATTAAGCAACTTGATCGACTTTGTCAAACGTAATGTAGTGTACTAGCTGCAATAACATGGTCTGCAATGATATGAAATACTTTGTTCTTGTTACGTGTTATGCGCATAAATGCAAACTAATATTTCTCAAGGATTTTACCCGTTCGATGAAGCCTTTTATTTTCACCAATAAAGGCAAAGCTTTCCTCGGTCTGTCCACAGTGCCAAACAAATTCCTTGGTCGACTGTCCCGTCACCCCAAGGTTCAGCAAACCCCTCAGCTCAACCATCCGGGCTGGCGACACCAACTATCAGGTCGGTCCATGACCCGTCAAGCGACTATCGCCCACCCAGTTAGTCGAGCAAAGGAGCAAGCCTCATAACCGACCGACGGTGACAGCTGCACAACACAAAATGAAATTGCGGCACTGACAGTAGCTCTGTTCCCGTCTGAGGTTTCTTTAAACTCGACGGTTTTAAAGTCAATTCGTGATTAATGGCTTCTATATTTTTGCCTTTTCCGACGTATATTTCCTTTTCTGCCGCTGCTGAGTGTCTAGTGACCCGTGAAGCGCGATTCTTTCAATAGAAATACAATAAAACCTCGATTATCCGGACTCGTCGAGGAGAACAATAGACCTACAGAATGAATAAATGGTGTTCAAGTTGTAAGCCGTCATGGTGTGAAGGGATTTTTTTCTCTTTCTCAAACGCCACTTTCTGGTTGTTATCGTTCTTTGCAATTCGAGAAATGGACATATTAGACACTGCAGGTTGGCGAAAGGACAGGAAAGGACAGGCGACCTCGCGGCGCCACCTGAGCTCTCCTGATTGGAGCGTAACGATTGGCCCATCGCGACGTCGCGCTGCCGGTCATTAGTGTAAAATGATCCCGAGAAATCATTATGAAAGCAAAGTATTCCAGTGACAAGTTTATCTGGCATACAAGCAGGAGGGTGCCTTCCATAAGGCACGTGAATATCGTTAGTCTGATGGTAAATAAATTGTTGCGAGATAGGGCGTTAATTTCCATAGAGATTGTCGCATTTATTCGGAACTGTGTGTGAAGTAATCGACTGCTGCTGCTGCTTCATGTTGTCCCTTTAATCCTTTGCAATAGCTAGCCGCTTTCTCTTGGGTTGCTCAGTGTTGTGTTGCACTATCTTCCTTGTTCCACAATGTCGCCTAAAAGAAAGCGAATTGTGCTCGCGATATAAGAGAAACCAGAGATAATGGAAGCGTTGGATAGGGAAGAAACAGGCGGTTCATTATGTGACAAGTAGGGCATCACCAAAGCCACACTATGTGCGATATTATTAAAAAGAATGGAGAAATAATTCAGGCCTGTCCAAGAAAGATGAACGATGAGGTTGGAACATCAAAGCGGGAACTTACGAAACCTTCAAAGCTTGAAGAAGTCGAACAGGACCGTTATGTTCGGTTCGTACAAAATCGTTCGGTTGGAAATCCTGTTTCTGGTCCGCTGCTATGCGAAAAAGCTATCTGTTTTGCCACTGCGCAAAATGCTGACCCTATCTTTAAAGCTAGTCACGGCTGGCTGGACAATTTCAAGAAGCGGCACGGCATTCGAGCGCGTGAAATTCAGGGTGAACAGTTATCAGCAGAAGAGCCTTCCGTTTTCGAATTCGTTTTAAACCAAGCGTCTGATACGGTGGAAGAAGAAAAAGGACAAACTGGGAGACTTGAGGCCGGAACGGGCACTTCCTTCAAACAATGACGCTTTTCATTACCTAAAAGAGGCCCTAAGATGAGTGTGCTTTGCAGTGCCTTCTGTGCTCAAAGAGCATCCGTCATCTTGCACCTACGAAGTGCAGAACGGCTTTCAAGCAGACACTGATGACTAAATTTTTCACGAATATTTGACATTTTAATGTATTCGTACCGCTCAGGCAGTACTCACACGAAGTATACGCAACCTTGTCTTAAAGGAATGATGCATGAAATACGTACAAACGGAGGAAAAGCAGTAAAGTAAACAAACTCTCGATTATCCGCACTTTTTCGTATCCGCACTACACTCGTGAAACAATTAGTCCGGATAATCGAGGTTTTTGTATACTTTCCTTTTGTTACGGGGTATGCGCATAAATGCAAAGAAATATTTCCCACGGATTTTCCCCGTTCGATGAAGCCTTTTATTTTCACCGATAAAAGGTTTCATCGGTCGGTGACCGTTAAGCGCTGAAGACGGACCGCGGGAGGTCCGAAAGCTCCGCTGTAATTGGATCGTTGCGATTGGATAATAAAATGATTCTGATTGAACAGGGAATCTGTGATTATTCTTTTATACTTTCTTCGCTGCATTAAGGAACAGGAGTAATGGACTTACCTACGGGCGGCTAGTTGGAGACTCGAATCCGCGTGATCCTTGCCCGTACGCTTGCTACTTTGTCTTTGCTGGCTATGGAATGGAGGGATGAAAATACAAACGAAAACTTCGCTGCTTTGTCCTCTTCTTTCGTTTGCTGCTCAGCAATTGATACCTTTCCGTTGAAGTATGCTCAGACGAAAGTGAAGGTCAAGTTCGCAAAAGGGGATGTAGAAAAGCATTCTAGCCGTTTATGCACATACAAGCCTGTATAGATATTAATTGCATAATTTCAGGATTGATGCAAACTTGCAGCGCTTATCATTTAATTATCAAGTTAACCAAGTCACCTATCGTCACAGTCTAGAAGCGGCGCAGTGCAAAAGTCGCTGAGCGGTGCGGCACATTACGTGAGAAAATAAATGTAAGAAGATAATTCCTTTCCCCAGATTTTCCACATATGGTCAACTTCCTCGTGCCTAGTACGGAGGCCGTGACACAAGTTTACAACCATGAAGCAGTTTTAATTGATGAACTACAGGAGCGGTCGGTGCAGTGCAGTTCTGAACCCATTCAACAGCTGTCTTAATGGAAAGTGAGGTTTACAACACGGGCTGCGGTTCGTTAGGAAAATTGACCCGGCTCTGGGAATGAACTGCTTTCCGCCACTTCCTTGATTATGTATTCCAAAGGCGTCAGCTTCAACGAGTAAGATTCGAACTGGAAGATCCGCTTTGTGTCCAGAACTGCTTTGAAAATTGCCGGCAAGCTGTTCTGCTGTCGCGGCAGCTCGAATATGAGATTGTTTCCAAATTTTCGTTTGAACAACGCTCCGCTGACCGCCACTTCAAACGCCTTCTTTATCTCGCTGATTTGAAACTCATGATCCGGTTGCAGCTTCACCGACAGTGTGTAACTTCGCGCGTAGCTAAAACTTGGTCGCCTAACGGTGGCCCAATATCTCCGTTATAACAATAATTAATTATTAACGTTACGTAGTATGATATCGGCTACGGGTTTCTATAATATATTTACGCCGGATGCGCACTGCATTTCATGTCTCAACTAAAAACAGTTTCTTGGTACAGGCTTACCGTTCCTTCAACTCCTGTACGGAATGGATGCATAAAAATCGACCCCTCAGGAGCACGATCACTCGATGACAAAGTGTTTCACATTCTTCCATTCTAAAGTTGGGCATTCTAGTGGCCGCGTAGACGACGAGGATATTTACGTGTTTGTCGAGAAGAGGACGGATTGTCCCACGTTCAGAGCATTGATGATTAGCCGATATACGCATCGCCTGCTAACTGGGTCCATTCCAGCTGTCGGCTCGTCCAGGAGCACAAGTGCCGGTGAACCAATAAACGCTACTGCCACGGAGACTCGTCTTTTCATGCAGGAGTTCAGCGTGCTCACCTTCGCATTTACGCAAGAATCCAAGCTGAGCTTACTGGTGTAATATGCTATCGCCTAAAAGTTCAACCATATTATCAATAGCTCAGTTGAACATTGAGGTACGCAATACATCTTTTGTTTCCTTTAGCGTCATGCCGCGTATCGCAGCGTAGAAACGCAGTGTCTCCCTTATGGTGAGGCGTTCGTCCAGCGAGTTGTTCTGAGGGCAATAGCCTATGTCTTTAAAAAAATAAGTGTTCGCCCGCCTGAAGTCATAACTCAAATGCATAACATTCAGGATACTATTACTGTAAATTCTACCTATTATTAATTATTATTGAACCACGTGTTTGGTACGTGTTTCCGGTTAGAAGTTGGAAAACCAGGCTTTTTCCTGCTCCATCATGCCCAAGTATTCCGACGCACTCTCCTTTTGCCACTTCGAACGTCATGCCGTCCAGCACCTTATTAATTCCAAGTCGTGCGCCTTTGCAGGTCAGAACAGCCTTAACGTAAGGGAAACACAAATGGTGAATTAGAGTTGGAGCGCTACACACTGTCGCTACTTTGAGTTGTGCTTGCTTGGCGACAAACTTGCTGCTGCGAATTCACGCAGTCGAGAGAATGCCCATTGCATACGGTTCTACAGACCCAAGTTTGCTGTGCTCATTTCAATTGCAACATGGCTTTATTGAATTCAGTTAAAAATAATCACAATAACTGTAAGTTACCTTGCCAAGTTATTCTCGTCGGATGATCAAGCCTACGTAATCAGCCACTATTGGTCACGAAATTATCCTTTCTTTTATTAATCCGTTTTATAGGTGACGACTTACGGGGTGAGTCGCCATATATAAAGTGGATAATGCATTACAATTACGACGTTACGAAGAACTCTTCTATTGATAGCATTTTTGAGTTATACTCATCCGAAACATGCGGAAATATTCAAATGGCCGCCAAGGAAAGTAGAGCTTACATAGTAAGCGCCTGTGCCTTGCACTAATTGTTTATTTTCTTTATTCTTTCGCAATTGAATCCTCGCTTATTGCTGGATGTTTTCCGAGATATTTAACGCCCGATATTTAATGCCAGTTTCCTAAGGAGTTGCTTTCTGAATGACTGATGACCGAACAACGCCGACTCTGAAAGTTTCTCGACCTTTTCGCAGCACTATAGAATGTTCACTTTTGGACTTCAACGAATAATAAAGGAACAATAGAATGATGGCAAGATCCTTTTCTCAAATGATTTATTGAACAAAACGCTGGTCTACAGTATCACGGGAAGACTAGTGGAAATCAGTTAGCCATTTATTGCTCAATTTAAATGGTTCTGGCCCCTCTGAGATGGTTCTGTAGGTTTGCAATTACCTTTTAGCAAAACAACGGATACACGGGTGGATACCGTGCATACACTATATTATTAGCCAAACAAATGATTTCCACTAAACGTCCAAATTCATTACACTATTCGCATCTCTTGTTCGGTCGTACAAGGAATATAGGTCACTGAGCAATATCAGTAAGTGTACTGTCGTCAAAAGTGAATACGAACCATTGAACCCGTTACGAAGAACTCTTTATTCCCTTAGACTTACGTTCTAAAGCTTCCTTCGAGCAGCTACGGGAATAAACTACATATTTCTAATCTTTGGATACTAAGTGCACAACGCGTGGACACGTTTGACGAAACAAATCGTATACGTTGAAATAAACAGCGCGAATTTTTTCTTACCTTTTCCAAGTTAGCCACCCTCAATACCAAGATGCTAGCGTCGCAACCAATTACTCCTTGTTGGCCTTTCGCTTCGTCTGCATTGTCGAAGCATGTTGCTGCCACAATCGCACCTTCTGATGTGGTTGGTCTAAAAGCATGACAGAGCATTCTGCGTTTCATTGTTCCCATTGGTAGGACAAGCGCTCGCGCAACTCGCATACAGTTTCTAACCGGAGCTTTCCATGACTGAATGAAGCTGTTTAGCGCTGGCCAAATCAACCGATCAAGCCGAATTCCAACTGGAAGTATCAAACAGTTTCTGTACGGTCTTTCTCGTTACTGCATTCAATAAAGTACGCTTTATTCTACGCAGTCGTAGTCAAGATGCTCAGTTGGCAGAGAAACGAAGTGACGAGCCTGACGTTTTGCGGAAAGCATGAGAATGTACGTTCTTCCTGAACTTCTTGAAGCTGATTGATTGCGACTTATCATGAGATGCAACACCACTGTTTCGAAAATAATCTTCTAATTTTCTCCGGAACTTTCGGGGATTTTCTGTCCTTTTTTCAGCGGAATAATAGTGAAAACATATAGTAAGCATCAGGCAGGTTGTCAATATGTATTACCATATATTTTCACTATTATTCCGCTGAAGAAGGGGACAGAAGAACTCCGAAAGTTCCGGAGAAAATTAGAAGATTATTTTCGAAACAATGGTGTTGAATCTCCTAATGAGTCACAATGTCGAATTCCACCGTTAGCAAAAGACTCCCGATCTAATTCCCTAATTAGCTAACGGTCCTGCAGAAATATTCCACTGTCATAAATCAAACTTCAAGTATCGCCGTGTTAATATTACAAACACCATAGTCGTTAGTGCTTGTTCATGCATACTAACCGCTTTCCAAATGGTAAACTTTCCATTAATAATCTGAGACATGTGCAACCACACATTCATTGAGTCAGACTACTTTTAAATAAGCAGTGACTGTGACAGGCTGTTGAATCTACTCGTCTAGTTATTCAGCATGCACAATGAACGTTTGATGATATAATTTGCGAAATTTTTAAAGAATACTTAAGTCACAACGGTTTGAGCATTTGCGCCAACGACATTCGTTCCTACTTACCTCACAGTTTCGGAAATGACACTAGTCATGCATCGGCAAATTCGATGTCTGTATTCGTACAGGAAGAGCAGAAGAAATGCCACGGTGAATATGGTGACTTGCGCATTTATTGAACGCCATAACTTCTCATTTATTTGGAACAGCACCTTCTCTGATGGCAGTTCGATTTTGCCTTTACATAATGCGATCGTGGGCTATTGCAGCAAAAATAATGGTCTTACCCAATGAATATGACAGCTGAAAATGTGGTAGCGCTTCGCGGACTATGGCGGCAATGCAACGGGCAAAGTATTGGTGAGGCAGAAAAATGGTAACCTTTTCCACAATTCTAACTGCCAATCCTGTCGTCTAAGTAAAGGAGCAAATTTTTAATAGGAAGATACCGTACCAACTTGCCTGCTCGTTCAAGTGATGCACCAGTTCAAACAGTTCAAGAGCGATGTTAAACATGGCGAAAAGGGTGCATGCGTAGCTTGGATAAGTGAAAACATTGCTCACCAAGTAGACGATGGTTGTAGCCGATAAACTGGAAAGTATTTTGCGTGACAAATCATAGGAACAGAAGTTACAAGCGCCGACCTAAACATCATGTAGCAAATAAACGATGCAATCATCGATTGACGACTGGCCATGAAGAAGCTTTCTTCAAATAGGAAGCTCGTTCCCATTACTGTGGTCGCAGTAAGCGTAATAATGCTCTGGAAAGTTGTTAATAGTTTGTCCACCGTTCATAACCATGGATACGTTTTCATACCGTGTCAAAAATTAGCATCGCCAGCCAGTAGATCCATATTTCCATGCCGCCCGTGTATTGAAGCTGCCTAGAGTTTACGCTGCTTTCTTCAGTAACGAAAAGGGCAAAGCTGGCCACCAAGACTGACGCTGATATTGCTATACCGCAAACTTCTATTATGATACGGCCGCTGCAATGTCTAAAAAGTGACATTTGTTTCAGAGAACAATTTCGCGAACGGCGACAATCCGGAATGGACATATAACCAAATACGCAATTCAGTACAGGAGTTTCCTATGCTGATCACCTTCTGCAAGGGCATGCTGAATCGTACAATAGATGGAGTATTCAAAAATATAACGTTCAACCGTATTCTATAGTTCATTAAGCATGTTCGAAATAAACAGTCAGTTTCAGTCACGCTGGATTCGAAGTGCTCCGTCTTCACAGTTGTTTCGCCTTAGTGAACATTGATGTATTTAAAAAAGAGCGATGCTTTTGCTGCTCGGCGATAAAACACTAACGAATTAGGAAGAAGTACGGTGCCTACAGCATTGTGAACGCATGTCAGTCGTTTGAAGAAATGAAACATTATGGAAAATAATTATTCCCATTGCCTTGAAAACAAAGTGCCCAAAACAGGGGTGGTTAGCAAATTTTGACTGTAGAAACCATTTACCCACTTCATAACATTCAAACAAATAGAATTGCATTAGTTTTTCGATAACTTTATAATGCGGGCATGTTAAAGAAAAGCAGATTAAACAGAGGGAATTTACCTTGGACGAAGCGGAACTGCTTTGCGGGAAACCTGTTCCAAATTTCGCGCTGTTCTGAAGGTAACCGTAAGCGACTGCTCGTAGGGAGAACCACCTGAGCTAACGAACTGCCTCAGAATTGCATTAGCGACGGCATTTACGCCGAAAGGAAGGTACAATGTTGACGACCTGTACGGCATTGTTCCTGATCGTTCGTACCAAATCTGTTTCAATGCAAAGTTTAGGAGAATTCTAGTATTGACATGTAACCTTCAAATAATAATCCTGGGAAAAGCCGAAGAACGCTTCCATAATGTTGATAATTTTGATTAGTTCTTCGGGAGCAATCAGGCTAGCCAGATCAGCGTAACCGAGAACTCCCATGAATTGGATCACTCGCTTTCCAACTTCGATTAGTATAGGTTCGGAGACGTTAGTATAGCTTCGTTTCCACTTGTTATACACTGGTGCCATTGAAAATCCCACATGTCTGCAACGCAAAATTGAAAACGCACACTTAAAGGTTGAACTACTCTTAACCAGACATGAGCTGTTTCAGCTGCTTCCTAGTTTCAAAGTCAGGCATCTGCCAAGCGTTGCTAATACTTATTTTTAACAACTAAAGCTTTGATTTGTTCACGCGAATATAAAGATTGCTACTCTGCAGCACTGAAATCTCCATAAAACGGAACATGATAACGGTAGGAATGAGTTATTGTCATAATTCACTAAATTAATGCCAGCTCATGAAGTTCTGCGACGCTCACCTCCTTATGGAATACAAGTCTTCAGTCATAGTCAACCAGTCAGCTACGCAGTATCCCGTCAAGTCTACTAATACTTGGCCACTTCTAATTTTGTATGTGGGAAAAGCACTCAGAAGCGTTTTTGGATGACAATATGCTTTGTGCTTCACGCATTTGCATTTAAACGACTCCGTCTTCCCAACATGATGTACAATAAAATCCTGGTTTCCAAATGGCGTCCCACACCTGGGGCGAAAACGCGTTATTAATGAGTGCGAGAGCCTGAACGAGCTTACCATCTTCTCGAACACTGGTCACCCATTCCATGAGTGCGCATATTGTTCAGCAAAGAAACAAGTATATTGCTCTCATTCTCTGGCAACTGCTCGCTTAGTCTGAACGAGTATTGGCATACTGAACGGCGGATAACAGAGGTTTACCTAATGAAGACCACACTGGGTTCGTGCAGTTGCAGTGTATCAACGGTCCTTAGCTGACGATAAGGATCTTTGATTTGACTTGCAGCAAGGAAAGAGAATGCGGCCACTGACACAGGGAGCAATACCTGAGATAAATGTTTTGTAAACTTTCATGTCATGTAAGGTAGACATTTTTAAGAGAATGCTACAAAATAAAAAAGTCACTTCACTGTTACTGCTATTACCACAATTAATATTTTTATTTCTTCATCCTCTTAATGGTTAACTTCTGTTTTCATATGAAGAGCAAGCTTTTGGTTATTATTATTATTCAAAAACACTAATATTATCGCTGCTGTTTTGTTTTCATTTTCACTTCCATGCCAGAATTGTCGTACTACAGTTGGCCAACCTTTTGATTTCGTGTGCCAGCTAAATGAAAGCACGAACTTATTCCCAGGACTGTGAGAAACATTCTGTTGCGGGTAGAGCTTAGAAACACAAATCAGCTTACACCTAGGACTCCCACAGACAAAAAGTGCTCATTCTCGACGACCAAACGCATAGACAACGTTCTAGTATGATCAATGTTATCTTTAGTACTGATATCGTTAAAGAGAAGAAAAGAAAAGTTTGATATCGTAATGTATGCTTAATGTATCACACACTCTTAACGCAACATTTGCAGTAATACGTGCTCATCCATTGTATGTTGGACATCTACACTCGAATTACTCTTCACGTAATACGTGAGTAAATCATTTCGTTCAAAAGATTGAACAGCAGTCTATTTAATACAGCGCATCTTGCAACGAGATTAAGTTTTACATTTACAGAGCTAGTTACGTTTTTCTGCTAGTCAATGCTATTCTTAGGTGCGCAGATTTTCAGAGTTTGCCTATGTAGAGCGGTTTGGCGGTATTGTGCTGTTAAATAACGAGCTACAGGCGAAATGGGGCAAGTTAAGAGAACTGTATCTCAATAATTCCAAAAACAATTATAAAGTGCCCACAACCTTTGAATATTGCCTAGAAATTGAAACAAATATAAGGCAAAAGCATATCCAATAATTACGATGCGCTCGAACAATGACTAATGCTATAAAGGGTATTTACATTAAGCTTGCTTCAAGCACTGGCTAACATTATGTAGGAAAATGCATCAGTATAAAGTGCAAAGCATTCCGAAGAAAGTAGCCACTGGTGTATTCTTTCGACTCGCTTTCACTCGCAACTGGATAACAGACTAAATGAGTAACAATGAGATGACCCAGAAAACAAACTTAACGATTATGCTAATATTCTTATGTTATTTTAATAAGCAACATCGTACTGTAGTGCACTTTAACGAATTGTACTGCCGCAGAAGAACTTACTGAACAAAATATCATTTTCCAGTTTCGAAAGCAATGAATCAGACGCCTCTGAAACATCCACTTGATCTGAAAGATCCACCTGCTTCTGCGCCCTGTTTCGTAAATGGCAGCATTAAGGGCGTAGTCGGTGCAAGAATAGAAAAAGGAAACAAGGCATCGAATTTCGAAAATTACTACCCCTTTCCCAATTACCATTATTCAGGTTGTCCGCTATTTTAAGACTTAATAACTATCGTGCTTCTCTGTGAATGCCTCGAAAGTTACAAATCGGTTTGGGTTTTAGAGAAATCGCGTAAAATCATCGACTTTGAAAACAGCCATTACTTAAACTTCACATGCCTTACCTGACGTCCTTCCCAGCTGCCTTTTCATTATCTCACGAAACTCTGCAACACACATAAACATCAGTCAGATCTGTAATACATATCGGCGATATATCACAATGTCACAACATTGAAGATAAGCGACTTCGCAACGGGCACTTCAGTTTTCAATTCTTTCTTTACCATGGAAACGCCCGTTAGTCGATTCAATTCCCGAAATATTCGAGAATTTCCTTTCATCTTCCTCAGCGGTACAAGCGTATCGTAGCCTTTGCGATTTCCGACGTAAATTGTCCCTATGTTGAACATCGCGAAGGTTGGGATACGCTCGTACCGCCTACACGGGGAAAGGAAATCCCTGAAAGAGTCGGAAATAAATTGAATAAGCAAACGCACGTTTCCTTAAGGAAGAAAGAAATGGACGTCGCAATATTGGCGCAAAAATAGTGTACAAAAGAAGCGATGAATTTAAATATTGATTAAGGACAAGGCCTACCTTGCTCATCTTTCGAGCTCTTCTTCATTACTGAAATCATCACAGTAGATCGTTTCCTCGTAGTTTCTGTGAATATAACAGCTGTTTACGATTTGCGAATTAGGAAAGCATTACAAATTACGATCATCGTTGCTTGACAATGAGAACGACTTCAAACTGCCTAAATCACAGGAGCAGTATGTGCTGCTGCGAAATAGTTTGATCGTCAGAAACTAACTGTCATCCTCCTGTGGATAAGCAGGGCCTCCAGCAGTAGAGGCAAAGCTAACGTATCTGTCCTCACTGCCAGTTGGCATCGTTTCATTCCGAAACACCTTGAAGACACAGTTTAAGTAATAAAGTGCAAACCCAAAAACATTTGGCACTTCTATTACATCTTCCAAACCGCCTTCCGAAAACCCATAGGATGTGCATCCAAAATCTTTAAATGATTTGTCAACTGCGCTGACCAGGTCGAGCAGAGTTACTGCGTCAGTTATTGGCAATTTGAATTCAATGTCCTTGTGCGAATTCTGAACAACTTCTGCATCCGGCACGTAGTTCTGCAAACATCCAATAAGACTTTTGATGCCTGGATGCTCAGGAAGGGACACTCGTTGGGGCTGTTTAACGAAAGTGAGAAAGCAGCCACCCTTGTTATTAGCCATCAAGAAAGGGGAGGAACCGCAGCACCTCAGCTCCCCATCGAACATAATTGCGACTCGGTCACCCAAAATCTCCGCTTCGTCCAGATACGGTGTTGAAAGTACAACTGTTCGCTCTAAAACAAAGTTTTGTCATGCAGAATGGTCGACAAAGTTTGCGATCCAATCGCAACTTCTCTTTATTTCATGGATCAACGACCAAATAATATGGCGTGAACGAGGATCAACTCCGTGCGTCGGCTCGTCAATTACTATCACTTCCGTCTTGCCAACCAGGGCAATGGCGATAGCCAATTTTCGCTTCAAAATGTCTGCATGCGCATAACACTCGATAGAATTATTCGATATGTACCTTTTTAAAAATCGCTTACCAGATAGATTGTCCGCAATGTTGTAACGCACATCCCAAAGGTCGGCTGCACACAATACTTCGTCAACGTCTCGATTCAGCTCTGCTGACTCTATGCCTTTCATTGCGCCGAAGAACTTCAAATTCTCTGTTACTGTTAATCTAAGGAAAATTGGTTGCAGTATGTGCAGTTCCGCTAGAGACATCAGCTAATGGTAAAGATCCGGAAGGACAGTATTAAACTAGTTCAGCATAAAAATAAAGAAGGCATCAACGGATAACAGAAAAGGGATCGTCACTGTCATTAGTGGTTTTCATTACTGTTGCGATCAGTCGTAGGTGATTGTTGTACCTCCGTGTGACTGACTGGGTGGGAGAAGACAGACGCTGGATGGGTCCAGGTTCGATCTGATAACTGACGTACCTAGCGGAGACGGTTGAGCAGCGGGGCTTGCAGATCCACCGGCTGATCGGAGGGTGCAGATAATATCATGCTGATGAAGGGTTCAGAGAGAACCGGAAAGCTTTGCTTTGTATTGGTGCACATACCAATACAAAGCGAAGCTTTCCGGTATATATATATATATATATATATATATATATATATATATATATATATATATATATATATATATATATATATATATATATATATATATATATATATATATATATATATAGTGGTTCGTTGTTTGCAAGCCATTTCATTCGGATTCCATTTACAAATTTAAAAACACTTTTTGATATGTGAATGTTTGTAACGGGCTCATCGAATCTAAAACTATTCGAGAAATCACGGAGAAATTATACCCGTTGGTGAAAGCCGCGCGATTGGAAAAGATGTTTATTTCAAAACAAAAAAATTGTGGCGCACGATTTCCGTGATTTCTCGAATCGTTTTAAAAACACTTTCTGATAACGCAATGCTCGATTTAACAGTAACGTCATTTCTCGACCGGTATCATACGTGACATCAGATAATCCAAGTGAAAGAACATAATAAAATGAGTGAAACAATAAAAGAATCAGCATTTACAAGGCAAAATGTTCTATTCATTGTGGCATATAATTATTAATTAAAAATTTTTGTTCAGTAGTATAGTGCGTCAATTGCGTACTCCACTTCTTTATCATTGGAAACGTACTGGCGTTATAGCGAAACAACACTTGCGTGCAAACGTGAACCTTTTCCCGGTAAAACGTGAGGCACTATGAGGTTCGATATGGGACATATATTGTTCTACTGTGATAAAGACTGGACGTTTGCTAGCCATATAATTTCATTTGACAGTCATTGACGACTTGAGGCATACGAATGCTTTCTTCCCAAAAATTTCCTCTGTTTTCTGATTGCTCATGTCCCATTTTCAACGGCCATAAATGTGCAGCCGTGCGAGAAAATGACTGGTATGTACAATTCGTAAATCTTTTGGAACTAAAACGCCTGTGACAACTGCGCCTAGCCGATGACGATAGACGCATTCACTTCTGTTTCGAATTAAAGAAACCTAGGCAATAAAGGGAAGAAAGATTCTAATTTATATCCATTTACTCAGACCAACATAAGCATCAAGTTTTGAAAATTAATTACCAGCTGAATTATCACATCAAATGCATTTTAGGTGGAGTTTTCAACACGCTAGTGAAACACGCCCCGCTTACTTGCCGAGTAAAACATTCTTTTTGGGACAGTAACCCAACATTGCATAAATACGGTCCAAATGAGAGAATATGCTTTCACCCATCAAATGCACATCCCCTCTGGTTGGTGGAAAGAACCCGCACAAGACGGATCTGAAAAAATAAGACATTGTAGTAGCCCATGCACGAGCTCAGTTATCATAACAAAGTCTCACAGTAGCACTGTCTTCCCTGCTCCAACTGGCCCAATCACTGCGGTTACCTCTTTTTGATAGAAGTGGACGGTTACATCTTTCACCACCATTTTAGCTTTCTTTCCAATCCCACACCTTACGGAGACACGACCAGCGGATAAACCAACTGGCAAAGGCAAATACTCGTGCTTTAGATAGTCATTGCTGGAAGTTGGGGAGTCGTCTAAATGCCATTACTTCGACAAGAGCATACATAAAAGCGTCATAACACCAAGGAAATGATGACCCTCTTCGATCGCTAGCTTAGACGCCCAGTAAGCCCGCAAGAATGGAAAATACCACGGCTTCACGTCGCTGTAGGAACCTGTAACATCTCGTCATGTGACAACGAAGTTTGACGGCGAGTGGGCGCAAAACTCACTGAAACGAATTTCCACAAGATACCATGCAAGCATTAGCCAAATTATTGCACCAAGGAACATCATTACAATTAGTAGGAAGAACGAAAACGCCCCATAGTCATAAAGGGGTTCGAACATGGTACCCGTGCGGAAATGGTTCTTCCTTTCTTCGTTTCGCAGCATTCCATTCAAGGCAACGGTAATGCCAAATTCTGGTATCACGCACTAAACGAGCTTAGGGTAGACTGCTTGATAACAGGCTCGAAAAATTTCACTTTGAAGGAATACTAAATTCGGGCTACCATAATACGCCTTCCTTAACATAACGGGCTTTTAAAAAATAAAACTTTTCGTAACGGTGTAGATGCAAAACGTCTCTGATATTTTGACTACTACCATTGCTCGTTGCGACTTTCTGAAACTGAATATTTCAGGGCTTCTCTCCTCTTTCACTTGCTTTTCTGTCCTCAGCAATAAAAGAACAGACTATTACTATAAAATAGATCTCGTCGATAACCTACGATGACTTGAAATGTATTATTGTCTGCGGTCATGTGGCGAATGGTGTGATGTTTTTACTGAAAAATTTCGTTCATGCAAATATAAGGTTCGTAACAGGATTTACTCTCATATTCTTCTTGAAATTACGGTGTATATATATATATATATATATATATATATATATATCATGTTGAGTTTTACTCGAACAAATCGAATATTATTGACGTAGTTCTCAGAGCTAACCCGCTCCGTCTTCAGCGTCTTGCTGTATTGCTGTTCCGCTTAGGTTTTGTTCAGATCTTCAGAGTGAACATAACCTAAAATACAGCAAGACGCTGAAGACGGAGCGGGTTAGTGTTGTTCTTTGTTATGTTTAAGAGCAGAGGTATATAACTCTTTACTTGGATAGACACGCGTGGAGAACAACTGACCACAAGGAGTAAACGAGAGAGACTGAGAATAGGAGGCGTAAATGTATTCTCTCTCTTACTGGTCGGCCTTGGCCTACATGCAGACCCGCGGCCTATTCTTTCAACAGTTAGCTCCGAGAGCTACGTCAATGATTTGTTCGAGTAAAACTCAACAGGATATATACACACACTGCAATTTCAAGAAGAAAATTCGCTTATTTTTATTGTGAGGACAGCTGAAGGGAGAAAACCCAGATAAGTGAAACCGCGGATAACAGAACCATGGTTTCATTTATCGATGGCTGCCTTGCCATGTATTTTGCCTCTGAAGACGGCGAAAGCTTCAGAATTAAACACTTCGTCGAGAGACAGGCGTATCTGTGACGAAAGAGGAAAACGATACGTATACTCCCGTTATAGGCGTCTGCTTTCAACGTAGTAGAAAATAGTGCCAAAACGTTCCATACGCATTGTTCCTCACAATGGATATACCTGAGACAGCTTAAATAATGCCTTTCAAACAGCCTGCGATTTTGCTAAGCAGCCTACGGCAGGCTATCCGTTCACATTTTTTATCCCACTTTAAGTACGTGGCCTTCAGGAACTAACGGCACAAATTAGGTGACAACAGATACATATTTAAAATAAAATCTGAACAAGTAGTCTGCGATACCTCACGCAAACATATTATACTACTAAATACGATTTTTACAATACGCTTTTCAGAGATTCAGAGCATGCATTCAACTTTCTTTTGATAAATTCTTCAGAGCATGCAACTTTCACACCTTTTGTAAGGACTAATAAATTCTGTAAGGTACAGTGGCAAACTGTTGTCAAGCAATCGCTATCCCCACTTACCAAAAGACATTGAATTAACAAGTGGTATTCAAAAAACGATGCCGATACGAAGTTGCCAAGCAGTCGAAGCCCGCCGTACAATACAGGCACAATAAGTCCTGCCAGTTTTGGACTGGTAAAACAATTCGCCATTGCCAGGCATTGCGCTGCAACGGCGAATGAGTTGACTGCAACGAAGAAGAACATCGTGTAAGGTGAGCAGTATTCAATGACGTTCCCTTTCTGCAGATAAGAAAGCCATTATGCTTAAAACTCCGAATGTCAATGCATACAATTATGATGGTGCCGTATATCGTGCTTGGAAGGAGCATTAGTAAGAAAGCATGAAGCTGCCATGACAACAGGTAAGTTGCTGTGGCCAGCCCTGTAGCTTTGCAGTATTCTCTCAACATTATCTTTCTCTCCCTTACAATATTCACAGTTACGACGCACAGGCACAGCATCCAAAAAACTGTAACATGAAGCGTAAGAGCGGTATGAATGTTCACCAGCCTGCAAGTTTGTGATTAAAAAACTTTGTTTGATCCCCACATTAATACTGACGCATTAACAAAGGTCTGATTGGTACATCTCACGGGAAACTTCTGGGCGTATAATGCTATGTTGATATCAAATCCGGTTCGAACAGCAAGGACTGCTGAATTAACTAAATCTTGAACAATAGCATGCATGATGTCCGCTTCAGACTGGACGCTGAAATACGCTTGCAGTTATTGAAGATTGGAGGTTACACACGACACATGCCAGCCGAACGCCGCTAACGTGACTGGCAAGAAAGCTGAAATGAAAGTCCAATTATAGCGCAGACAAATAATTTTTAATAATGAATATATGAGAAATCATTTGTTCTTGAAAATTCTTCAGAGCAATACAGAAATGTACTTGGAATGCAATAGCGATTCAAAAAGATGGATCATGCAGCAAGGAAGCACAAGAAACATCCACTTCCCATGAACTGTCCGGAACATGAACACTCAAAACAAGCAAGTTGAATCAAACAGATACCCAAGTAAGGCAGGACCTCTTTATTCAACAAACGTAGCGTCGGCAAAGAGCAACATTTTGATTCTATGGTTAGAGCTTCACGGCTAACAGAGATTTCAGGCGTGCTTTTCAACATTATTCTCACTACTATTATGAAAAAGATGAAATAATACGGTATCGTTGTTCAATTAACTTTAATCGGCGAAGCTCTCAGAATGTACACGTTCTGTCGTCAGCGCAATTCAGGAGGTGGTACATGTGAACGGCTAATATACAGGGCGTTGCAAAGGGGTCAAGTGGCCATTTTGCAGCACCCGGTCTGATCAAACAGAATAGTTCCACACCTCTCTGACTTCACCCTCTCTGTCCCTATTGAGGGAGCAGGAATTGTGACGGATAAAAGGGGCTCTTTGATCTTTCTGACATGGAACAGGCTCACGCGGCAAACAATCTTTGCTTGTAGGTGGTCTGAATATTGAGCGCAATGTTGGACGACCGCTGAGTCTTTGATCATGACTTCCATGATTTTCGCGGGATCCTTAGTCTGTGGTCGCCCGCGTCCTTCTCGTTGCGTCCCGTTGATCATTGAGTTGCTGTAGCAGGTCACGACTGGTCGATGTTCCTTGAACCTGTCAAATAGTGGTGCCGGTTTCTCCTATATAGGAGGCGTTGCAACCACACGTGATCTGGTAAACGACACCGGCCTCTCGTCATATGGGATATTGATCTTGCCACGTCTGATAAAGTTTCGGAGTGATGTGGAGCTGTCGAAAAGTACCTGAAAGTTTAATGTTCTCCCAAGGCGTTTAATCTGCTCTCTGACACCTTTGTAGTAGGGAAGAACTAGCACCTGTTTTCGTTACTTCGGGTAGGAGAGTTTTGGCAGGTTAATCCTACGACAAATTGTAGAAGGAATCAGTTTAATAGGATAATAACCACTAGATTCGAGAGCTGCTTTTATGTGCCTCAACTCATGTTCAAGAAACCCTGCATAACAAATTCCAATAGCACGATCCATCGTCCCGTCAATAATGCCCGTCATAACGGAACGGTGATGATGGGAAGACAAATGAACATATCGGTCAGAATGAGTTGGTTTCCTGTAAACCGTAGTTTTCAATCCATCAGCGCTCCTTATGAATAGCGCCTCATGAAAAGGCAGCTGGTCATTACTTTCCTTTTCGGGGACAGCATTGCACGCCACACGATAATAAGCCCACGGTTTTTCAAGCTGTACGTGGATGACATCTTCTCCACTACAAAAGCAGGGGAGGAAGAAGCTTTCCATGAACACCAAAACAGCCTGTCCCCACAATGCATATCGTTGACCATCGAAAAGGAAAGTGATGACCTGCTGCCTTTTCATGACACGCTATTCATCAGGAGCGCTGATGGATTGAAAACCACGGTTTAGAGCAAACCAACTCATTCTGACCAATATGTTCATTTTTCTTCCCATCATCACCGTTCCGTTATGACAGGTATTATTAACGGGACGATAGATCGTGCTATTGGAATTTGTGATGCAGGGTTTCTTGAACATGAGTTGAGGCACATAAAAGCAGCTCTCGAATCTAATGGTTATCCTATTAAACTGATTTCTTCTACAATTTGTCGTAGGATTAACCTGCCAAAACTCTCCTATCCGAAGTAACGAAAACAGGTGCTAGTTCTTCCCTACTACAAAGGTGTCAGAGAGCAGATTGGGAGAACATTAAACTTGGGAAAACATTAAACTTTCAGGTATTTGGGAGAACATTAAACTTTCAGGGGAACATTAAACTTTCACGTATTTGCCTTGGGAGAACATTAAGCCTTGGGAGAACATTAAACTTTCAGGTATTTTTCGACAGCTCCACATCACTCCGAAACTTTATCAGACGTGATAAGATCAATATCCCATATGACGAGAGGCCGGTGTCGTTTACCAGATCACGTGTGGTTGCAACGCCTCCTATATATGAGAAACCGGCACCACTATTTGACAGGTTCAAGGAACATCGACCAGTCGTGACCTGCTACAACAACTCAATGATCAACGGGACGCAACGAGAAGGACGCGGGCGACCACAGACTAAGGATCCCGCGAAAATCATGGAAGTCATGATCAAAGACTCAGCGGTCGTCCAACATTGCGCTCAATATTCAGACCACCTACAAGCAAAGATTGTTTGCCGCATGAGCCTGTTCCATGTCAGAAAGATCAAAGAGCCCCTTTTATCCGTCACAATTCCTGCTCCCTCAATAGGGACAGAGAGGGTGAAGTCAGCGAGGTGCGGAACTATTCTGTTTGATCAGACCGGGTGCTGCAAAATGGCCACTTGACCCCTTTGCAACGCCCTGTATATTAGCCGTTCACATGTACCACCTCCTGAATTGCGCTGACGACAGAACGCGTACATTCCGAAAGCTTCGCCGATTAAAGTTAATTGAACAACGATACCGGATCATTTCATCTTTTTCATAATTGCGAAACGCCTTGTTGAAAATGTGGCTTCTTGTAACGGGCCTTCTATGTGTCATGATGGAATGTACGGATTGATCCCGTTGGAAGTCAAAAACATGTCTGAAAGTTTATCGAAAACAACGCCCTATCAGCGAGTGGATGGGCAGTTAATAGGGAAATGTCTCAAAACAGTGTAACCTTCTTAGCTTTCGGAACTATCTTGTTCCGTCTTCAGCGAATGGTAATGGTGAAGGACTACCTTGTTCTGAAACCTACGAATGTTACACTGTTTTGAGACATTTCCCTAATAACTGCCCATCCATTCGCTGGTAGGGCGCTGCTTTCGATATACTTTCAGAAACGTTTTTGACTTCCAACGGGATCAAGCCGTGCATTCCATCATGAGACGCCTTGTTTCTAATATCTCCTGCTTCAAGATATTATTATTATTATTATTATTATTATTATTATTATTATTATTATTATTATTATTATTATTATTATTATTATTATTATTACTTGTAACAATGTTCTTAAAGTAGGTGCATAACTTGGATGCAACGCCATTCACCGTCGATATTACCGGTCTAAGAGGTATGTCAGGTTTATGAATCTTTGGTAAACCGTAGAGCTCCGGGATATGGCAATTGCTGGTAAAGTGTAGGTATTTTGCGATTCTCTCTAGTCCCTTATCTTCTGTTTCAGATGCAAATTCTTCTAAAAGAGCAATTAACGACTTCCTGATCGAATCACTAGGATCCGTCTGGATTGGTCTGTAAACGTTACTTGATAGAATGTTCGACATTTTCTGCACGTAACTTGTGCGATCCAATACAACTACTACGTTTCCTTTGTCAGCTTTGGTAATGATAACGTCCTTGTTCAGCTTTAAGTCACGTAAGATCTTCCTTTCGTTTCTATTAAACAGGCCATAACCCAACATTAATAGAAACGAAAGGAAGATCCTACGTGACTTAAAAATGAACAAGGACGCTATCATTACCAAGGCTGACAAAGGAAACGTAGTAGTTGTATTGGATCGCACAAGTTACGTGCAGAAAATGTCGACCATGCTATCAAGTAACGTTTACAGACCAATCCAGACGGATCCTAGTGATTCGATCAGGAAGTCGTTAATTGGTCTTTTAAAAGAATTTGCATCTGAAACAGAAGATAAGGAACTAGAGAGAATCGCAAAACACCTACACTTTACCAGCAATTGCCATATCCCGGAGCTCTACGGTTTACCAAAGATTCATAAACCTGACATACCTCTTAGACCGGCAATATCGACAGTGAATAGCGTTACATCCAAGTTATGCACCTACCTTAAGAACATCATACTTGTAACAAATGCAAATTAAGACAATTCAAAATGTTGCTATGAGAACGAAAAGTAACGAACACTCCAGAGTTATCATTTGCTATAATTACTTAAAATCCGTATTCATGGCTTGTATTCATGGCTTGTACCCGTTCCTGTGTATTCTGAAATTAACGGAAACAACGCCCTACCAGCGGATGGATGGGCAGTTATTAGGAAAAGTTTAGAACACTGTAATAATAACTGCCCATCCATCCGCTCGTAGGGCGTTGTTTCAGTTAATTTCAGAATACCCAGGAATCGGTACAAGTCGTGAATACACCGAACATGCAAACAGTCGTTACAAGACACCCGATCTTCAATTACTTAAAAAAGTAAAAACTGCCAAACAAAGTTTGAATGGCGACTCCATTCCTGCGTAGTGCCAATATTCCGAGCACTAAAATCAGTTAATGGCCTTCTCGCAAGCACAGTTATGCTACAATCATCAAGGGTGGAATATGACACCCAGTAGTCGCGTTGCTGAAGAGTCAGAATTGCACATGCTTGGTAAAACGGCTGCTTATCAAAAGAACGAAGCGAAGCCTTACGAAAGTTTTATCCGCTGCATATGAATGATGTAGTGAGTGGCGCTTGGCAGCGTCGTTGAATTGGAATCGATGCCTGCGAAAGAAATAACAGCCAGAAATCTGTCATAGGTGTGGTCTCTCGCAGGGGGTTTTGCCAAGTATAGCACCTTATGATTGCGAAGTATCTGCTCATAAAACAGTCACGAAATTCCTTGACTAACAAACAATGGACACTCACCGATGCTGCTTCAATGAGGTCGAATACTAATTCTTTAATTACTGAATGTCCATAGGGAAATGAATCGCGACCCGCGAGCAGCTCGAAAATCGTGTTCAGATCATCAACAACCGTTTCGTTATGAAACAGATGAAAGCTTTCTGCCGTCACAACAAACAATTGTCTCAACAACTGAAAAGTTGAACAGTAGGCACTTTAACGGTCAATTATTATACATTTAGGTTTTCCGGCATGTTGTTTCGGAAAAGGCTTGTATCAAGTAATGAAACATAGCCAACAGTCGTAACGAACCATTTCAGTGATGCCAAACTCGACAAGGCTTTATCTATCTGAAAACAGTAGCTCATTGCAATACCTTCGCCGTGAAAGTTCATGCAACCTTGTCGCCGATTTCCTTCGTCACAGGACTTAACGGGGTCAACACAATATTCTTTCCCATCAGCTGCTTGTAAAACGTCCACCATCTTTCTACACACGCCGATTAAAAAACAATCAGTTAAGAAGCAGTCAATCACGTTATTGGGAAACCTAATGATGCAGTTTCTCCGTGCAGCAAAAATAAGGTGTATTAGTGGTTCAACACAACTTCTTCCATATAATTTTGACTAGCTGATCATAGTTATTCTGTTGCCAACCCTATCAAGCAAGCCTATTCCGCAATGCATTGATAGCAAGGAATTACAGAGCACTGAAATCATAACGCATACACACCAGCGCACGCATGTGAAACAGGAGAAACGGTTACATTTTTCTCATCAGAACTTCTCGCAGCATTCCGCGAAATATCGTAAACTACGTATTAATACGTTATTTGCTGGCGCAAATTAAGTGTTATATTATAATGCGCTCATTCCAGCAAATATCACACAAAATCAACCACACTGGATCAAATTAGTTTTCCAAGCCTACAAAGTCGACGATTTAACATTGAAACGCTGTCGTATCACAGGCCATGCTATTCAGTCACAGCCACAATTATTGCCAAACGGCAGCATCCCCTTTGCAGTTATGCCCAAACACGGACGTGACAGCCTGCTGACCAATATGCTACGAGTGGTAGCTATTGGCTATCAAAGTTGCAATGTTGATAGTCAGGTAACTTGTGCCGTAATGCTTTTACGTCTGCAGAAGGTTGTTCCTATCGATTATTGGATTTCTGAGGCATAGAAGTTTTTCCTCGCATTTGCTCAGCTTGTTTGTCATATTTGCTTGCTCGCGCACTCGGAACCCTTTTAACTGGCACAAGAAGTAACGCTTTACAAAACCTTTCATTGCACAGACTCAAACGTAGGCTTACTGCAGCTCAAACTCACTGGGACTTTGCGGACGTTTAGGGTGACGATGCTCCTAAACCCGAACTACTTATTTCCGCTTTGAAAGGTTTCGCAGAGGATATAGGTATGGACGAGAGACGCATGGGGTGTCAAACGTCCTCAACAGAGAACTCACCATTGAAAGAGTGTTGATGCAAACACAATAATCAATAAGCAAAACTTAGCGGAGCGGTTCTGGTCCATTCTCAGATAATGTGCAGACACATTGCCCAAACGAGCAAGTTAAACAAGTTGCCCAAATGGATTCCTCACGAGCTGACAGAGGGGCAAATGTTGAATGCGGTTAACACTTCCTCCAGTTTGCTAACAGACCAAGCAATAGACCCTTTTCTTCTTCCAATCGTCAGGTGATGTAAGAAGTAATGCCTTTATGACAACAGAACACGTGTAGCCATGTGGCTAGATATACAGAGGCTAGCAAAAACGCTTCTCAAATCTTGCTTAATTCAAAAAGAGCCATGCTATCTATATGGCAGTATATAAAAGGCGTTGTCTGCTACAACCTTCGTGAACATGGAGGCAATCAAGGCGGAGGTCTTCTACAGCTGTGAACTAGTAGCCATAATCAAGAAACTACGAAAAACATTATCCGCGTAGCCCAATCGAAGAAAAACGCTCTGTCGCATATAATGTCCACCACCCTGAGAACCTAAAGGGACAGACGGCTGTCGACCTTCAGCCTCATCCATCATACTCATAGAACATTTCGACAAACGGACTAGTATGTCTTCTGGATGCTTGAGGCCTTTCTAATGGAGGAAGTATACCCTGATGGATCGGCACGACAAAATGGGGGCTTGCGGGTTTCGCTCGAAAAGGTCTTTACGCCACTGACAAAATTGGCATCATTGGCAAAAATGTATTTTTGCCAATGATGAATATTTCGATGAGCAAAGCAATGGCTCGCTCGAGATATGGCCATCTAAATGTAAAAGACAAAAGTTGCAACTCTGTCCGCACATACGTAACGTTAATACAAGGAAAAGATCACGACAGAGTAACAAGCTATCGCTGCAGAAGCATGGACTTACTTGACATATTCTTCCACGAATGCTTTTCCGCCAGGTCTGAAATGACAAATGGAATAGAACAACGCATGAACAAGCTAACAGCAAAGTATTGAAAGAAAGGTTCCTCGGTTCACCTGATAAACGTGTCGAAGTGCCGCAGACGAGATTTGCAAGCCTTGCCGGCATACTCAGATTTTGCTTTAAAATATCCATGGAATTCCTGATGTATTTCATCAGTTGGAAAGTACTCTACAATGGAAACCATTCTAACAGATAAATGCTAAATAAAGATTAAATACCGAAACGTCGAGAAAGCTCCACCAAACGTCTATCCAACGCAACACAGACGAAGTGTTCGCATTAAGACCGGTAAGAATTCTTAATACTTCGTTTATCTATAAAATGGCAAAATGTACTGCGCGTGCAGGAGAGCACCAACGATCGGTGGACAGGACAAGCGATGTTCAAAATGCATTCGCTACTGTGGACACAGCATTTCAAATACTATAAACACAAATGCGTAAATAAACGAGCTATTTTATATGTTCTAATAATGCAGTGTTTTTTCAATTTTGGGATTGTGGAATAAACAATTGATTATATACGGAGCCGTCATTCTTCATTATAATTTTGCAGGCACAAATGAAGGCTTCAAGAGCAAAGAACACTGCGCTCAGAGGTTGCATGTATGCCACCTTTGCATTGTAGTTGTCCTTTTAGGCGCGCCTTCAATCAGCCGTGCAAATGAATAATGCTTTGAAGGTAAAAGGTACTCATTGCAACATACGGAGAACCTTACGAAGGCTGGTAATATTAAAACGCAAAGCATTGCGATGTTCAACGAATACAGGCGGCTGGGAAATCATGTTAACAGTATCCATGTTATAAATATTAATTTTAAAAAGAACACAGCTCACCTGTGGGTCTAAAACTGATAGGTCTTCATATTTCAAAGTGAAATTGAAAGAACTGCATATGTGGCCAAGTAATTCCACCTTTTCAGCGCCATTGTTATCGTTCTGGTACTTGTCCAACAGCTCTCCGTCACATAAAAGCTGCGTGAAATTCGCAGAGACAAAATTGAAGAACAATTTGTCTGCGCTCGAATCGTTGCTCGCAGTCAGAAGATTGCCCTTCAATGGCTAAAAGATTGAAGTGTCTCTTGGAAATAAAAGGTGAGACCAAGCGTGCCACCTCCAAAAACGCTTTGACGGCTTTTATGAGAAAACGCTTTTCCACCAGAAGGGAAAAGAGCGTTTTTTTAGCGTCTTTGTTGCCCAAATAAAAGTTATGATGATCCCAAGAATTGGGCAGTACGGGCTCCCCGTATGTTGCGCTGTGATTAACTGGCTTAAACTTCAAAACATCAACAATTGTATCAACTAAGTTCATCCACGACTGCATAAGTGTTTCGTTTCGAACAATTCGGTAAAGCTGGTCAGCAATAAAATTTAACCTTAAACGAAACCAACGTGAAATCATAACTTCTGCCCAAATGGCAAAAAGTACAAAATATCTTGGTCAGGAATGTACAATTCCGAGGAGCAGCTTCTTTCAAAAGAACAAGGAAGTATGTAAGAACAATATGCTGTCTGCAGCACTCTAAACCATCCGCTGCTGGGCAAGCCAATTGGAATATCCATGGGTAGGGTGCCTGTAAAAAATGCGTGTAGTAGATGAAAACCTGAATTGTCCAAATATGGATGCACATTTTGATTCGATAAGCGCGCTTGCCTGTTCTCTGTGCAGCATAACGACAGCAAGGACGATTGGCAGTAAGAAGCAAGAACCGGTGTATATCTGTAAAACTTTGGTGTCGGGAGCACGTTGAAAATATTAAACATTACCTTTTCTCGGAAAGCGACGAGTAAGTTTTTGCGAAATAGTGTTTTAAAATGCGTACGGGGCGTTACCTTTCTCTCCGAGGGCTTGTGCGCTTCGACTTCGTCAACTAGTCAATAGGATTGCGCCGTAGTGTCCCGATAGTCAAGAAGGACCATACCTTTTGATGAGCGCTTTGATGACCTTCGGCCGGACACTTCGTCCATGCTAGTCTACTTATGAAAATGATACATGACGAGGTGTACAACTAGCAAGCTAGTATTATGCTTACTTAATCTTAAAATACTAATTTGATCATGCAGCTAACCTTCATCACGATAATCAGCAAAGGAATAGTATCCTTTACTATAACATTTATTCTTGAAAATGCTGTTTCTATGAGCAGGTGTGTTAGTTCTCATAACTACGAATTACTTACGGAATCTTTTCAACTCGTTGACGGAAAAAAGCATGCGTTGACTTGCGAAGCTTTCGGGAATGAACTTTTACCAACCTCAGCGCAAAGGTCTTTATTCTTTAATCTATTCTTTAATTTTCAAACTGCCAAAATGAGGCCGCAGCTACCACTGCAATAAGATTTGAATTTGCAATTAATGGCCCAACTCTAGGCTTTACGTAAGTGCTTCATTCATTCTTACGCTGCAATCATCATGAATGTAAAGGAGGGAGAAAGTAGATAAGTTTATGCAGGAAGAACAGGATATGCATGATTATGGGAAAGAACACGTGCTAGTTAAAAAATGAGCGCTTACGGAAGTAACCCCTACAGAATTTAGATACTGTGATGTAAATGCGCACGCAATGACATAGGAACGCTTACTTAATTCTATAGAGATGAATGCCTATTTGTTCAGCAAACTTGAAGCAGCTTTTCACCCGCTGGCTGGCACAGTTTGATGAAACTATCTTCCCATCACCTGTGGAACCACTTTAAATTATTGCAACAGAATGTTTTAAACCAATGATCTGTGCATCCAAGCAGTGCTAGTTTAAACTTTTCTCTGATCAATCAATCTGCAAAGTACAATCGCAGTTTGTGGTGACGGTTAGACAATAAAGGCATGGTATACATATAAGTTCATTTGACAAAAAATTTAGTTTCTAACAATGGGATAAAAACTCTGTTCAACAAAGAACAAATAACCCACTTACAAGAAACATCAACCATTCTTCAGTATTGTTAATTTTCACAGAGATATAAAAAAAGAAAGCTGTCTTGCAGAAACAAATATTCAAGTTAAATAGTGTATTTCCTTCCTTACGGAGTGAATATTGGTGTTTTGTCAATCGGTTATTTGCCACATTTTCGAATAAAAAAACAAGTGAAATACCTACACAAGCCACCCTTGTAGAGTTCACAGGTCTCGCTTGTCAGCTACCTTTCGTATGAGGGTGCTAATTCTGGAACTGACGCGACTGCAGAAGAGGTGAATCCTTCGCAACACGACGATAAAAATTCTGGCTCTCTACATTTCTTTACTTTGAAATCCAAGTAGCATTTTAAACTTCAACAAAAGATTCCGTAATCAAACTTCTGCGATCCATATAGCACCACGAGCATCAGGAAAAATACATGTACTTATGGAAGTTTTACGTAAGTGATAAATTTCCTTATTCTTTCTTCTGGTAGGTTGTATGTTACAGAACTTATGCAAAAACGTGCAATTCAAGTCAGCAAACGGTTAATGCAAGAACCCTGTCGTATAGACAAAAACCAAAGGCGTAAGTTAAACAATCTGGCATAGCGTTCTCAAATCTCTTCTAAAGTCATCTGCTTCCTGCTCATGGAACCAGCAAATGTAGGCCGAACACACCTGATGCCAGCTAAATATGCTCTGAAATAAAATACATCGAATTCGCCCAGACTTGTCCGCAAGGACGATCTAATATTCAACTGAAACATACCTGTTGTGACAAATCAGGAAGGTCAAGAAGTCGCTGTATGCAGATTCCGCAAACCCTAACAAAAAACAACGAGGCTAATTTTTAAGCTACACGGCCAAAAATGGACATGTACGATTGTAAGTCAGTAGGATTATGTCATTCACTTATACGTCAGGAGAACGAAAGTATACAGCATCATTCACAAACGCTAACGCCTCCACGTGGTACACATAAGCTACGGAAAACGACAATTACCGGAAATGAAGACCCGTTCGCTCCTGCTTAAAGAAAATACAAACGTTTCCCAGTGCCACAGCACCAGCAATGAACGTTTGCTCACAGAAACAGAAGCCACATTGCGCAATGAGCTACAGAAAACTTAATCCTTGTGAATCAATAGAGTTACTGCGGTTATATGACGTTGTCCCGTTATTTCGTTGCACTTGGAGCTTGTTGTTAAGTGCTTTATGGGATAAGAGTTTCAGTTGGCATGACAGCGAGCTCGTGACTATTGACTTGTTTCTAAAAAAGCGAAATCAAGAAATCAATACAAGTAGCATCATCTAGTACGCAGGCATGGAATGGGGTCGCATTTTATGACAGTGCAATGTAACGTGCTGCTAAGTTTCATTTCCAAGCAGAATTAGCGGAACAATTTTTAATGCATAACAACTGGAAAGAAGTAGTTAATTAATGACCAGTTGGACAGAATCTACATTTCCACTACATATAGTCCACCAAATGTGGTCGTGGTACTCTGATACGCCCCTACCACGCTTTGTTACCTTTTGTTAACACATTAGACATCACCTTCTGCCCTTTACCGGCCCAGCGGGCAACGCTTGTGGTCGCAAGATATTTCAATCATCCCTATGAGTCAGCTGTAGAGAAGAAGAATATTAGTTAATCCCTATGAGTTTTAATAAACAGCAGCCCGCGAGAGCTTCAATGTAAATTACAAAGCCACCCTTACACATTTCTGCTGTTAGTGCTTTACATACGATACTTCGCGTCGTACATGCATACCATTACGGTAGCTCGGCTATTCTTCCGAATGGACTAAAATTTTTCACCTGCTGACCACCCATCATGTCTTCAGACGAGGGTGAAGACGATAAATTGGCTTTCTCAATTACGCGCATAAGGAACATAATGAAGAGCAGTCCCGAAATTGGTAGCATAAGTCATGACGCCGTGGTGACCATGGCCAAGTGCACGGTTGTTGCAGTTGAATTCGTGGCGTCGAAGTTACGCTTACACATTTTAGGAATTGTTCGTTGAATCCCTGCTAAGGTGTGCCTACGAGAAGCGCACGGATCCAAAAGTTGTCACGTACGATGACGTAGCGGCAGCTGTGCAAGGATCGCCGCAGCTCGACTATCTTCACGGTAGGCTTTGGACTGTGGCTTTGCCATCTGAAATTTAGCTTCCAGAATTTATTCCAAGCAAAATCCGAGTGCGGGATTTGCCAAATTTTGAGGAGCTTTGCAAGAAAAAGTGATTTCGTCCTTCGTGGTAAAGCAGCGTGGGTTTTGTGCTTGCATTTAGTGCCAAAGCCCACTAAGGTGCCGTCAAAATTGCATTCGAAGTGTCGGAGCAAGACGGGATATCCGTTCGTCTGCGCTATTTCTATTCAATGAGCACAGCCCTTTTGGTGCTGTGACCTTTACTGCTGCTACAAGCTATGGTAAAGGAATGACACTTCAAAGTATACCATCCCTTTTGTATATCCGCGTTAATCTACGAGTATAAAATGCTTAAGACGGAACAGAGTTCATCCTGTATGCTGTTGGTCTTGCATTGAAATGAGGCACGATTCTACTGGATGCGTGTATACGTGTAGACTGCATTACGTTGACAGTTTCATTCTACAATTCTTCTAGGTTCGTAACCGTCTGTCGCTAAAAGCATCTGTCGTATGAAAAAGACAAGTGACCCATCAGTGAGCGTAGGAGCGCTTCTTAATACAGCGAACAACGTTTACACAGAATCTTGGTCCCTTGGCGCAACCTTGTACCATACACGCTGGCACCAGGCAGTTTCCAAGAACTTTAGCATAACACTATTTGTTACTCGCCGTTTATACGAATAGTTGCTCATTCTTTCGATGGTAAACGTTTTCATAGTTAAGTTACAAGTACAAATTGTGATGTTCAGTCGTGTTTCGTAGCTGAATATTATTCTTGTAACACCGAACCTGCGCATATTCAATAAAGTATTCTGAGCTCGAGCTACGACATGGTGACAGCGGTGTGGAAGCAGCTTTCCCGGAATCAGTGCTTCAACGTGCAGCAATGTTCATTTACGGCTTGGTGCACCTGCAAGCATTCACTGGCATCTGACCAAGTGTAGCTACGCCGGGCACTTCTGAGGGACCGCTCGCGTTTTCCGATGGTCAAATTACGTAACTGCACATGAATGGTGCATCCCCTCGGCTCCCAGGGCGGCAAGGACCTGGGCAATGTCCAACGCTTTATGAACGGAACACAACCATGGGCATCGTTTCTGCCTTTACCTAAGCCTAAACCGTAAAATGAGAGTCATGTCTCCCTTTTACATTACGAAAGCAACAGAACCATAGACATCGTTTTCTGCCCTTACCTAAGCGTAAACCATAAAATCAAGATCATATCTCCGTTTTAAATTACGAAAGCAACACAACCGTAGCCACAGTTCTATGCCCTTACCTAAGCGTAAACCATAAAATCAAGATCATATCTCCGTTTTAAATTACGAAAGCAACACAACCGTAGGCATAGTTTTATGCCCTTACCTAAGCCTAGACCAGTGTTTCCCAAGGGGGCGCTAGCGCCCCCCCCCCCTGTGGGCGCTGGAAAGTCTTTGGGGGGCGCTGGAGCCGAAAGGGGCACTTGGGGGGCGCTGGTAAGCCTGGGGGACATTGGTAAGCTTGGGGGCGCTAGCGCCCCCCTGCGGAGCTGAAGGGACGCCAAATAATTCTGCTGAGTAAAGTGCATGTTTGACGTTGGATGGTGGTGAAGGTGAAGTCTTGGTGAAGCGACTCTAGATAGTCGCTTCACCAAGACTTCATCGAACGGTTCCAGGATATCCTTTCTCTGGAGGTCCCAGATTGGGTCATAAACCCTTTCTCTGCGGTTGAGAATGCAGGACTACAATTGCAGGATGAGTTGCTAGAGCTGCAGGCCAATGAAGAGCTCAAGTCAAAATTTAAACTTGGATACAGAACCTTCTGGCTGCAACGCGATATCTCACGTTTCTACCCAAGATTGTGGTCTGTAGTGAGGAAGCTACTTATTTCATTTCCTTCTTCGTATCCAGTTGAGCGTGGATTTAGCGTCGTTGCGGAATTGCTAACGAAGAAGAGAAATAAGCTGCAAATTGTAAATCGGGGCGACCTGAGACTCAGGCTAACTAGCATAGAGCCGAACGTTGAAAAGGTGCTCTCACTGCGTGGTTTCCAAGTCTGACAATGAAGTTCGCTCGCTCTATTACACTTGTGACTACAGCAAGTAAATTCATTAGCGTTATGTACCACATTTTTTCGGCTAAGAATATTGCGTCGGCGTTTAACTTGCTCTGGCAAACGATGCTCCCGCCTAGGGGGGCGCTGGAGAAATAGCTGGTCCAAAAGGGGGCGCTGGTGAGGAAGCCGGTGGGAAACACTGGCCTAGACCAATAGAATAAGAGTGAGATCTACCTTTCACATTTCGAAAGCAACACAACCGTAGGCATCGTTTTCTGCCCTTACCTAAACCTAAGCCTAAACCATAAAATAAGAGTCATTTCTCCCTTTTAACTTACGAACGCAGCAGAACCATAGGCATCGTTTTCTGCCCTTACATAAGCCTAGACCAATAGAATAAATGTCAGGTCTCCCTTTCACATTACGAAAGGAACACAACTGTAGGCATCGTTTCCTGCCCTTACCAAAGCCTTGACCATAAAATAAGAGTCATGTGTCCCTTTCACATTAGGAAAGCAGTACAATCATAGGCATCGTTTTCTGCCCTTACCTAAGCCTAAACCATAAAATAAGATTCATGTCTCTCTTTCACATACGAAAGCAACACAACCATGGGCACCGTTTTCTGCCCCCAGCAGCTCGTCCTCGCTCATCACTCAAATGCTGAAGTAGTTCACTATCTCAACGAATAAGTGTCAACGATGGGTTTTTTTCAAATTTCCTGATGTGCCTCGGCAGAATTTTCCCAGCAGAGGGACCCGTCTGAACCACTTTCGCGTAGACCCTATGTTGAGTTCCCCAATTTTTGCAGTGCAAGCCGTTAGGCTTCATACCAAAGGGGCGATCACCACCTCTACGTTGTAGAAATATAACCATAGCGAACTCAACCGCACCAACCATTCAGTTGCGAGCCCCACCAGCCTATCAGCTACCTTACGAACAGAAACATGACGTCATTTCCTCAGACGCTTTCGCCACCATTCGGAACAGGGCGACAACCAATCATGGTCAGCCTCACGATAGTGTCGCCGGCTACGGGGGAGGGGGGGATTTGAAACAAGTGCCCTTGTTGCTCTTAGTGAACGACGTGTGCAAATACGCAAAACGCTCAATTCATCCTTAAACATTGTAACGCACGGTGTTATGGTACTTCGGCGGGATAACTATACGTACCTGCGTGTTCTAATGCTTACTGTAAATGAGGCAATTATCGGAAGATACGCGGTGGGAAGTCGTCTACCGTTAAGCACATTTACAACCTGCAATGGCAAGTCATATGAATTGCCCAGTATTAATCTCAGGAATGCAACAAAAGTTCCAATCGCCAAACGGGGACGGCGTTGGCAGAAGCAAATTTTACTTTAAGCGAGCGGTAATAACAACAAATAAAAATGTATGGGTCTGGTCGGTTAGCAAAGTGACCGCGTAATAGTTGCTTAGGGTGGCAAACAACCAACAGAACCTATGCGTCTTTTCGATATACAGTATCATCTACAGCACAATTCGATCTTTTCTGGAAAAGTACCGCTTTTGTTGCAACGTTTTCACCGGCCCGTCGGTCGCGACGTCTGTTCTTAACATTTTATCGTTTTGTTTAAAGAATTGCGCCAACTTAGTAGCACCTATCCTCCAATTGGCATTTCGACAGGCTATGAGGTTCGCGTAAACGTTCGCTATGTCCTAAATTCATGGCGGAGCGGCAGAGTGTCAGTTAGCGTGATATTCCTTGCGATCCATGTTCAGATTGCACTTTTGTCTGACCGAACTCTGACCGATGGAGTTGGCGCAGCGTCTTGGCAAGCACTATGCCGAATTGCTCACCTACGCCAAGGCACTGGAGAAGGCTTACGAAGAAGGTAAGGTTCTTTCATGTTCTTTACGTTTTGCTGATTTCTCGCTGGTCTAGACATGCGCGCGCAGATTGAATTTGGCGCCAACGTCTTGCATCGATGGAACAGCAGCGACGAGGAGAATCAGGCATTGAAGTCGCTTATCCGTAACTACGAGAAAGATGTCGCTACGGTACGGGAGCACTACAGGGAGTCCAAGGCAGAGCTCCTAGAAGCCAGGTAGGCTCCAAGCTTTCTTCAGTAGTCCATCCTTTATGCATTTCGTACGTGTCAATTAAATGTTCAGATCACAAATTGCCGCCTTGGTCTCAACTAACCAGTCATTGATGTCCGACAAACATCTTCTGGTACAAAGTTTGCCAGATAGCAATTATGCGATTGATTATACGTTCTCGAGCAGGAAGAGCAAGTCAATGCGGTGCGTAGTATCCTAACCGAAGAGTGTGATTTACTTCCGGAGAGAAGTCGAAAGCGGCTGGAATTTTTGACTGAAAAATCCTCCTCGTAAATTCCAGTTGTATCTATTACGTCGCTAACATTTGTCTCGTTGCGCAGGAATACTGAGCGGGCTTCCGGTGTATCGGAGACAGGCATAGACTTCGACCATACTGATGACAGTTCAGACGATCGCCCACCAGTTCAACCAATTAACCTGTAACTTCTTGATGTTGAGCTGTTTTGTTTTCTATTTTAGCCTTTTAGAAATGGGGGTGACGTAACTCCAAAAGTTGCCAGAAAGCGCAGTAACAGCGTTGGGATCGAGGGCCGTTCAATCTTTTCACCCAAACGCAGCAATCTTGACAAAAGATTCAAAGGTTCGAAGGACGATTTGGACTTGAAGACCACGGTACAACGAGTCCGAAGAACAAAGTTGTAAAACAATTGCAACTTTTCAGAACGAACCCAATAAGCAGCAGGCTAATGAAGGAGTGCTCACGGTGCAGCCTAGCTGCCTGTTGACGGCTAGTAGCGGCTCCGAACATTCTTCCCTAAACAAAAGTGCGTCAGTACCGCGGCTGTTGGACTTTAAGGACGTCGAAGTCACCCCTATAGCAAAGCAGTATTCCGTGGCCAAGAGCATCCCCGACGTGCACGCGTAAGTTTGGCGATTTTCCTAAAAAATGCACTACGGATAGCTTCTTAATTTTGCCAATCTTCAAAAAATACATTTAAACTTTTACAAAGAGCATCCAGCAGCACGCATGAACTTGGTTTAGACTTCCCAGGACCGCAAATCGCGTAGCTCCCGCGCCAACCCCGAAGAAGAAGCACATGTTCTTCTCGAAAACGGTTCTACGTTCGGAAACGTGCGACGTCTGCGAGAAAAAGGTCAACTTCGGCAAAGTGCTGCTTCGGTGCTTGGGTACGATATTGAAAAGCGGGAATCTCCAGCTTGCAAGGTCGCGTCTTCAGAGTGCAGAACCCAGTTGCACCAGGAGTGCAGGAACAACGCCGTTCAACCGTGCGTTCCCCGGACGCCCAACTCGAAGAATCCCAAGGGAAAATTGCTCGACTACGTTCCAACAACGGAACCGTACGTTCCGCACATTGTTGTACATCTTGTAGGCGAGATTGAGCGACGCGGTCTCGACTACGTGGGTCTGTATCGTGTTCCCGGGTACGGGTTGTCAGCATAATTTTCATTGTGCGCCACCCTTAATCTTTCAGCACGGATTCAAAGGTGAAAGACTTGCTGGAGCGATTTTTGTTCGGACGGGGAGTTCCAAACGTGGTATGTACTTCGCGGTGATCACGTTTCGTCATTTCGAATGGCATTCTTGTAGAAATTGGTTGACGACATCAGCGTGCTGACCGGATGCCTAAAAAAGTTCTTTCAACAACTCAAAGAACCGCTAATCCCGTACACCTCGAGGGGAGAGTTCTTTCGCGCGGCCGTCGAAGAATCCGATTTGGGTCTTCAAATGAAAAAGGTGCATCAAGCAATCACTGAACTGCCGCTGCCCAGTCGCGATACGTTGGCATTTCTGGTCTTGCATTTGCAGAAGTAGGCATGCAAGTGTTGAAAGCGCGTCTCGTTTTTCATCCGTTAGATGAGTTGCAGGGTCAGCGCGCAAAGTTCGACAAACAAAATGCCAATTTGCAACTTGGCCAGAATTTTCGGACCGACAATACTCGGCGGCAACTGTGACACAATGTCCGTTCCTGAGATAATGGACGAAGCCGCAAAGCAAGAAAAGGTCAGTGTTGTTTTTTCGTTCATGTTTTCTCACTCGTGTAAAGCATGCTGTTTAACTTTTTAATGTATCAACATAATCTTACGTCACGTTTGATGCCGGTCGCGACATCGCGTTATAGTGAAACTGGCTATTGTTTTATAACTAAATTTTTTTCTTCATATGTTAAAGTGACGAAGTGGTCCCTATGTGAGACCGTGTACAAAGAAGGTCCATTTGTGTATAGGTGCTCATGTTTAACAGGCGGCTTCACACCGTTTGTCGGTTGTTCAGTGTTAAACCCGGAGCATATGGCTACTCTTTCCGCGTCCTCAGCGGCAAAAATTTTAGCAACGGTGTTCCGCAATTGTCCACGCTGGGTAGCCTGAAGTACGATTGGCAGGAACTTTCCCGTTGAAGGCGCTGGACAAGAAGTTGCGGACTCTCCGGAGTAAAATACAGTCAAAACAGTATCGGTCATCAATAATTAGCGAACAAATAAGCTGAAAGTATTTACTAATGCATGACTGTGAATAGTCTTATATTAAAATATACGTGTACATGCATACCTCGTGTTATTATTGGCGTACGTGTCAAGCAGACCAAATTGACGCGGCTGAAAGTTTTCTTGATCCTAGGCTGTACTGTTCTTGTAGGGTTAATATATCGAGGACTGAACCTCCATTAACAGAAGTATTACGAATCTGAGGGCTCAGATGGTGATTAGTGTTTTTTAGAAATAAAGATGTTAGAGTACTATAATTATGTGCACTCTGTTTAGACGTAAGGTCAGTGCATGCCGAACCGACCACGGTGTGCTGTAAACATAATTTGCAGACCAAGAAATACGCATGCAACGTTTTATTGCGAGTATTCGTTTTGTGACTCCGTGCAACCGGTTCCCCAATAAGGCGAGGTATGCCTGGACGAGCAAGCTCTTTCGGGCTTCAATTTCATTGCCTTGATCACATATTTTTTACGAATAAAAATCTGTTACTTGAACACTGATAGATTACTGAAAACTTAATTCGGTAAAATTTGTTTCGCAGGTAATGGCTGTACTGTTGTCCTTACCTCGTCAGTACTGGATGCAGTACGTCAACATCTCGGAAACTGTACCATTGGTGGCTGATAGAAGCGTTGCTGGCGGAGGCACTCCAGGTAAACTTTGCAAGGTGTTGCAACTTTTGATGGATTACCGTACTATTGCTGTTTAGGTTACCGTTCGGTTATAAATTCCAACACGTCCACGTGGTCAATTCGAAAGTAAATACCGCTCGTGTTGCAACTGCAAGTAACAATTCTTTTTTTAAATTATAGCGCGTCTCGATTGAGAACCCCAACACCGCATGGAAAGTCGTATGCTCTCGTGCCGTGGCGATGATCTATGTATTCCTGCTTGCATAATGTTACTGCATCTCAACATGTATTGCTATTTGGCGTGGTGGCTGTGCAACTATCAAAGGCCGTGATACAGGCTGTTTACTTTCGTGATTTATCTTGCGTGGTTTTAGTTTGCAGAATAAACTGCTCGTTTGAATTCACGAGTAAGATGTTCGCAGCTTTTCTCAGTGTGCCGTACTTTTAGCAAACAGATGCGAAATGCACTGCTTTTGCTCCCAATAACTCCGTTCGCCGATTTTTGGGATTAATGTTTTTTGATGGAGAAGCAATGCAGGCTTGGGTAACAAATGAATTATATGCTCACAAAACAGTCGCCATCAAAAACGTTCTATATGGGAGTTGTTTATGTATGCGTTTTTATAGCAGTTGTTTGCCTCTTAGTATGTCCTACCCCACTAATTGTCTACTTTTAATCAAATTATGTGAATATTATCCTTGTTGGCAGGGTATGATTGGTGTTACTACATTAGCAAGTTGCTAATGGCCTTCTCGTCTTGCTATACCATCGTTAAGCTCAAGGACAAGCGAATATTGCCAATGACGAAACCGTAGGCGCGAGAATAGTTTTCCGTGTGCAATGCTTGAATACAAATTACAAGGGTATAACACGATAGACGGATGAAAGTGAAGATAAAGCGCAAAAGACCGCAACTTTATCCCAACCCTGCTGCCTATCTTGTTCGTCCCTTAGGAAAGCCCAAGCCAAGACATAAGGACAATATTGGATATGGTTGCAAGGAAATTTACTCTGTTACGTTTTATACTTACTGTTGAGCGCAATTCGAACGCAAGCAGGGTTGAACCTGGGAATAGGTTTATATACGATCAGCAGTGTTGCTGGACCGATAGGCAGATACGATACGCACCGACCTATTGTTTGCCCGATCTGCGTGACTTTTGACGGATAGTAAACTGGGTTTACTCCAGTCGTCTTTTTTGGCGATTCACTTACTTTCGATCGATTACTATCTGTTTCACGTTAACATTATACTTGACTATTGTTATAGTTACGGTATATTTTTGCGGGCATGGGGGTTACAGGACTCCAACGTTCGTATACTACTTGCGGATCCGCTAGAGTTTTTTATTAATAACTACTCTTTTGTAATTACTGATTACATTCGCGCCGCGTTTAGCTTTGACGAGCCAGCGCTTTTTGCACAATTGTTCGCTGACGTTTTCGATATTATGGGCACAACTTTCCGGTCGCATCATTGTTCCGCCACAGATTCGTGGTAAACCGTCGCTCTTACGTTTTGCAGAAATGTTGGAGGACTTTGACGTCAACGCTCTGCGTGAATTTTTGCCCATTTATTACAAGCGGCTGTTTCCATTCAAGTTGCTCACAAAATGGCTAAGCTACGGTATGCTCTGTTCCGTTGCTTGAATATTGTTCTTTTGTTCGAATAATCCATTTGGTTGCTCCAATCGCAGTCATCTGCACGAGGGTTCGTTGCTTGAATAAGGCTGAGTATTTTTAATCGCCGTTTCGGAAAAGACATGTAAAATCGATGGAAAAATTTCACGTAGGTTTAACTCCACAGAAGTCCAATGTGTACGTTGATGTATATTATCAGAAGGTAGCTTGTTCAGGATTTCAGATATATCTGCATGCTCATCTTAGCGCATTGGGCGTTTGTTCTGTCCTTCTACTGCTGTACGTAAAACGTATAGCTGCTTTCCAAGTTACATCTATTAGTAAATTTAAACGTAACTTCAGTATGTCGCCTTCAGCGGTTATTGTGCATCGCGAGTCATCACTCTTATATTTTATTGTGGGGATCACAAGCAGTGGAGACAGGCAAGCATGTTAGCGGCAATATGGACAGTACTACTTGTCAGCACCGCTTCACAGGGAGTTATATAATCTCTTTTCCATTGGATTCTCAGGTTCCACAAAACATGCGGATTAATAACAGGCCAGTGCATAAGAGGGGGGGGGTATTGAACCAATGTACTGAGTTTGTTAGTACAATGGATTGTCTGCTCTGTAGCGAATGCTTTGGAGCGACCAGGCTCCTCCAGCGAGCAGTTGGTTTCACTTCGGGAAAACGTAACCTCATTCGCGATGTGCGCTTGCGCGCGTTCTTAAAATTGAATTGGGGCTTAACTTGACTTTACGGTGTTTGTGTCCATGCAGTTGTACATTCAATAGTGTTTCAAATACATGGCATTTTGGGTTGATTGCTAGTTATCATTGCTTTCGTTTTCATGATGCTCACTTAACTTGCTTTACGCTAACACTATTCAACGTCGACGACGGGCTCATGAAGTTCTGTATGCTTAGAGGTAATAAATTGGAACGTTTCGTTTCTCTTGAAACGTGGTAATGGAGGTACACATAAGTTTGCTCACATATGCCCCCTTGTTATGTAATTCCTAATACTAATTCATGTTGGCGAGTAAACATATGGTCCTACGTACTGTCTGCATTTGTTTAGCTGATTTGCTCCAGAAGTACGCGAGAAGAGGAGTTCTAATGAATGCCGAGCGTAGCCTTAGCTTATTACCTATCTTTCTTTTAAACTCCTGGCGCTTTTTCTTACTCATTTTTACAGTATTCCCTCGACATGTATTATATAAATTATGAATAATTCAGAACATGTTAAAGTAAGTTCTGATAACTGTGTTAGGAAAATTCTTTTCAGTTGAACATGTCACCGTAAAGTCAAAACTGTTGTCTCTTGTTCGTGCTGTTGCCAGGCGGATATACTATTATCGTAAATATTTCTAAAGTTTACTTTCTTAATGGCAGCCCAGTATACGCCGAGCGTGTTTGGTATATTTCAGCTTACCGCAATCGACGCTTTTCAGACAACTATGATTATTTTCAACGCCGGGAGTTCGCCTTCGTAATGGAGGAAGATGTTTACATCCGCTATAAGTGCTACAACAACCCAGCGGAATTGTTGAAGCAGATTTGCTCGACCGTTCCGAAGAAGATAGACATCGGAGCGGTATTCAACATGAAGGTTTGCTCTTGCTATTTCTTGCTTTTACTTGCCGAGAAACCAAACATCCTTTGCGATGGGCCAAGTTGCTTCGCTTAAAAGTTGCCCACCATTGTTGCATTGTACATTAGAGCAAAATGTCAAGGTCTTAGTTAGGAAGTAACCTCTTTTAGCCAAGCGAGGGTCGCAACAAGGTCGATCTGCAAGCTGAGGAAAAGGAGCTTGTCTTCGACATTGACTTGACCGACTATGACGACGTCCGTACTTGCTGCAGGTCAGGAATCTTTGAAGCTATTATTGCTGAAAGACATTTTTGATGCGACTCATTTCTTAGCGGAAGTTCAATGTGCAGAAAGTGCTGGCTTTTCATCGTAGTGGCCATTCGAACCATCGAGCAAACGTTGAGAGGCAAGAAGTTGAACAGTATTGGCAATGTGCCCATTTAAGTTGGAATCATTTGCAGAGGACTTTGGCTACAGGGAAGTTTTGTGGGTTTATTCCGGTCGTCGCGGTGTCCATTGTTGGGTATGCGACGAAAGGGCGCGGCATTTAAGCGCGGCCGCGCGATCCTCGATAGTCGATTACTTGAACTTACTGCCGGTAAAGTCGCTTGACAAGTCAATATGGCGAAAGCAGCGTGCCAAGTGCTTGCAGTGCACCGGTAGTCAAAGAAAGCACGTATTCGGAAATGGTCCCCTATTGCATCCGTACGTCGAGAGAGCCGTAGAACGAAGTACCGAAGTATTTCCAACTTTGTTGGACCAGCAGGGTTGGTTGGAGAATGAAGAAAATTGGAAGAAAATTTTGAAACTTATTCCGGACGAAGATGGGTGAAACTTTTGCATAGGCTAAACTGAATGCTTGAAATGTTTTAAGCGTGAGGGGGTCGGTGGCAAAGGATTTTGAAAAGTTCACTTCGCCCGCCGACCGCTGGAGATCGTTAGAGCTGACCGAGGAGTCGCAGCGGGTTTGTCACCAACCCTCATTGGATGTCTATTTGAATGAAAACCCATTTCAGCTTCCGGATTCGTGCAGATTCATGATCAAAGGAATTGTGCTCGGCTTGTGCTATCCCAGACTTGACGTCAACGTTACTAAAGGAGTCAATCACCTGCTGAAAAGTCCCTTCTGCATCCATCCGAGCACTGGTCAGTTGTTGGCATTTGATACAATCTTCTTAGTTCAGCATTATCCTATAATTGAAGGAAAGGTATGCGTACCTGTGGACGTGACAACGTTGGACACGTTCGATCCGGACTCGGTGCCGCGTCTCGAGTAAGCAATCGAGTGTAGCCAACTGAATGAACGTGGGAAACTTCAGTGAACTGCGGGGTGAGTTATTCGAATTGGATCGAAACCGAGCGGAAGAGAACGCCGACAGCAACGAGCCATCAAGCGCCAGACCGTTGGGTACACCAATATCCCAAATGTACAACTTTTAAGTCTTTTCAAATTCAGACTACAAACGAACAAGCTTGCAACCATACGTGGAAACGTTCGAGCGCTTCGTTTCGAAAATAGCTCCTCGGGTCAAGGGCGTACTTGTTGCCTGATCGTATCGGCATTTGGTTACCTGTAAACCGACGGCCACCTACGTTGTGCTGTAAGTGCATCTGACGAACTTGGACGTTTCGCTGACACGTCATTGCACACGTACCGTGCAAGTTGCTCGTTCATTTCAAGTAAGTTGATGAAGTTGTGCCGCATTAGGTACGTTCGACGTATCAATTGGTGATTGCCATATGAACGGGACATGTTTCAAAATTACTATTCCCCAATGAACCCGCGGCACCGAAGTTGCGTAAGCAATCTGACTCACCAAAAAAGCCACGATGCTGCGCGTTGGTCATTCGACTGCGTGAATTCCTGGTCGCGAAACGGCGCAGCGCCTCAACGGTTCAATATTTTCATCCCTTATAAACATGTCCATTATTTTCTATTATTCTTATTATGTCCGTGAGGAAAGGTACACAAATAAGAAGAAAAGGAATGAAAAAGGAAAGTACAAAAATAAGAATGGGAGGAAAAAATTGATCATACTAATAAAGCTTGGTTTCATAAATTTTTATTTTTTTCACGGACACTTTTCCACGTTGGTATTAACCTTGTTTTATTTATGTAAGACAATTTTCACAATATAAAAGAATAATCAGTATGGCTGCAGCCACCTGGTCGGGCAGATGGTGATGAGCTGTCATGGTCAGACCCTAAAGCTCCGCATTTCATAAACTTTGTTTGGCATCAGTGGGATAGCTTAGATACCAATTGGAATAATATGCGACGCAAGAAGAAAAGTTTAAGGTGAAAAGGAAAGAATAGGAAAAAGAGGAAGATGAAATGCACATGTACAACAAAGTGAAGAACGAGAAGAGGATAAGCAAGGAAGAAATTGTGGTTTTCGCGCTACACGATAACGGCGCTTGCAATACTGCAGTCGAATAATATTAATAGAATGCCTTACTGCTCCCAAATGTCAGTCCGACAGGCACTGCAAAAAAACACGGTCTCGTCATTGCGTCGCCCTTATATAGATGTGACCCCTGCTGTGCGCTGGATACAGTGGCGACAACAGGATGTTTGTCGATCCATGGGGCGGCAAATGATATTATTCGTCCTTCATGGGAGCAACATTATTCGCTACAGAAATAAACAGGAACGGACGAAGGAACGATGAAAAGCAAAACGACAGAAGAAACAAAAGACGGAAACAAAAAATGCGAAGTGGAAGAACTGTAAGAAGTGTAAGAAGAAGAGAAAGGCGAGCAGACGTAAGGGAGTAAAGAAGCAGAGAGAGAGAGAGAATAAACTGCGGAGTAACAGAGAACACAGCAGGTAACAAGCTCAGACATTCTCTTGAACCACAGAGATCTTGGGAGTAAGTTTATACCAGTGATTCTCAAGGGGGTGGTACCGCCCCCCGGGGGGCGCTGGGAGATTTTTGGGGGACGGTGGGAGCCAGGGGGCAGTACAAGGGGGCGGTGGAAGATTTTGGAACAGTTTTGGGGGCGGTAGAAGCTTCAAGGGGGCGCTGGAGATATCGAGCAGCTTTTTTCGACGCACGGGTGATACAGGCATGCTGATAATGGGTGATGCATGCATGGCTTCGAAGTGGCGACAAGGTGACCGGAAGTGCTCCTGAAGATCTGTTCTCCCATTCGCCTTGATTCCTCGCTACGAACTTAGTAGACATGCAGTAACCCTCGCGGATGTTTCAAGATCAAATTCACTCAGTCCTTTCTGAGGAGCAAATCCCAAACTCGATGGGCTCTTTCTGTCATTAAAAGCATAAAAGCGTCTCACAGAGAAGTAATATGAGCGATAGGTACTTGCTTAGGGAATGCTTTTCATGGAACGCGCAGTGAGACCTAAGAAGGAGAAACTTAAAGACGCATAGTTAAAATTCATCGACTCTGGGGATCTGATCAGCGATGATTCATCGTCTGAAGGAAACCGATCAACGGCAGAACAGCGTGGACATATAATCGCCATGTTAACGGCTCACGTACAGTGCGGGGGGCGCTAGGGGGTTCCGGAGAGGGCCAAAGGGGAGGCTGGCGTGAAAAAGGTTGAGAATCACTGGTTTATACGATCTTCAGCGTCACTGCGTTAGTGAACATGAATATCTCTGTCCTGTTACCATAACTTTTTAATCCTATCCTGTTCGGAATGCTACGGAAAATTGAGTATAAATAAGTAAGTGCCACGCCAACGATGTCAGGCTGTCGAAAATGAATCTTTAACTACATCCTTACAAAACATCCACTATTACTACACTTGTGGTATTGGAAGGTCCGTTGAGGCATAAGGCAGCCAGCGGGGCTTCAATGTATTACGAGCATGAATTCCATCTTAGAAGAGTAATGGCAGCATAATTTCTGCCTCGTGTCGTTTTACTAACAAAGCAGGTATCCATCACGCAAGTCCGGGTTGTGTTGTCTCTACAATTATTATTAGTCTCAACAGGAGTAGCGCACACCCGAAGTACCAAAGAAGGAATACTACGTACGTTAGGAACAATGAGTTGCATGAAAAGTGATTTGAAGATATTTTAATTTTAAAATCGATAAAACCGAGCTGTTGTTCGTCGCTGCCGCGAAATTGGCGGTATCCCTCCAATGGTCAAAGTACTAACGATAAAAAAGAAACATGTGCAAACCGTAGAGCGCTTTCCCCAGCGTCAGGGATCCTCAATAAGTGGGGAAGCGCATTCTCAAAAGGGCTCACGCCAATATGTCGAACAAGGAACTCCCGTATGGTCGAAATTGTGAACTGTCGGAATCCTGAACATAAAGTTATTTTGAAATACGCCAGCATGAAAGTACGTTATCTGCGTTATCCAAAAGAACGATGCCCAAGAAAGATTTGAAACACTCTGAAAACTTCGCGCAACGAGAGGGTTAGCGAGCTTGGTTGCGAGTTGAGTTACAACGCTGCATGCCATGCATTGTATTAGGGCTGTATATTCGCTTTTCCCTACGTTTGCGATGCAGAAAAGGTAAACCTTGTTACTCGAAAGCTAAAACCTGTACCAACCGCATTATTGCCACTATGATGGCGCGAAATATTCCTACGCTGTCACGTACGCTCACTAAGCATGCTTCCCTTTCAAAACGCGAATAGGCCGCTTTTAAGCAAGTCTTTGTCTCTTTGTCGGTATTCTGCCACTCGCTTGCTCAAAATCTTCAAATTTTGCTCAACCGGCCTCGCATAGCAGCTCCCATACCTTTACTATTACAATCAAGACAACGAAAAGTTGCAGTCGAAATCTTCTGCTCAACGGGTTTCTTGCCAAGTCGAAGTGGTCGTATAGCCAGCCAATATTACATATGGAATGTGTAAAGCTTGAAATTCGGCCTCGTAAACTTGCAAAGCGTATACGGTAAAGCGGGCAAAGAAACGAAAACGCAAAGTATATATTCAAGTTTGTAGGGAATGTTCGCTTGGGGAATGTTCTTGGCAACCAACGTTGGCCTTTTTCTCGTGCGACTGATTACTTCGTGCCTAAGCGTCCTGCTTCGCTGGTGAAGCATAGGCTGAAAGTACAACAGGTGAACCTAATTAGATGCCCGCAATTGGTTCACCTTCGGATATCCCTGGCGCAGCATAAGTATCGACCGCCAAAGGGCTTTCCGGTTGCCGATTTGCGAACTGCTGCCAGTAGTCCCGTGGAAGAGACAAGAGCAACTCCATTACCTATAACAGTGCTTATAAGAATATTTAAAATTAAGTTGCGTCACTTTCAGCCAAAATGGGTCGTTTACAGCGGCATTGCGCAAAGTGGCTGCTCAGTCTGAAGATTGTGATTACCTTCTCCTGCTTGCGTGTTTCTTCCAACATGTGCGAAAGCGAAACTGACGTTTGCGAAGCGCAGCCAAACAACGTTGGTCCAAACACCTTCGCCAAATTGGTGATTGGCATCTTGTTCGTCTCGCTGTGATCGCTAACTCTGAAGACGCAAACAGGCGAAAACCATAGCGGTTCTCTCAATTGGAGAAAAGACACGCACTTTTGCAAATGCAACGTCAGGAAGGTCAACGTGTCTCGATTTGGCAACGGCAGCTCGACGATCTCCTTATGTATTCGCTTCATTTGGGAGGACCTCTCAATATCCGCGGATGCAATGTTCAAGAAGTCGGCTCGAGAAGCGTACGGTATCAATGGCTCGGCAAGTTGCTGGAAGAACTTCTTCAAACATCCAGTAAGTACCGCGACGTCGTCGACAGATTGCTGCGCCCAAAATGACCTATCAGACAAAAGGATAGGCTCTACGTCAGTTTTACCACGTCAGAGTATCCGCGGTTGTATAGCAAATTGTTCATCAAATTCTTCACCTTTGAATCCAATCTGCAAGGAGGGAGTTTTTGGAAAGCAAAGGTCTTCCGGTGGGCATTGCGCCCGCTTACCCGGGAATGCGATAAAGGCCGGAATAATCAAGGCCGCGTCGTTCAACTTCCCTTACCAAGTCGACCACCAATCTGGGCACAAATGGCCCCGCGGAGGGAATGTAGTCGATCAGCCTTCGTTTGCACCTCATGTTTGGCAGGCGAGGCACACAGTGCTGAAAGGCGTTGCCACTGCACTGCTGGTGCATCTTGATTCCGCAGTCTAATGGAAACCGAAGCCATCGTCTTTGTCGTATGAACAAAAGATATTACCAAGGCAACGAAGCAGCAGTTTGCCAAAGCCTATCTTTTTCATGCAAGCGTCGCACGTTTCGCCAAAGAAGACCGTCTTCGCAAAGAAGGAATGTTTCTTGTTCATTATTTGGCCGGAACTGTGCATATGCTGACCTGTCAGACATTGAACCTGCTTGGGGACTCACCTGTTAACGGTGAATAAACTTTCGGATGGGGAAACCTCGTGCTTCAGGCGGGATGCACTGAGGTCCAGCTTTTTGCCCATCTCATGCTCTGACTGATTTTCGCTTAGCGAGATTGGCTGCAATCCATTGCCCACCAAGGGAGCTGAGTCACCTTGCAAGGGTGGGTTACCTGCCGTCTTAAGAAGTGCATTTTGCGCTTAGTGTGCACTCCAAAGATAGAAAACGAACTTGTGACATGGCATACGGACCGAGTTTGAACTGTTTCAAGATGATCTCGTCGTTCTGGGAAACACTGGGATCAAGGCGATCCGTACTCTTCCCACGTTTTCTCAACGTTTGGCATGAACCACTGACCAAACATGCAAGAAAGTTGGTGCATCCCAAGTCGGAGATTTAAAATAGTTACCTAATCTTCCCTGGGGCGATTTCCGGTGTTCCCGACAAACTTTCATCCGTCAAATCGAAATCAACGCCCCCTAGCGATGGATCGGACGCCGGTTCGACGCTGCTTAGCGGAAACGGCAAACGCCAGGTATGCCTTCCTATGGAATGGTATACACTTACGAAGTGTTGGACGAACTGCGCGACAGAAATGCCAATCGCCTACGACCTTCCTCGGACAACGAATCGGTATCTGCCAGCAGGTTGCGAACAGCGTTCAGCTGCTCTTCCTAAAATGGGAAACTGAACAACGAAACGGTTGCGCAAGTGCACGGGTTACTAGCAGGCGCTTCTCGGCTAGCAGCGACTCGTTCCTGGCGACCAGGGAACCGATTTGCGATCTCAAACAAACCAGCAAAATTAAAGCCGAAATGCGTTCTGCACTTTTAGAACCGCATTGAACTGTTACTTTAAGCAATTCATGAAGATCCGCTGCCTTCTGGACTTCCGGTCTCCATCACTGCCTTCAAGCGCCATTAGCCTTCTTGCTGACCGTAGATGGGAGGCGAGAAGATGAGAAGGCCGCGGAAGTTAGAACTGTTTTAATAAGCCAGAAGGAAGGAGGAATACTTTACGGTAGCGTAGAGAAGCGGCTAATATTGGAAGAAATAAGCACAGGGGAAATCGTAAAGGGCCAACCTGGTTTCGACCAACTTTTCCTTGACTTCCATAGTGCGCTGCCTGATTGAGACAATGTCTTTCTCGTAGCTTTTGGCCAGCATTCGCAACGCCTGATTCTCTTGGTAGCAGGCGTTCCAACGATGCACCACGTTTCCATTGAACTGAACGGAGGCAAGCATGTCTGCAACGAACGTCAACGCCAATTTTCCAAACGGCTCATGTAAATTACCATGCTCATAAGAGGAGCGCAGCCAGTCGAGATAGCTGACCAACTTGGCATAAGTCACGGCAATGCGCTTTGCCTCTTCCATGGAGTACACAGTTCGCCAAAAAGTTGCTGCAAGGGCCCAAATTCGTGAAACGCACTTGCACGTCTCGACGTCACGTGACGCGGGAAACGAGGGTTGCGTTTGAAAGTTCCGCGGATACAGTTCCCACCCGACGGACCGTCACACGCTTACACGGCGTACTTCTCATGGGATAATACGTTGTACACGTAGAAAGCCGGGAAAATCAGAAGCAAATTTTTTCGGCTCGTCGGCCGAGCATGGCTTTACACTGCATTGGGCCCTGCGGGACCCTCGCGAAGCGACGAACGCAAGCTTTGCGCGCGAAAATGGAGACGCGACGGAAGTAGGACGCTCGCGTTGAAGTAGGTCAGACATTTACGCACTAACTACTTGGACTGCATGCAAAGAGCTGAAATTCGGTTCCGCAAGGCGAGAAGAGCAAAAGCGCGCCGCACTACCGCAGGGATAAACCGCTTTTTAATGAAAATACAAAGACACGGCGAGTTTTCAAAAATACAGTAAGTTTGACGCGCAAGTGGACCCTACTTATCCAGTTTGTTGAAAGAACATTCAGCGCTTCCGCTTTAAGAGGACAAACGGGAAATTCGAGTAGTCAAAGGCTGAGCGTACGCCGTTTGCAAGAAGAGGTTGCTAAAACGATAGGCAAATATCAATAGTGTGCGTCGTGCTATTCGCCAATTCGCGGTGCCAACTTGGACGCCTCCATGCGGTCCAGAGCCGCTGCGGTTAGCCTTCCTGAATAACGAATTCAGCGAAGCGAGCTTTCGATCGTCGCAAGGACGCAAGTTTTAACTTTGGATACTGCTGGAGGTGCCGAAAAAGCACTGCCTTGTAGGCTAAACGCGCTCTATTGCGGATCGGAAATACGACCGGTATGAACCTGACAATTACATTCTGGTACTGTAGGAAATGTCGGCCTGCATTTTTCTGCGATTTCCACGCTGCTTGGACTTGTTGCCACCCCCTCTTCCGGCCCTTCGGTTATCCTGGATCTAACGTGCTGCGGCTATCGACTTTCGGGGCATGAAGGCTACTACGTTTTGTAACCTGCACATCATTGCCTTGCGGTAAACTGAGTTGTCCGTTTGGGGAGTGGTCGTTCGCATGTTTGCTTGTTGCTCATAAGACGTTGGCTTGCCAATGAACAGCGCATTGCTCACGCCCGTCTTTCCACGCCGCACGCCGTCTTCAGATGCGATGAACATTACGAAAAGTAGGCGCAGCGAACCCGACTGAACAGAACGGACAAGGTGAGGCACAGTGGCGCAGATGGGTCTGATTGTGGAATCATTGGACAAGCAAATGGAGATGCACCGGTGGCTAGAAGCCCCCCAAAATTTCCTCGTTCAAGCCAACGTCAGAGTCGTGGAAAGGTTACCGGATCAGGCTCGAAGCGTTTGGTTGTGCCAATTCGATCCCAGAGGACAAGATGGCACAAGTCTTCCTAACGAATCAGACTAGGACCACGTTGAAACTCCTCAGGACACTGGGTGGAAATCAGTCACCACCAAAAGGCATGAACGTGCTGTCCATGATCAACGTGGTCGAATTCGTAGAGAATCAGCAACTGCCCTGACGATATGTCGTCCGCGAGATCCACGTTGTGGTCTGACATGCAGCACAATCCTTCAGTAAGCACCCAGGAATTGGCTGCCAGAATGCGCCAAGAGGCTGCCGGGTGCGTCTTTGCTTCAATCTAGAATCCCGAACACATGGCTCTACGGACGCGGCTTGTATGCCCTGTTCGCGGTGAGGCTGTCTTGAAGTCACTGTTCAAGAAACGGATCCTGTCTGTTTCGCGCCCCGTCCAGGTTTCGTTGCGCTAGGGGGCGCTGATAACGTTTTTGTTGCTGGGCCGTCGTATAAAATAGTGGGAAAGCAGCGTTGTGACGCATTTGTGATGGAGAGCGTCAATTACGGAAAGCTGTATTCGATGACCGAGGAAGAGTTAGTGAAATATTTGCAGGAGAAGGGGCTGATCCACCGTGAAAGGACCTGCAACAGAGGCCACCCAATGAAGCTGACGTGTGTCCTCCAGGATATCCTCGCTATAGGCGATGGGGTAACGTGTGCCACAGGGATCATTGCGCAACATGTGCAACAAATTGTTGGAATGCGGTTATTCGGCAGCGAAATTCCCGAATGGGCATCAGGTCCGATGTATATTGGATGCCTTATTGTTCTCGCCGTTTTAAAATGGGATGATGAAAGTTCAGGAAAGAAGTCGCCAAGGTGCACATGCGGACACACGGGAACATCCCAACCGATTGCGTACATTCTTGTACGAGAGGAACACCATGTTACCAGGCGGCGTGAGGAACACCCTGTGCCTGCGGCTGCTTGCACGATTCGGACGGCTGCTGGATGAACAAAGATATAGATCCAGTATTGGGCAATACTTCAACGGCGACGGCTCCGCGACAAGCCAAAGAGAAAAATCTTTTGCACTATAAGCGGGGATGCAAAGGAAGAGCAGAGGCCGCGACTGATATTTCAAAAGTTCCGCGGATCCAGAAGTCTCAGACGTTCGAAACCCCTGGAACGAAAGCTTGTTAGCCAATGGAACACCCATTTTTGGGCGGGAAGGTGTTGCGGATGCTGAAGAGCCTACGCCTGATAGGCTAAAGCCGCTCTTTCGTAACCTACAGGTCATTTCTTTGCGTTAGAAAGGGTGAGCTACCTGTCCAGTAGTGGTAGTTCGCACTTTAGCTTGTTGCTCATAAGACGTTGGCTTGCTAATAAACAGTGTACCGTTCATGCGCGTCTCCCCATACCAACCGCGGCAGCGATAAACATGACGGATACAAGTTACTACCTGCAATTGACAAGGCAGCCTGCTTTCGCGGCGGTAACCTAAGAAGGTTAGTACGGAGTTTGTTCATGGGTGCATGAGCAAGTGAATCGTTAACACTGGGCGTTTTCACCGTGTCATTACGGAAAGGCCGGCTTTTAGGAGCCCACCCGTCTTGTCACGCATTCGTGAGCATGGCGAAGGTCCGTTCACAACGATGGCCGAAGATGTTATCCTTGAATTTGGCGAAGTCAATGAGCGGTTAACTGCATTTCTTCATTGCTATTTTTACGGGTACCGGGTCTTGTCCGCCATTACCCCAACCTGCCTACTGTAGCGGCACTTCCGATCATGCCCTTGTTCGATCAGTCGACCGATGGTACCATTAAAGGCACTTGACCTTCCGCGCACACACGTAGCTCATTCCATTGTTTTTGTTAATCTTAGGGAATGGCCATGTGCCGTATGTTTCTCGCAAGGAATGAATAGGGCAGTTTTTATCATCTTCTCCAACGGGGTTTGTGCTTTTTTTTGCAAATCAAATATAACACGGATTTTACCCCGTTTTATTTTCAAAGCTTCGCCAAGCAGAGCTTTCGGACTACTACCTCGGTCCGTCTTCAGTGCATAAATAAATTTGTCAACTGCCCAGCCAGTCGACAGTTTTGCAAGCTCCTCCATCCGACCATCCAAGCTAGTGACGTCTGCTATCAGGTCGAATCCTTGACCCTTCCAGCTTCTGTCACCCACCCGGACTGTCAGTCGGAGGAGCGAGCGTTCCTACCGACCGACCGAGACAGCGACATCACACAAAATGAATCTAAGCAACGACAGTAACATCCAAACCCGGCTGTAGCAACTTTAAAACCAGCGGGTTTAAAATTCTCTTCCGATGGGGTCCTTCTTCTTTCGTTTTCCCTTTCCGATGTTCCTGCCCTCTTCTGCCGTTGCTGTGTCCTTTGCCCCGTGTAGCAATTTTATAAAATCTTTGTCTTTATCATCTTCTCCAACGGGGTTTGTGCTTTTTTTGCAAATCAAATATAACACGGATTTTACCCCGTTTTATTTTCAAAGCTTCGCCAAGCAGAGCTTGTCCGTCCAAGCTTGACAGTCCGGGTGGGTGACAGAAGCTGGAAGGGTCAAGGATTCGACCTGATAGCAGACGTCACTAGCTTGGATGGTCGGATGGAGGAGCTTGCAAAACTGTCGACTGGCTGGGCAGTTGACAAATTTATTTATGCACTGAAGACGGACCGAGGTAGTGGTCCGAAAGCTCTGCTTGGCGAAGCTTTGAAAATAAAACGGGGTAAAATCCGTGTTATATTTGATTTGCAAGAATAGGGCAGTTGCGTGAATGGTAGGAGACGGGCAATGCTGAGCCATTACCTTATATAGGACTTGGAAGGGAGGCAAGCAGCTCATTATGACTCAAGAAGCAGGCAACGTTAGGCACCCAGTTTTCTAAACTGTCTAATACTGTGGTTGATGAAAGCACGGCAATGGCGTTTGTGCAGGACAAGGCTCTTCTCCATAAGGCGAGAACGTGCACCTACGGTTACCCTATGGTCCTGCTGAGCAGGAGTGGGCGCGGTTCCCGTTGGAGATGCGCTAAAAAAGTGCTTGAAAGAACTGGCAGTGTGTACGGTAACGTGGAATCAAGGTATAAGCAGTGAGACGCAAGTGATACATGCTGATTGTTAGGGACCAAAATTCCGATGAGGACGGCAATGCTGTTCACTCACAGCTGGAGCCATGCGTACAGCACATGCAAGTTCTGCAGCGCAGAACTCAGTATGCGCCGAGATGCAGCCGTTGAGTGGAACCTGGCACTCAGAGAGGTAGCAGCATATTGGCTGCTAAGAAACCAGGTTGTTGTGGGAAAACCTGGCCTTACGGCTGAAGTCGACGAGAATGTGTTCTCAAAGCGAAAGTACAGCCGTGGCCGGTCCTACCCACAACAGTGGATCTTCGGTGGGGTGTGTCGGGAAACTGGCGAATGCTTCCTGGTGCCCTTACCAGATCGTTCGGCTGTTACATTGATTTCTTTCATAAGGGAGAACGTGGCACCTGGATCTACTGTAGTAACCGACGATTGGAGGGGATACCGCAGTCTGACGTGTGAGGATTACACGCACCTGCGTGTTAACCACTTGCTGAACTTTGTTCAGCGGGGAACGGGTGCCCATACTCAACTGTGGAGTCCCTATGGACCCTGCCGAAGCACATGAATAAAGCCCGCTGCGGCACGCACCGGTCCATGCTGGACTCGTACCTGTGCGAGTTCGCATGGCGCCGAAGACTCCTGCCCGGCGAAGATTCGTTCACGACAATCATGAACCGCAACCTGAAATACTGACCGCCCCAGTGAACAGCATGCGTATTTTTCGTTTCCTGCTGCCGAGTAGTTTGTACAATAAGCTGTTGGTGTGGTGTGAATATTGCTAGTATGGCATGTTCTCTTGAAAATTTCGATACATCGGGCAAAACGCATGAGTCGTTTCGTGTGGATAATTAACAGGAAGTAGGTTCAAAGTATCGTACTGCCCATGCGTCGTCGCACAGCAAAATGCGACAAAACATTTATCGCTGCAAGAATGGATAATGCGCCTGCCATTTCCCAGCGACATGTGAGCTTATCCGGGATTCTGCAAACGATGAACACAATGGATGCTGGTTGCGCTACACACGCGCGGAAGGTCAAGTGCCTTTAATGGTGCCGTCGGTCGACTAATCAAACAAGGGCATGATCGGAAGTGCCGCTGCAGTAGGCAGGTTGTGGCAATGACGGACAAGACCCCGGATACCTTACCAGGCGACTTTTCGACGTCGTTAGGTGAAGCCAAGCTGAAATAGCAGTGTCAGTAACATTCAGATGTTTTTCTACGGATCCTTCCCGTTCTTGTATGTCTGAAATTAAACGTAACGACGTCCTACCAGCGGATGGATGGGTCAGTTATTAGGTAAAGTCCAGATCAAAAGCGCTTGCTTGTCTCGGAGCTTTCGGAACAACCTAGTTCCGTCCTCAGCGAGTGCCAAAGCTTTGGCACTCGCTGAGGACGGAACTGACTCATACATCCGCTGGTAGGACGTTGTTACGTTTAATTTCAGACATACAAGAACGGGAAGGACCCGTAGAAAAACATCTGAACCGAATCTCCCGTTACCACGAATCCAGTGTTCAATGTCAGTAATATTAGCAAAATAAAGGATGCCTTGAACTTTCTGTAGTATGGTGGACAAGTTTACACATTTGGGTAGTATTTTTAAATTTTTAGGCAATCAAAGTATCTGCTTGAAGCACGTCGTGAAGAGCGCCGAGGGCTACGTGATTCGCAGGTACGTGGAATTGAAAACCGTTGGACGCTCTTCAAGAAGGAAGCAGCGTTTTCTTGGCATTCCATTTTCAGTCATCCTGACGCCCCTTGTGCAGCAGTTTCTAGGAAATTGCACGTTCGGCGCGAATACCACGAGCAACGTCAGGTTCCGACGGTGGAATTCGCACGTTATTCAGCCTCTGCTACAAGTTCTGCAGCATTTCTAACTTGGGCAATCCTTTAACAGTGCCGTTCGCTTGCGTTGCATTGTCGGCCATCGTTCCGGGTTGGGGCACTTTTTGCCTTTAATCATTATTCATTTCGCTTGGTTTCTAGGTAAACGGTGCTGTCGTTATTTTTCAGCTGCGCAATAGATCCTTTCAAAAGTTTCACTTTGTCAGTGGCTCTGTCGTCAGTGTGCTCCCCACTTCACGTGTATCTGGTTTACGGAGTTGCTTGAAAGTTGAAATTAAGTCATAGGAATTGATATGTAAAACGTGGTTGAAGAATAAGAGAGCAATAGCTAAGAAGCAGCGTTAACTTAGCTACATAATATACTCTTATTGGAAGAATACGGCTGAAGCATCCGTTGATTTCTATTCACTGTTGCCTGTAAGAACACCAAAGCAACCTAACCTGTGGCTGGTTGATTAGTCGTGTTAGTGAGAAAACAGGCGAACAGAGAACGTAAAAGCTATCGTACGTTCACTGTTTGCCTGTTTCTCACTAACACAACCAACCAACCAGCCACTGGATAGGTTGCTTTGGTGTTCTTACAGGTAACAGTGAATAGAAGTCAACGGGTGCTTCAGTCGTATTCTTCCAATATGATCCACCGTCACGTTACAAAGAAACCAGTCTTCAAATAATATACTCTTCGAAATGACAGCTGATATGTTTCACAATATATGAATGTCAAATTGACATCTGTGACGGGGCGCAGTTTCCGAACCTTTTGGTGGTATTCAAGTTTATTAAGCGAGAATTATGATTAATAGTTTGACTGTTCATATTACCCGTTTTTTTAATCTAAATGTATTATAATAATGGGAATGAGCTGTTTCGTTGGATAAGTGCTTTGCAGGCTAGCGGACAAGCGGTTTCTTGGGAAACGTGATTACAAAACTTATGGAAGTGGGATCCGGACGGACAGGAGCAAACGATTGTCATAAATGCAGTGGCCTCGTTTCCTAATCAACCACTTGTCAACTAGCCGGCAGAGCGTTTATTTTCGATTGCAGATCTACGAAACAACAGGGAAATGGCTCACCTCCATCTATATATGTAGTCACGAAAATATTAAGCTAAGTAATGTTAATACATGCGCCCATTACGAAGAATCCAGCTTACCTGTCGTTCTGGAAACTTTCTCAGCTGAAACCTTATTGTAAGCATGAGCCCTGGAACTGCCCAAGACTAATGCACAGCAGCGTTTCGAAGTTGCATAACTGGATCTTAAAGAATTCGTCCACTCAGCTTAACGTCATACTTCTTGCTAATAGCTCCGTACTGAGATTTGCAAAGCAAATTTAGGGAGACAGTTTTGCGCAACAGCAGACCTCTGCTCTTTGGAAGTACAATTTAGGGAGCAAAGTAAGTGCTTTTCGACGTTCCCAGTTTTAAGACGATTGGATGGGTTAGCAGCTTGCGTCCTACTCCAGGTGCGTTTCAATCGGAAAACCATCAACTTAATAATAGGATCCCTTGCTTGAAGAGGTTGCTTATTGTTGTTATTCATATTATATCAATGTAATAGGAGTTTCCAATAATCTCTGTCCGTCCTACTGTAGGCGGCTATGTACAGACTGAGCGAATTTGATGAATGTAAGAACTAGCATTGCCTTCGGAGCGAACTCGTCCATTCGCCAACATAGAATCATCTATTCGAAAGTGACCCGTTTCTAAGTGACCATTTTCAGACTTCCGCCTGCAAGCAATTGCTTGTTGTTGATGAATAAATAGCAGCAACCGACTTCCGGTGGCAGAGGCGCGGATGTTCGAATTTTCGTCTGCGCCATTTCTCATTGTACCTTCGATGCATGGAGGTTGCCGGGCGTGGGCAATTTTTCCATTCCGAATGCATCCCGTGGTCCTAAATCGCCAGCACTTCGGGCAAAATACCTTTGCAGCAACTTCTTTCGGTTGAACGAAAAGTTTGGCTCCACGCATGGCCATGCAATGCCTTTTTTGTAGGTTCAGCCCGTTTTTCTGGCTCCTGTACCATTGGAAGGCACTTGGGTAAAAGTGTTACAATTAAAGTGCAAATTAATTGGAACTTCGCAAGCGTACTGATCTTATCTGTACGTTGCCTACAGTGATTGTTCGTCTTGTCGAACTTCGTAACTCTGCTAATGATTTATTCTCTTAGGGTGAGAAGGGGACAGCGGAAAATAATTTCTCATTGTCTCCCTGAAGCTACCTTTCACGTGCGCCCGTTTTCTAGGCTGTATTATCCCTTCGAAATGTTCGTTTTGTTTTCCCACATTTCTGATAAGCTTAGTGCTTAATGGATACAAATGAAAGCGGAGCCATGTGCTACGCTTATTTCTTAGGAATCTATTTTTCCCACCTTTTTGGAGAGCGGCTGCTCAGTGAATTGTTTTGCTTTCTTCAGTCGAATAGTTTCGCGGATTTACGTAATGTCCCTGTTGTTCTGTTGTGCTTCAAAGCAATAGTACTCGTCTTTCCGTCCCAATTTTATTCTCAAGCCGTAGTGTCGCTATCAACTATGTATACATTGAATATTTCGTGGCGACGCAATGCGCTTCGTACATCCCTGCGCTCAATTTTTGATTCATCGCTTTGAATTCATCGTTTAAACATGTTAATACGTTAATTAGCGCGCTACGGCTGTGCCGCCATTAAGACATCAATTGCAGCAGATAAGTAGGTTGGCATGCGGAACGGTATATTTGTGTATCGCAAATTGGTCCAAATGAAGGCAATGGTAAAGGAGCCAATTGTGTCAACGATCGCTCAGTCAACAACAGTTCGCTTGAAACCCCCTGTTGTTCCCCTTTGATAAGTTTGAACCAAACCGCCCTTTGATTATGAGGGAAAGTTCCATCGCTTGAATTCGCGTCTTCATTCTTTGTCGGTAAAGTTCGTTTTTGCCCATTACTGCGAATGGAGCGAATCGAAGAGGGCGGTAAAGCAACTTAGTTTGTTCATTCTTAACGCCGGTCACCCGAAGGAAACATCGACTTGCCAAACAATTAAAAGCTGGAGAGTCGTCCAGAGAGTATCTTTCGGTGTACATTATGCAGCGTGAAGATGAGATACTTCTTTCAGCCGCCCAATCTTAAGTTCAATGTTCCGTACGAGGTTCCTTGTCGCCGCTTTGATGGCGCTAAGGAAGCATTTGATGGTAAAACGCCATTCTAGCAGAAGGCTCTTCTTTCAGTTTAACAGTAATGCCTATGCTAATTTGTATTCTCCCGAAATGGCGGAACCATCGGAGCGCCCTCCAGCGTTGGTTTCCCATTCGCCGAAAGATATTGAAGTTTAGTGCGGTGAACCAGCCGTCTCTTGGACGAGCAGTCACCACTTCCGTTGCATTTGTGTCAAAGTGACAGAGGGAAGAACTTTGGCGCGCTGACAACTGCAAAGATTAGTATTACAGTAAACATGACAATTAGAAACGGTCCCTCGCCTAGTGGCATTTGGCTGCCGACACGGCTGCGGCAAAGATTTGCCGATCGTTTCGCGGTCGAATGTTTGCAGCACAACTTTTAGGTTGCGCAGCTGGCATAACCGGGAAGCACCGTATACTTGGGCGGTGTCGCTGCTTTGCGCACCAATCTCTGACGTGGAGTCGGTAAAGCCTTGTCGAGGCGATCCATTATTTCGAGGATGTTCGAAAAAATGTGCGTATTAAAGTTGTCAGCGAATTTACGGAAAACGACGTTTCGCAAAACAAGAGTGTTCATAAATTCTAATAATCGCGTTGCAGGTAGTCGCAGCTTCGCGAAAGTTGTCAGGTGTGAACGAACCGTCTTCCTTGGGCGTTGCGCCTTCGTTCGTGCGCCGTTATGGTCGGAAGTAACTTGAATTGTTGATTGCGCATTTACAATCGCCTTGTCGGCGCAGTTTTTTAAAATTTCAAGATCGATTGCGATGCGATCAGGAACGCCCTAAGCGAACGGTGGAACGACGGGAGCGCTAGGAAGAAATGCATCGCATTTATTTCCGACTGGTTCAGCGCAATCGATAGCCAACGATGGACCTATTGAATGATTGATGAGTAATACAAAAGTTGGGAACGGTTCCGACTTCAGCTGCCTATTTGCTTACGCAAAATGAATGAAATAGCTTGTATTCTTAATACGTGTCCCGCAGTAGCCAATATCATCTAGCACAAGCGTAATAGAATGCATTTGCTTATATAATAATTTTTTTGATGCCTAAAATAGTACTTATTCCTAATTGCATCAAAACTTTGAAAAATATGGCTGTCCTCATAAGCATATCTTAAAGGACGGCTATTCAGTGGTGTTATTGTAGTCCACGTAGTGCAACCCTGTTTGAGGAACTTTAATAATTGCCATCCCAAAACGGGATAGATATTAATTTGTCACTTTCTTGGGAACAGGGTATTCCGAAATGCTTGAATGCTACAGTTTTCATAGCCGTGGGTCCAGGAAGTTGCGAAAGATGAGGAAACGTGAGCAGTGAGAAGGAACCGCTTTTCTTTCCTTAGTGCACTTCGATTGTCTGCGTCGCTAATTTATCGAGGCAATTTGTTGAGCTCTTTTAAAGTTCGGTACGACCCTTACGCTTGGGATGTGCGTGAACAAACTAGCGCTGTGACGCTCTACATAATGATGAATACTATGTAATTTCCCATCCCTACTTTTTAAGGCGACTGCGCACCGCTAGTGTGATTGTCTCTTTGAAAGTTGTCCTGCAGCAGCGGGCTTTCGGCACTTTGCCTGTGACGTCTGTGGCGGGAGAAGACAGTCCTCCCCGGCCGTGACCAAAGGCAACAGCAGTTTTCACCTCAGCAATGTAATGCTTCAGGAATGAGTAGCGATGGCATTTCAACACTTGCCAGATTGTCCAATCCGACCGTAGCTGCAGAGCCATGCAAATTTTCCCGCAAGCAAAAAGGCGTTGCATTCGCAAATGGAAAGCAGCTTGCTGGTCGTAGCAAACCCGTGTATACTTCAGGGCAGTCGAACTGGCCGTTTACGCCTTTTGACGCGAAGGCAGTGAATGAGGACGTCGCCAAGGCATTAGGATCTGATGTCATGCTGCCACCATTGTTTTCGAAAGGTCCAAAGACAAATTGAAAGCAGTTCGTCTCCAGCAACTGCCTTCTACGTCGAAGGATTGTTCAGCGTTACAGTAAAAAGCAAACAGGATTAATACTGTAAAACCAAGAAGGCAACGGTATTATTTTGCTGTGCTCCCAAATTCCGTAGTCGACAATTTCGTGTGCTAGAAGATTATGCCTTCCGGGTGATAATCTTGTAACACTTAATCTTGTTATGATTTAAGGGTCCGAAAGTAGGACAGAACATGAAAATTCCAACAAAAAGAACCATGTGTCAAGTGCCTAACGAACATGGAGCACATCGTGTTCGTTAGGCTCTCGACACCCATTGTTTTCATGCATGAACTGCCCATGAGATGTTTATGGTACTAGCATTAATAGTAATCATAATAATGTTGACGTATGAATGTTTTAATAATTTATGTGCAAGCATCTATAACTGGATACATGAGATTTTATTTGTCCAACGATATACGAATGCCCAGAATTAATTATTGCTGCCTAATCTCCCAACGAATCTGTCAGTTTGATGGATGGACATTTTCTGCTTGTAACAAATGCGATTCAACGTCCAGTTATCCAGATATGTAGGAAACCAGTTAGCCCTCAAACATCGTGGCAATGTGCTTCGTTGCGTCTATCCCATTTACAATTCCGTTCCCTGAAGGTGAAGACGCTTACTCGACCTTGCCTATTTTTCCTTTTAACGTCCGACCCTGACGTAGTAGTGACTTCATAACTCGCAGGTGTTTACCATCCACATTGTGCAATAGTAGTTGTGCGTGGGCCCGAGTTGCCTTGACGTGATTCGTTGTAGGAAAGTTTAACTTAAATGGAAGGTGCCGTTCGTTGGGCGCTGCCGGGAAAAGCGATGGCGGAACTGGGCTGAAGCGCCTGCTGAGGTCGACCGCTCCTGCTGTTGATTCGCGCTGCTATTTGAATCCTGCACGCCCGAAGGTTGGCTGAAAGGGGTACGAAAACGTTTTCGGAAATCGCCCGCAATCAATTGATCATTCTGGGATGGAAAATGCTGAACGATGTTAACGGATATTTGGTTCGTACGGCAATTTCGCGGTCGAAAGTTCCAATTTTAAAATTTTTTCATCGGGAAAATGCCGACGGAATGCGGTGCACCTGACCGTCGATTCTTCGACGCCTCCGCAAGGTCGGCGGCAGCGGTTCGGAAAGATGGAATTGGCCATTATCGTTAGTGGCCCACCAAATTTATTGTTACGCGAGAAGTTGCCTGCTATGCGGTCGTCTTCATTCTTAGCCCCCTTGTTCGGCGTTTCGATCATGAAATTAAATCGGAAAATTAGAATCGCACTGCACTCCTAACGTAGTCCTGTTTTCGGTCCTTCGAGATTCGTCCGCGTCAGCCTTGCAAACACCTTTACCTGTTCGAGCTGAAACGGTGACACAATTTTGGTTGTCTTATGTTTCCAAATTACAAAGAACAAATCGGTTCACCAGCCAAGCGTATCGTCTAACTCACCGCCAAGTCGAGGACGTTTATTTGATCATCTGAAGCGCGACGTCAATTTCCATACAGTGAACCAGTCCTGAAGACCAAGCAGACAGGACGAAGATGATCAGGCTTCGTTGGCACTGCATACGTCAGGCAAGATGGTGAATGAACACTTCAATGGCTAATATGACAGAGCAAGAATCACTTGTTCGTTTGCAAAGTGCTTTTTGGTTTATGTTACAATCGTGCATTTATTTATAACTCGCAAGAGCACTGGCACCAGCTACATGGATTCGCAGGTTGTTTAGGCGCTTCCTGATTAGGGTGAGGCGTGAGACACGTAAACTACTGCTTTCAACGATTTCTAAGCGTCTGTTGTCTACTGCAACGGGATGAGTAGCTTACGTAATGTTACTATGCGCAGGCATGTACTGCTATGCATCTTTTGCTCCTTCGCTCCGTAGTGAGCTATACGCTCAGTCCTTGGTGGACCTACGCGATGGGTCTGGGTCAACTTGGTTGTCGCTTCCGCGTGTAAGGCAAACTTCTTGCCGTTTACCAGTAAAATATCATTTCTATTTTGCGACATACGTTGGCAATTGCGCGCCGGCTCTTCGTCACGCAGCGCGGCGTATGGGCTGTGCCACCACTGGAGTTCCAAACTGAAGATATGCAAGAATTTTTGTTGCGTACCTTGTCGCCCTTCTCTTCGGAACATTGAACCAATAAGGACGGCAAAAGAAGAAGCGCCGGATTTGCGAGACTCCGCAATGTGGGCACAATGGGATGCGAATTCCCGACGGCAGTTCTTTAAGCATCATCCGATGTGTCGCGGACTAAACGAAGTTCGCAATGCAAATATGCCAGGGCATTATTTTCCGGAAACGCTTAGGGCAGATGCAGGACAAGTTGATCTGAAATACGTCGGCTTTGGCAGCTTCACGGCGTAGGGTTGTCACGCAACTTCGGTTTCTTAGACTTGCCGTAGGGGCTAGGTGCCGTGGGCGCCCCTGAGACGGTCGATGCGCGCGTCAAGCAGCTCAGCAAAGTCATTTAGCCGCCTTCTACCATCTGTGATACGGTTGTTGGTGTGAAGGTTAACCTCTCCAAGGAACTTTGGCGAGAAGACAAGATTCGTGGCGAAGTCCTTATTCCATTGTTACGCAAGTTAGCGTCCCATTTTTATTTCACGTTTTGTAAATTTCCGCTTCGAACCCCGTCCTTTCGCCAAGGATTTGTAGGACGTGAAATTATTGGGATGCACACGATGGATACTCAAATGGATTTCGCGCTTTCGTTGCTACATCGTCGAGCGTAAAGGAGCAGATGGAAGCTGCTGAGATTTTACCTGACAAAGTTGACGCATTGCAAGCGGGATAGTTGAGCTCATTAAGTGATGCATGAAATTTCTATTCCAAGATGGAGTAGCGTTTTCTGTGTCATGAGAACTCAATGCATGATCAACAGATCAAGGTGACCCGATAGCGTTGGAATTAATGCGCTATTGTTAACGCTAGTGAACGCTGAGTTGGGGAGAAAAATTTCCTCAAATAACTCGCCACTTCTTGGCCATGTATTCGCCACATTAGTGTTACCGCTTCTTATGCCCATTGTTGAAATAGCTATACGCAGTGGCTATAGCTATGCTGGGGAATTTGTGACGGTCGATGACGCAAGGTGCCGTAGTAAAGAAGCCGGAGACGGAGACAAATACGACGGAAGCCGGTTATCAAGCAACGCCCCAGAAGGGGAGCTGAAGCATTACTTTCATTCATTGAATCAGAAGATCAAGTTTCGCACGATGCCTTAGGTCAGTAAGTCACTCATTTAACCAGTTATTTTCGGGAAAGATTCTTATAAAGGGCAGTATTCCTTCCTAGTGCAGATGTGTCCCGCCTGTTCTCTTCCGTCTTGCCGCGTTTGTTTGTGAGTTTATTGCGGAGGGCAGGCCACCAGTCATCTATTCAGCGGCCGTTTTTGGAGTGCCTCCTCCAATCTGTCTACGTGGTGCAGTGGTGCACAACCTATCAGCCTTTGTTGCTCTAATTAAAAGACATGTTTTTATTACCAGTTTACCTCTCTTATATACTTATGCTAGAAATTATTGTCGCTCATCTTTGATCCGTTTGCTTAGAAAGGCTTCACACTGGTACATCTGATCTACAGTCAGCGTCCATAAGCCCCTGAGAAGTCACTGCCTGCTTTCATCCGAGCTATGATGCTGCCGTTTAGTTCCATTTCCTGCATTGTCATTCCTTTCCTCTTTGCACTGGACACCGTCGCAGGGCATGGGGACCAAAAGTACATGGACCAAATCAGAGAGGTCGTATCTAGGCACCCTAGTCAATGTAATCAGTGCAATAGCTCGCAGTTCAAGAAAGTGTTAACTGTTTTTTGGCTCTTCAGGTCTTTCGCCCTTGGGCAAAGCTTGGTTCTTTACCACGGATGGAACCTGCGGAAAGATCAGTTGCAAACCGCCGTTCACGCTTTGCACCGTGTCGTACATTGCCAGAGGTTCACAGGAGCTCCACTACCAGTGTACAAATGGTGAACTTGGCGCATCCCGATTGCGGTGTTCGTACATGTACTTGAAGATTTGTTTTAAGTGCCTGCCAGATGCCTGGCATTGATACGCCAGGCGCGTCTCTCAGGAAACAGGCGGTACGACCATCCCACTTCACCGAAGGTATCCAGCGGTAGTTGCATTTCAAAGTTTTCTGATCCTGATTTGCAAAGTTTGACGAAACTGCAATTTGCGTAATGTTGTTCACGACGGAGCCGTTAGGCGGAGACCTTCGAATCGGGTTAATTGGCTCCAAGAGACCTGCGGTTACTTCTCAGCCCTTCCTGAACGTCCCAAGAACGAGATTAGGCGTTTCGAAGCATTGTATGACCTTATATTCCCAACACTTTGAATAACCAGAGTCCTCTTCAACTTTATTTGCCTCTTCGAAGTTGTTTGCACATGACGGTCTTGACTTCTTCTACATGGTTGACTGGGCAAGGCAAAAGTAAGTCGAAACGGTTAATAGCCCAAGAAAGCTACATCCTGTTGGCTCTTTGCCTGCCTTGTTCCGTTGACGGCTTATTTAAAATGTTGCCCATTGTGCACAGCCATTCTTTGGCCTACTAAGCTTTGCATAAGTCGGATAGCATTGATGCTTCTGAAATTCTCAAACATTCATTACAGCAGCAGTGTAACAGTTGGCGTTGGACCTTTGGAGTGCCAATAGACGAAATGTCGCCCATTGACAGAATTTTGCGCGGAGGATTTCTTGAGTTTGACACATGATCGAGCAGCAAATGTGAGTTTCCTGTCAGTCGAGGAGAAAGTGTAACTTTCCATCTGCCCACCTTTCAAACGTAGATTGATGGACCCGGCTCAGCGAACGACGCTGGCAAGGAACCATACGACCGATCCGCCTAATTCAGAACGATCACCCATAGCCGGCGTTGCGAAACGCCGTGCTTAACGCCATTTCGCTTCAGCTATCTGGTGGGTGACCCAGTGACCTTTCCTGGGCACACTAAACGGAAATGCGGGTGACCGTATTTTTAGATGGGTAGCTATAAGAATGCCAACGGAGAGATTTATCTGCCGCATTTAGCCTTGAAAATTTAGTTTAACGGGTCAGCAAATATTAATGCATTTAGAACGGAGTAAAGAAAAAGCGGCGGTTTACCTTATGAGCAAAATTCCTTTGCAACCTTTCGTTGGTTTCTTATATTAAGCGGCCTAATATCCGCTATTAATACTCGCAAGCCTGTAATACTGCAACAAACTGCTTTACTAACTGGTGAATGTTCAGTTTATTATGAAAAGCTAATAATAATGCACATCCAGTATCTGTCAGCTGGGCTTCAACGGAGAAGCAAGTGAGCTTCGAAGGACCCGCATATTTCGCGCATTCATTATTGCTTATTCTCCCAAGGCGTCTGCCGAGTCATCAGTTGTAGAGCTTTCAGTTTTGTTACTACAGAATTGCAAGGTATCAATAATGGGATTGAATAGTTTCACCGAATCAAACTCCGTCATTTCACTGCGAAGAACCTCGTTTCGAGTAAAATGATCATCCGGGAATATGCAAATACAAAAATGAATAGGCACTTGACCTGCCGAGTTTCAAATGACGTATTAACCATGCCGTTTGTCTTCGACTGACTGACAGCGTTTGGCAGTCGTCCTCAAAGTCATCCATTTCCACCGGTTGAGGTGCGTCGGTGACTTATTTGCTTGAGTATTTCTGCACATTTGAAGAAGAGCTGCTCTTGCTGTGAAACGTTCTCCCAGGCGCGCTGATTACGTGTTGCAGCAGTTTCGGTTCAAAATATGTCAGGATGTCCAAATAGATTATGTCCTCCCGTTCAGTTAAAAGCGTGCAACACAGTAAAACAATTTATGCTAATTTTTTCTGTACATTCCTTGAATAATCAGCCTTGAGAGTTCAACCACGGCGTTCAGGTTGCCTACTAAACTGCTCCAATGTCAGATTCATCAAGTTGATCACAGAATTGAGTCCTGTCGATAGGATAAAGGCATTGCGGATATTCGAACGTATGCTGGCTTGTTCGTGAAACGATCTGCTGAGCGCAGCGCATAAATACTCAAAAGTCGATTGGAAATTGATTATCTCTAGTTCGCAAAACCAGAGCTTTTGGATGGTAGCTTCCCGACGGCTTCGCATGGTTTTGGATTTTTGTTTGCAGCACGTGAATGCCAACGGCGGTGCGCTTGCGGCGGCCAATCCTGAAGGTGCACAGGACGGTGCAAGTTGCGAGGACGATTCCAGTCAAGGAAGTTCCACGGCCGTCGCCTCATTCGGAGGGACCCCCTTCCTTGGACCAATCTACATTCTTCCAATAAGTGGTAAATTCTTGCCTCATACAAAGTCATCGCATAAGCTGTGCGTAATCCGCCCCGCATGAGAATGCTAAATTCGGGACTTTGAACTGGACAATTTACACGATTTACTGTTGTTAAGCTCGCTAAAGTGCGTCGCACAGATTGCTCAAGGCTTTAGTGTCCCTACTGCCTCTGCGCAAAATGCCAATGGCCGTAAGCGTATTACGGTAACCTCACCTTGCTTTAAACAGATGCAGATAAGTGCTTGAAAGGAATACCTAAAGGGTGGCATCAAAAGTAAAGTATTTTTCAAATCCCACGAAATTAGAAGTTCTTTAGCGAATACATCCACTTTAAGGTTGCGTTTAAGGTTGCAGCAATGGACATGAGAAATGCTGCGATTGGGCTTCCAAAGGTGAATGCAACAAGAATCCAGTGATGATGAAGACCCTTTGCAAGCAAGCCTGCGGCACTTGCGGATGTCGAGGTAGGCTTTGACGTGACGTGCCGTGCTCATCTCTTATGAGCAAAGAAATCCATTGTTAAGCGGAGGAAGTTATGCTATGCCAACCGGCTGTCAATCTAATATCTTGCAAACCGCCGAAGAAAGGATCGTGCAAACCGAAGGAAACTGTTGTGACGCCGGAGGCGCCTGAAGTAGCAAACCTTATTTCACTTGTAAAAATTAAATGGCCTAGCTTCCGCGTTTGCCCAGGAAGTGGAATACCCAACTGTGGAAACTGAGCAGCCAGGCGAAGCAGTGGAACCTGAAGTTACCGGCCAAGCAGTATTGCCGACGGAGGCCGAAGCCACGAAAGAGCCTATACCAGAAGAAACTGCTCCTCCTGAGGCAGCAGGTGTTGAAGAACCATCCGCTGAAACAGTAACAATTGCGTCCATTGTTTTTGATAATGCCGCTCAGCCAAACATTCACCAGCATCCCGCAGAAGTAGAAGTACCAGGGGAAACGTGGCCCCCAGAAATTGTCACTGAAGCTGTTGAGCCTGTAACTACCGTGGAGGTGGATTCGATAAGTGAGGCTGAAACTCCTGCTACAGAAGCTCCAATAGAACCTGAGCAACCAGCGGAGGTGGTAACCGAAGCACACGAAGATACTGCAAGCGAGTTCCCAGAAGAAATAATCACTGAGGCTCCAGGAGAAGTTGAAACTGTAGCTCCATCAGAAACCTATACCGAAGCGCCAGCCGTACAACCGGCAGAAGTAGAAACGCAATCTCCAGTTGAACTTTCTACCGAGGCTCCAGCAGCTGAGTGCGAGACCGAAGCCCCACCAATGACGGAACTACAGAGTGAACACGTGCCTAGCGTTGATACAGAGCATCCACAAGTGATTCCAGAAACTACGGGGGCTGAAGTATTAGAAACTGAACACGAGGACAACGTGCAGCCATCTGTGATTCCGGAAGTCACTGAAGAGATTTTCACGGAACCATCACCAGCCGAAACGGATAATGGGCAGCCCATTGGTCCTGAAGGTCCTGCATCAGAAGTCGCAGAAGAGGTTACGCCTGAAACAACTCCTCAGCCACCAGGAACCAGTGCACCCCGCCCGTTGGGTGAGGTAACCTATGGCCCGCCTGCCTATCCAACGTCTACCTGTCCCGACGCTGTCGTGACCTGCGCCTTCTGGGCAAACAAGGGAGAGTGTGACAAAAACCCATACTGGATGAAGCCAAACTGCCAAAAGTCGTGTAACAGCTGCGGCTCGACGGTGGGTAGCATAAACAAGCCGCAATCCAAACCAGGTGGGCCATTACTCTTTCTGTGCATATTTTGGAATGAAACTGGCGCAGGAAGTTTGATTGATTGAAATGGCGATTGCTTACAATAATTTATTTGTAGGCTAGTATATATATATATATATATATATATATATATATATATATATATCTGTCACTTTGATTTATTTCACTGTCACTTTGATTTATTTTTCTAAGGGTAGTGCAATGTTGAGCCAACTGCTTACATAATCTTTTAGGCTGTGATAATCAGCATGAACTATGCCAATTTTGGAAATCCATTGGCGAGTGTGCAAGCAATATGAACTACATGGCGTCAAAGTGCCCTCTGTCGTGTGAATCTTGTGGAAAAAGACCGTTGTTCCCCGTTGGCCCCAGTGCAGGTATGGGTTACGGCGGGTGAGCCGATCTCAGTCATTTCCATATTAGCTCCTAGCCAAATTTGAATTTCACAGTTGCCGACTCGTGTTCCCATACTTTTCCGTATCGTTTTGTTTTTTACGCAGCGTCATTTGCGTGATTTAACAAATAAACTTGGAAATGAACTGCCCAATTTTGGGTCAACGCATTTTGAACCTATTCGAACGAAATGTGCTTGACTGTCATTTTGCAATGACGCAGCATTTCCGTGCAACTGGCGGTGCATTTACGATGCAACTATTACGGTGCAACTTTCGTCAACCAGCCAATTGCCCAACTAATGACACTATACTAGTAGTTTCAAAGAGAACTGTAGAATGGCAATTACCTCTTCATCAGCTTGTTCAATAGTACGAGATAGTCCGCTATGGTTAATGGTATTTCATTAAACTTTTGTCCGTGTAACTTTTTGAGAACTTTCAATTACTTGGTCGCTCCTTACAAGGAATTGTTCGAAAATGTCATGTTCTCTGGAACAGCTAATCGACAAATTTCGGGTATTTCTTATGGCGTCATTTGTACAGAAGGGCACTGAAAACTTTCATCAGCAGTGTTGTTTAACTCCACGTTTTCAATCTGCTGGCCGCCAGCCTTGCGTTCTCACATGGACACGAAGCTGAACGCAAGTACTTCACATTCCATAGTGTGCTTCTCTACTACGCGTTAAGGAGTAAGGGATTCGTCGACGGAAACTCTTCTTTCTAGGCGAATGTCATGTTGACACATCCTTCACGCCTAAAGCACAAAGCTTCCGGAATACGTGTACTCTACCCTCAGTGACAAGTACGTCTATGGCTTTGACATCGTACGTGAAGGAAGGCAAAACATTCCCTTCCTTAGCTGATAACTACGAGTTTAATTCATACCATTACTATTACAAGGCTGTTATGCATGTCTTTCACGGTAATACAGGATAATACATAGGTGATACCCTTGTTGAAAATGTAATGGCATGCAAGAGCTTCCTCATATCAAGTTTAGCTCCCAGCGGGACTGCAATAAAAGTTACACGATGAGCCGTGGCACAAACTTCGCGTTGTCGAAAGAGTTACGTTTTTAAAGAGGTACAAAAGTGTCATGTAATACATATGCATGCTGTTTGTCCTTGCCCTTCGAGAATGCTGTCAGTACCTACCCTGTTTGTGTTTCAAGTTTTGTAAGGCGATTCCGCGCACAGATTAGTAGCATGTGTAACCAGACCGCTCATAATATTTCCTTGTGCGTGGATTATTTCGAGAACTTTAAGACGCCTGAACTAAATAACCAACGCTCTTTTAAATCAGGTTGATGTATGCAATTTCGCACTCCGGAAAATGTCATTCTATTCTTATTCAGGTCAGACATAGAAGGAACTTGAGCTCTGATTAATTCTATTCTACTAATTGCATTGCACTAGCTGCTGCGTCGACGTCGCCTTGTGTGCACAACCTGTTTTGTCACTGTGATGGGCAATTTTCAGCGTTGGCAACACATGGGAAAAAATTAAGCTGTAATATTGCGGATAATAGCGAACAAAGAAGCAATGCTTCCACAGCGACTGTTCAATGAGTCCAATAGATAAGCAAGACAGCAATGACAAAGAAAGCAAAATTTCTCGTTCTACAAGGAATAATCATGATGCATCCGACATAACCTTGTACGTGCCAACTACAACGATATCGTCAATCTTGTAGAACAAGAAGATTAATTTTGCAAGTGTCCTTGCTCCATATGTTCATTGTGGAATGCAGAATGCGCTTTAGTATGAAAGGCCTGACGCTTAATGATCAAGACTATCATGAACAGATGTCTAGGCTAATGATAACAATCATTGCATGAAATTCACAGTGACCAGTTTAGTTCGCGTGTGAAAGCGAGCAGTAAACATAATCTCAAACTGTTCTTAACTAGTTCAGTTGCTATTTTCAATTCTCGTCCTGCTGCCTGGTCTACAAGACTGGTCGCGCTCTGAAGCCCGAAAATCAAAGTCCCGAATGTTCATAATCCCGAACGTTCAAAATCCTGAAAATCAAAATCTTGAACGTTCAGAATCTCGAAAAGTGTTTCCAATCAAAATAAAGAAAAATCGCATGCAAGATCTATTATTTACAATTGCAGAAGGGGAGTTATGGTCTTCATGCCGCAGCTGTTGATTTCGCTCATGCATTGCGATCCAGAGTAGAGTTATGGTGTTTTAAGAAAGTTGACCAAACTGTCCAAAAACGTACTCTCAGACCTAATAATTTTCTACGATTGGTAATTGTTTGCAACCCTTTTTATAACTGCACTCATTTATAACACCTGTTCTCATCGAAGGGACTACACCGCTGAAAGAGCCTAGCACACCTCAGGGAAGTGTGACAAAGAGCCGCAAATCTTGGGGCCCCGGGGATTAGTTGGTAAAGCTATTCTGTTACAACTAAGTACATAGTTCTCATGCACTAACTAAGCATTTAATCATCTCTGGATATGTACTACCTGCTGCAGTCTATGACAAATCTTTGGCGTTCCGAACCTACAGAAATGCGAGGTATACCTGTATATAATCAAGTGACCATAGGCACTAATATTGAAGTGACATCAGAAATTCTCCGTGAAACATGTCAGCAATTACTACAAGCCTACAAGAACAGCTTTTCAGCATTCCAGGACCGTCTGGTTGCGGAAAAGAACTCGGGGTGAAATTATTATAAAAGCAAAGAAAGAAAGGCAAGAAAGAAAACGAATGACGCCATCGTGTTGCCGCAATTTGATTTCTCACAATTGACAATGACGACGCGTCGGCGCCGTCGTGTTCATACTCGTGTGCTCAATAAACGCCTACTACATTCACTCTCGTCCAAGGCTCCATCCTCAGCACAAAAACATGACATGCGTGAAATGGCTATTTAACGTTCCGGCTCTGCAACACAAGAAATTCCCTTCTGTATAATCATCGACATATCACTGTTGGAATTATATTCAACGAATTATACTTAAAAATTGTACTTATGAGAAAGTTCAAGAGAATATCGGTTGCTTAACAAGGGCGCTGAACATCCTGCATGGTCTACGGCTGTATCCCTGTGTGAGTATTAACAACACCGGGTAAATGCTTCTGGAGGAACAATTTACTTGTGTTGGTAACATCAAAAACGGCAGAGGAGCTGCAGAAACGTGCTGGTTTCGTCTTCAGCTCGAAACAGTGGTTAACCGCTCGTTTTGAGGGTTAACTACAGTTGACCCTGAGGGGTCACTGGTATGTAGAATGAAATTCGACCAAATATCACTAACTGCGACCCCTCAGTCTCTGTTTAAACAATTGTTGTGCTGAATGAACAACGCCTCCTTAATTTTTCTGTGACCTCTGCAGCCTTCCTTGCATAACTTCACCGCCACGAGGTCATGCTTGCATACGGACGTGGGTTCAACGACGGCCAACGTCCTCAGAAAGTTCTCCATGATGATACGTGGGTCGATCGTTTGTGAGCGTCCTCGTCTTCACTATACCATTTAGTCTGTCTTCAGCATTCTTGTACCTCTGGATGTCGTTTAAATGTTCTTTAAATCTATTTTGTAAAGTTCAGCCTGTTTCACCTATGTAAATCGCTGAGCACTGGCAGACTAGCGTGTAGTCGCAACCCTTAACTGACTCGTCTGTCAACTTTACATTGACATTTCGTAACAGCGACCTCAGACTCAATGCCGATCTGAAATATACCTTGAAATTCAAGGCATTTGATAAACTTTTGATCTTCTCCCCCAAACCCTGGTAATAATCAACAACAACTACGTGGAGAGAAAAACACGGGGAAGGTTCGGGTTCGTCAGAAGCATTTCTTTCACCTTCCGCTCTGTTCCTGGTTTGGTTCTGGATTACTGAACGGACAAAGTTCTACGGGCAATCATTGTGGCATACAACTCTTTCTATGCATTTGAGTTCATGATGCAGGATCTCTTCGTCACAGAGTTCAAGGGCTCTGTTTACCATGCAACTGACAATGTCAAAGAGGACTGTTATCGGATGGTGTGAGGCGTAGTGGAGGTATATTCCTGAATCAGTTGGTTTTCTGTGCCTGATCGTCCTGATCCTGTTGTTTTGTCTCATAATCAGTACATCGAGGAATGGGAGCTTGTTTTCGTTCTCCTTCTCCATCGTGAAGAGAATGACATTCGGGAACAAACTATTCAAGTGTTCCAAAAACTTTTCCTCACTACCTTTCTTTATCAATACAAAAATGTCATCGACGTAACGACTGAAGAATGTTAAATTCAGGATGTTCAACGCCCCTGTTAGCCACCCGATATTCTCGGAAATAAGACGTGAGTACGGCACTCATATACTTCAACGAGTCGGGAGTTTGGAAGGAAATTGCTTGAAGTTGAGTAACTTCAGATTAAAGCTGTCCATCCTGGGTGCTCGCCGGGATACCGGCTTATTACCGAAGTTCCTCCGTCTTAAGTGGGAACGTATCATGGACGATGGTACCACCCGCATCCTACGGAATGCTGGTGCACTGCTGTTGAAACTAACTAATCAGAGACCGCCGCCGAAATATTGCCGTTCTGAGTAACCAAATCGGATCATGACCTCGTGGCGGCAAGTTATGCAACGAAACCCGCAAAGGCACAGGAAAATCAAGGAAGCACTGTTCATTCAGCACAATGATTGTTTGAACAGAGACCGAGGGGTCTCAGTTAGTGATATTTGGTCGAATTTGAATCGGCATACCAAATGTTGCGAAACTAGTGACCCTCATGGTCAACTTTAGTTAACCCTCAACACGAGAGATTAGCCATCATTGAGTGATGATGACAAAACCAGTACGTTTCGACAGCTCCGCTGCGATTTTTGCAGTTGCCAATACAAGTGAGTTGCTTCTCAAGATGCATGCACTTGGCGTTGGTAATACTCACACAGGGATGCTGCCGTAGACGATTCAAGAGTTCGAGAGTATGAATATAAATGTTTTCCATCTTTTCATTAGCTAGTCAATGAAATATTCAACGGGAATTGAAATTGAGACACTACCGTTTGCTAATGGAAAGGCCAAACTGCTTGGCAAAGAGGTAATGGCTAACCAAACGCGAAATATGACGACAAAGCTCGTCATTGCAAACAACCGATACCATTATCGTGCATTGAAGATAGAGCCAAAAGTTGTTCAAAAGCATTGATTAGTAAAGCTTCATTCCATTGCGAATACCTATACCATACAAAATGAAACTAAAAGAAATCAATTGAATGATCTTCAGGTTAGTTATTTCTGTTTGCGTAAGGAGCAAGGTTTAATAGGGCCGGTTGGCATATGCCCTATACCGTATTTCTCGATGTGATAATATGCAAATCCAGAAACTTTTGCCATCAACTGAGGCGCGAGTACTTCTTTCCTTACATCCGAAAGCACGCCATGACGTTTATTGTATATTCTTTATTAACGTGTTTGTTGTTCAACAATATTGTTCAATTCTTGCAGAGAAATAATAGAATTATTTGTTAATATTGAAAATAGGGTTCAAGATAACGGGGTGAGATCTCATATTCTTGTTGAGAAACACGGCTTATAACCCGTTGGTAATGCTTTATTTATATACCATCGGAGCTTTCGGTGTCATACCTTGACAACCGTCCTCAGCGAAAACAGTCTATAAATTCTGTTTGAATATATGAATTTATAGACTGTTTTCGCTGAGGACGGTTGTCAAGGTATGACACCGAAAGCTCCGATGGTATAAATAAAGCATTACCAACGGGTTATAAGCCGTGTTTCTCAACAAGAATTATTTGTTAGATGTTCAACGCTGTACTCACATTACTTCCTTCTTCTTTACGTGCCGCCTGTGAGGAAAAAAAATTTTTTTTTATTTGGGTAACTTACCCACGACGTAGCTTTCGGAAGAACCGACTCCCGTCTTCAGCGTCAGAAATGAACAGTTAGGTACGGATTGTACGTGATATAAAGAGGTTTGAGGTCAAGTAAACATATCTTAGTCAAACATTGGTATCAATGGAATCCGTAAGAGCAAGGTCGAAAACGGTGATGCCGTTAGTTGTTTTGATCGCCCAAAAATCGATCGCTCCTGTTCCTCGCTGTTCGGCTCTTCATTGTTCTCCTTTCTCCTTCCTTTTCCTCTCTTTTGTGGTTTTGGTATTCTCTGATTTGGTCTGGATTGTTAACGCTCGATTGAGGCTTCTTCCTGAAAGGCTTAGAAAATCCCATCCAGCGGGAATTGTTAGTCACATGAAATATGACAGCATTGGGCGGATGCAACCATTTGTTGCCAGACGTCACTTACTTCTATTCCACGGTCTCTGTTGATGGTCTGGTTGTGCCTAATGTAAAGGGCTTCTTTAATTTTCCGCCTTAGGTGATGCTGTTCATGACAGAGAACCTGTCCTTCTAAGAGCCCTGAGCAGGTGCATGCGTGTTCAGCCACTGCCGATGCTCTTAAGGCTTGATCTATTGCATTGGATGGGCCAATTGTTTCAGGTCGTCCTCTCCTTGTGTTTATGTGCCCTTCTAGTCGGTCCGTAGCGTTCCTGTATCTTGTGAGGCACTTCATGTGTTCATTGAACCGATGGACTAGTGAGTTCCCTGATTCACCAATATATTTAGCCGAACAACTGCATTTGATTAGGTATACAACGCCAGGTTATCATTTGTTCTCGATCTTCACCTTGTCGTTTCTAAGAATAGCTCTTAGGTTCGGGGCACTTTTGAAGAAGACTCTGAAGTCCAAACGTTTGCCCAAGCGTGTAATTTTTTCACTTAATCCTGCTTGATATGGCATCATCAGAACCGTTTTTGAGGAATTTCTCTCTCTGTTCGCCTCCTGTGTGCGCAGTCGTTGGTCGATGATACTTTCTATCAATCTTTTGTGGTAGCCATTTGTCGTGAAGTAATTTAACTCTTCATGTAGAAACTCTCGATTACAGATATTTATGGCTTTGTTGACTATTCCGTGTATGATGCCTCTGAAGACCGATGGTGGGTGGTGGGAACTGTAGTTTAGATATCTGTCAGAGTGAGTCACCTTGCGGTATATTCCGGTTTTGATGCCTGAGTTAGATCTAATGACCAAGCAATCAAGGAAGGGAAGCTTTCCGTCAATTTGTTTTTCCATTGTGAAAGAGATGTGAGGGGAAAGCCTGATTTAGAAAGGAGAGTACACCATTCCTTATTTCTTTATTTCAAATTTGAATTCCGAACTTTCTGTGCACTTGTCGCCTGATATGCTTGATATGCATCAGAGCCTGCTCATCATTGTACACGTGATCTCTGTTGCCGAGTTTGGTTTCCGCGGATGCAATGCTATGTTCGATAAATACTGTAAAGTCGAGTGTTAACTGGTTTTGGGAAGATAAAAAATTTATTCTTTTGCCAATGTATGTTTTGGAACGCTCATTAAAGTCTGCGTAGTTAGCGTGACCACCATCTTGTTAATGATGATCATTTGAACTGTTGTGTTCCATCTAGATCTTCTGAATGTCGTTGTGTATGAGCGTCATAAGGAGTCGAAATTCTTTTGCAAAACCTGCTTTTTGCGCACTGTGTGTTGTAGTTGCGCAAGGAAGTAAAAACCATAGCTTAGTTGTGTCACTTAGTTGTAATGTAGTAATTCATTCCAAATGTGCTGTCGTAAATTAAAGATCAGACCATAACTATGCAATTGTTCCATGATGTTCTCTTATTGCGCTCCTTAGGAATGTGCCAACCGCTAAAGAGCGAACATTGGTGGACTAGTTATTGCATGGATGACCCCATTTCAATGGGAACGACTGTGACGAAAGGTTAGTATCCATAAATTTCACCAAGAGCATTAGTTTTCCTTTGACATGCTTCATCTTAATGGGTGCTTGTTTCAAAATTCCCTCTGTTTATCGATTTAATCTACGTGCGCCGTAAGCTTGTTTAACGATACTGGATATTGGACTCTCTGTAATGGCGTAAGCAAGTGCATTAAGGTTGAAGGATTCCACAAGTTTTGCTTTCTTAGCTCTACAGTTTTGAGGATCATATCTGCTGCACCTTCAGATACGTGAAAGCCTTATAAACCAAAAGGAAAATGCAAGACCTCTGCGGGAATAGGAAGAAGAAAGAAGCGATGTAATGAAGACGGGTTTACTATTTTGAATGACAAACGACGAGAATTGAGGAAATCAGAAAAGGAAAGAAGCAAACTATATCAATAGCCTTTAAGGTCACTGTTGAAGCCCAACAGTAGCTGCATATTGATCACTGCGCCAGTCATCATTGTATTAATGCAAATTTGTTACATCGATAGACAGTTTCTGCAAGTTGTGTCCGCTTGAAATGGAATTCCGAAGGCTACGGAACTAAAGGAACTAAATAAATACTATTAATAATAAAACAAAGCAACAATGTGAAGTCGTTCAGATATAACGCTCTAAGCACGTCATTACAATGAATCAAATACTCAATAACTCGATGGAATTTAATTTTAGCTTGATAGCTTCAGACCCAGTATGGAGGCACATCCTTGTTTCACTGACAGTTTGCATGACGGTGTTTGTTCCACGTGTGCACTTACGATGTCTTGAATTTGAGAGCGAACAGCCGGTTGATGAGCACGTAGTTATCAGTTTGTAGGGCAGGTCGATCACACGTGGTTTTATGGCCAGTATCAGTCATATACACTGTAATCGTCACTGCTTTCGAACGGAAGTCCTAATGAACTTGCTTTGTCACTCAGGTTCTCAGAAGTACGGTTTCTTGACGGGCGGACCCTGCATGCTGTAAGAAAAGAATTTCCTGAGTCCATCTTTTATTCGCATTAATATTACCTATTCACGAAATACTTAAAGGTAAAGTTCCATCTTTCTTAGCGTTGAAGCTGTTAATTTGGTGAAAAGGAGAGAAACTATGAACTAAAAAAATGGAATTTTTCTACATAATCATAAGTCAGCTTTTGAGTAAGCAAACCATTTTAAAGAGGGCGCATGCTCAATTATAACCTCTTTGCTGATTATCGTTCCCGTTGTTTCTGTAGAGAACAATGACAGTACCAGATTAGGAAAAACACTTGCTAAAGAGGAAAGGCGGGTGCTCGTTAGTCGATTTCCTTTTTAACGGTTGAAGATAAGGTATTTGAAGGCGAGTAGCGTAGGCTGCTGAGTAATCGTGTTCAAAATGCGTAGACGTTGTAACAATTACACATTTTTCTAAGCTGCCATAGCATTGCGTAATATGCTAACCTTCATATAAATGTTAGTTTCAATGCTTGTTTTTAAAATGCATTTTGAAAAACAAAAATATACATGTTATCGTAAGATCTTACGCATCTTGATTTACCAGTAACTGGGAACAAAAGGACCTTTCGAAAGCGGATGGCTGTCAGCCTTAACAAGATTCCCAAATTTCAAACATACTCCAGTTGCATTTTTAATGGCACTGTTTTCTGCATCCGTTTGTTAAGGCAATGCATGTTTTCTATTAATTTATGCGCGAAATCATTACTATATGCACTATTGTATGACGTTTGGAAGTACATATTGATAAGATTGCTGCTTTTCAGTTCAGAAATGCGACTATGGAATGCGCTAATTCTCACGTCCGTGAGCACATTATAGTTTTAGGATGAACGTTTTGCATATAATTGTCAATTCGCTTGCTTGATGGGAACTTTGAATGGAAGACACAGTTTGCTCCCAAGGAGATGAAAAGCGTTCCCTGATTAGAGCACTGATGAATCTGCTGTTGTCACAAGTGGCTAAAATTGTGCTGACCATTTTTGTGACAACGCGGAATTCCTCCAAGTGTGGAAAAGTACTGCCGAACACAAGGATGGTCACAAAGGTTAAAAATACTTTAGCCATTTGGACTCGTTTCACTCTAGTCGTCCGATGATGCCTTAGGACAAGATATTAATATTATATATGACCTTATGCATTCATTTGACATGTGCCATGAAGTATGAAAAATTTCGAATTCTCAGCAAGGCGTTTCCTGAAGGTAGTAGGTATATCGCAGAAGGGAATCAAGTAATTTTGACAGTACACTTATCTTAAATAACCATATATATGAAATTTTGTACAATGAGGTCACTGTTTCTCTTTTTTCCAAGGCTTACAGCAGTTGATGCACCGGTTGGTTAGATTACCTTGCTATCCGCTGACCTGGAACCAAGATAATTCCAAAGTAAAACTCAAAGGTTTCATTTTCAACGGAGCACTCATTCAACCGAACTGTTTGGCAGTGAATGCTCTTGTGATTTATAGTGCTGCAATTTATTCGACGGCGAAGATTTCATTCCTAATTACTTTAGGTTAGAATGTGCATTGGTATCGCGTTGCATAATCACTAGTACTTTGAGGTTGACCACTGTCTTTTCAGCAAATTCGGCCGCGCATGCGTCACTGATAAAGAATTAACTCGTTAGCTACCCTGCGTGCATATATTTTAAATACAGCAAGTGTTACCTCTGCAATATTTAATGTAAGCAAACACCTGGTTTGTAACAGGATTTATTCTCATTTTGTCTTGTAATATTATTACGGTATATGATCATGTTTTATTCCATAATTCGAAACAAGTCGAACCAAAAAATCGATTGACGTAGCTTTCGGAGCTATCCCGCTCCGTCTTCAGCGTCTTCTGTTATGTTTTCAGAATATCCGGAACACAAACATAACAGAAGACGGTGAAGACAGAGCGGGATAGCTCCGAAAGCTACGTCAATCAATTTTTTGGTTCGACTTTTTTCGAATTATAGAATAAAACAGGATCATATACCGTAATAATATTACAAGAAAAATGCAATATTTAATAATGCAGTAGTGCTTTGCAACGCACTGTAGGGAATTTCCTTTTTTAAACGATTTCGTACGGCTTTATGGTAAAGCAGGTACCTGCTTTTATGGCGCTCATAATTTTCGGATCCAATCTTTTCCGGAATATTAATGGAAATTAATGCGCAATGACAAGGCTGACCTGTGTACGTCCTTTCCTATCCACTGGAGACTGAACTTAAGAGGTTCATGAAATGACGAAAGCAATAAATTCCCTCAATTGAACAATGGACTGAAGTCGTTTGAAAAGGAAGGCAACGTTTTGATTTAGATGGAAACAGATGAATACTAGGGAAAAACGGTGGATGCCAATCCCAAATTACCAATCCCCTATTTGTCAAAGTCATCTGACCATGCATGCGAATTTGTAGATCACACAAATCAGATTCATAATAAGTAACGGAACAGTAAAGACCCAATTCCTGATGCGAAAGCACAAACGTTTAGACTCCGCTGGTGAATTCAACGGATGCAGCGATGCAATGATCCAATAAATTCGGCCTTGGAGTCATTGCGGTTAAAAAGTGAACTGCATGAGAACCATAAATAGCGCATTATTAGATGGCATGCTGACTTAAGATTGGCCGGCCTTTGTAAATGTTTTTTGTCAACCTAAAAACAAGCCATTTTGTACCAACAGCAGTAGTTTTAAAAAATAAACCATGCCGTTATGAAGGACAGAATATCCACACAATTGCATGCGTTTGGGCGCAATTGACTTACGCCTAGATTTGCGGTAATAACGGCGAGTGATACAGTCCTGGATTAGTTCAGACCTTAGTTTGCAAAAGAGTATACAAATAAAACATGACGAATAAATTAAATAGAATGTAACAGTTTTCTTGACATCAATCAGTGATTCTGATCTTAGGTTGCGGTCCGTAGTTCTGTTATACCTAAACCGAACTGATATTTTAATTGAGCAATTCAGGCAGTTTCTTTGAAGTGCCATTAATTCAAATGCCATGAAGCTATGCTGTCAAACAGCAGAATGCGTTTCGACCTAGTTATTTTGACGTAACACGGCATTAAAAAGAGAGTGACTGACCTTTATGGCCACGTTGCATTGACCAAAGTCCACCATTCGCATGCTCACGAAAGCGCACAGATGAACACACAATTCCAGAAGGGTCAGTTGGTCAGCATACTCCATCGGGGCTCCATGATGCATGATTGAACTTTTTTTAGATATACTTGTTCCAGAAAGGTTGCCAAAATTGCATCAAACTTACGCTCCTAGGCCTCACCGGCAATTACATCCTTGCTTGCTCTACTTCCAAATGTTAATAGTGCCTTGCAATTGAACGCCATGGAAAACCAGCTCCCCTAAACTCCAATTTCACGTACAGGCCAAAGTGAGAGTACTAATCTCGGGTGCAAAGATTAATGTACCGAACTTTTACAATGGGCTATGTTTACATTCTCTGCGCGCTGCTCTTTCACGAACGTTTGATGGCCAAGAGTTCACCCCTAGCTAAAACAATAGATAATTCATCGAACAGAGAAGAATCACTGCTCAAGCAGTATGTCAAGTACGTCATTAAGGCATACCCAAACGAATGTAAGTATGTACGCATACTTCTGCGAACAATATCGAAAGCATTTTCACTGTAATTTAGGTCTTCCTCCCAAGGGTAAGGCATGGGTGTTGGAGTCACAGGATAATACTTGCAATGGAATTAAATGCCTCGTTCCAGAGGAGTGGTGCAGCGTGAATACCGATGCCCACAGTGCGCGAAGGAAGTTTTCTTGCGAGAAACGTACGTATAATCCTTTTTTTACTTAGCACAGCTACATTTCAGGTACCGTATTTTAGTCCCGAATACGTGCTTGATTTTCTTGGATCATGCTATTCTTCCAATCAAACCAGTGAACTTACACAGCAAATATCAAGACGTATTGCCATCAGAATCTAGATTTCGGTCTGACTCTGTTTTGCTCGAAAATATGGTAAGTGAACACCTTGAAGAGGCGGCGGAGGAGGAGAAATTAGACGAAGAAAGTTGGAAACTTGAATTCCTTGGACAGCAGGACGGGACAGTCCTGACGAGACGAAATGATCTCCAGAGTTCTAGAGATGGATCACCTACATCTGATTTACCTGACAATGCGTTTTTATCATCATTATCGTTGCCCGTTGTCCCAACTGGGCAGTCAAAACAAAATGCATTTGCGACCACGCCAGTCCTTGAGACGGAATCTTGTGAACAAGCTGATAATGGTGGCAACTTATCCAATGATGATAGCCTAATAGAATACATGTTTGTCTTCGGCGACGATGACAAGACGCTGGAGCAGCTGAAATCTTCAGCGACACCAACTAAACATGATCTCATTAATACTGACTGTCTGGACAGCCACGAGAAATGCCCTTTATGGGCTTCGAAAGATGAGTGCGATCGTAATCCCTTTTGGATGCTGCCCAATTGCCAAAAGTCTTGCCAATCTTGTGGCATGACAGTTGGTGACGTGAATACCCCAACGCCAGTTGAAGGTACGTTCAGCTTGACGTCCCAAATTGTATTTACAATTGCGCTTGCCAGTAACAAGAAGGATTATTAAGGTCCTAGATAGCAATTCTGTACAGCGCAACAGCAGTGGCCCTCAGGCTAAAGAGACAGGCAGTGCACTTCATATCGCAGCAAGGCAGAGCCACTTTTCCATTGTAATTTCCTTCCCTAAAAATATTGCCCTTTTATGAATAAATAGTCACGTAAATAATGATATCGGATAATTTAAGCCATGAGGAACGAGCAAAAGGAAAGTATGAGAAGTCTGATGCACAACTTGCCGACTAAGCCGTACGACTATTGTAATAACTAGAAAAGGATAAATAAATTTCCGCGGTTGCATGAATGTATTAATACATGAAAGCATATTGAAAATCTTGAATATCTTGTTTCATATAAACACACAATAAAGGTCATGGCTAAGTAATTACTATTTCATATTAAGCAATTGTCTCACAGTTCACCAACGATTCCATGCAAGAGAATTGAAGATTATCAATGGATTTCAGTGCATCATTTATGTAGTTCAGCCAGTTTATGTATCCCATTGGAGACCTACACTGTCTGGTAGAATTAATAAGCTAATTTAACTACATAAATAAACATACGATATTTATAGAAAAATTTTTCTTCTTTAACGGGGTGGATGCATTTTTTGTGAGCTATTCTTCACGGTATACCCCCGTTGGATAAGAACGCTTTATTTCCAAGAGCATAGCTTTCGGGTCGTCCTCTTCGACCCGTCTTCAGTGCAATAAAACTACCTTACGTCGACTGCCCAGGCAGCCAACGGTCCTGCAAGCTCCCCATTCGACCATACGGGCTGGCGACATCAACTATCTGGTCTAACCTTAACCCGTCCAGCATTTGTCGCCCATCCGGTCAGTCATGCAGAGGAGCGAGCATCCCCTCCGACCGACCGGGACAGTGACACAACTCCAAAAAAGTCATTTTTGAAAGCGTCTTCATTGCGTAGCTTTCCCTGCCATGAGCAAATTCCCTAAGACACTGGCAAATGAACTACCAAATGTTGCGCAAGCAGGCAGGTATCCAGAATTTCAAAACTGAGAAAATCGACTTTCAGGCTGCTTCAACGGCGACGAATTGTGCCAGTTTTGGGCGACAGTGGGTGAATGCGAAAAGAATCCGAAATGGATGAACGTATACTGCCAGCTTTCCTGCAACTCTTGCAATGAGAAGCAAACCGCCTGAAAATAAATGATCTGCACACTTGCGTTGGACATCGACATGAATCAGGAATTTTAGCGTTCAACAGCTCGGCTGATCACTTTTTTTGATAAGGACAATGCCGCTTCGTACAGTTGACATCAACTGTGTCAAGTAAATTACCATTTCCGGGTTAAAACATGCGTCTGGTCGTTTGCACGCCTTTTACGTACGTGGCTTTTGATGAAAGACTATGTGAATGAGTGAATGAACCAAAAGCAACGCTTTTAAAACAGTTAAGTGCACAAACATGTGTTACAGCCACCTTTCATTCAGAACTGTTAAACAGGTCTGAAAAGTTTCTCCACTTTGCCCATCACGGAATTACAGCAGCGACGCCTTGGCATGAGAAAACTTAGCGAGATTTTGCATGCTTAAGAATGACAAATTCCCAAAAGGTGCCTGAAGATGACCCGTGCCAACAGTTTCAAGAAGGGAAGTGGTTAGAAGAATGAGTAAGCTGCATTATCAAGGCCGAAGTATTAATACAAAAACAGAAAAGTACCACTCGGATATGTATGCAAGTTCTAACAACGTTATTAATACTTATGTGCGCAGGGTTGAAGTCTGCAAAATGGCACCTTACAAGATTATTCTGCATAAAGGCGAGAAGAGAAGGGTTCCTTCCCTGCATTTTTACGTCTTATAACAACTTCATCACTAAACATGGCAGCATTACACAATATTACACACTGAACGTTTTCAAAGTGCGACATAATCGCAATTGCAATGGTACGGTTTATATCAAAATGGCGAGCGGCAAAATCCAAAGTGGAAGCAATCCAAAAAATTGATTTATTTAAAAATAAGACAGAAAAAGAGCTCGAAAGGATTAATGAAACTGCTATTTGCGACTTTGAAAGGAAATACGCTAAAGGAAAGTTGCAAGCGAAGTCAAATATGTTCAGTGGCGAAATGAGCAACAATTTGGTTGATATAATTAGTGATTCAATTGGTCAACATAGCCACATGACTCATGTTGTGCTAACTGGATCCGTGCCTTTGCTCCTTAAATTCCACTTTTGAGAAAACCAAACCTTATTACTCAAAAGTGATAGCCTATGCCTATGCCTTAGTTTACATTATTCATTCTACGAAATCTTCTAGCAATTGACAATCAACGGTATTTGTGCATGTTTGCTTTATATAGTAAGATAGTACGGCAGCCACCGTTGAATGAAGTTTATTATACAAAAACTACCCGAAGCTTTCGGGACCAACCGTGTCCCGAATGCTTCGGGTAGCTTTTGTATAATAAACTTCATTCAACGGTGGCTGTCGTACTATCTTACTATGTTTGGTTACACCGTTACAAAAAATCCAATTTTTAATTATGTTTGCTTTATAATCCAAGTAACGCAATTTCAGACAGGTCCACTAGCTAGTTCCAGGTTATTTTCGGGATTTCGATCATTCTGGATTTTATCAATCAGCGCATTCTCATAAACCGCAGTATCGCTCTGAGCAGGCTGTAACGAAGTCATAAATCCCAGTTTCGCCTTAAAGATGAATGCGCTGTCCGAAAAAATCTGAACGTCTACTATTGCACGTTGGCACGAACAATTTTAACAGGGAACAGTTCCAATGGAATTTGCCAAGTTCCGCGTCTGCTACGAACTGCGCATGTGGTAGCTGGTGCCGCGGTGAAGCGTTGCATTTGCAAAGATTCTTTGAACAATCAACTTCGAACGCAAAAGAGGGCTGCGCTATCGTTGAATTGACCGACGACTGACGATTCTCGGTTCAGTTCCCAATTATGCTGCCATACTATTTGGAGCAGTCATTTTTCTCCTTCAACGGGAATCGTATGATCCAAATGTGTATGTCATCGATGTGACCGATGGGTCATCTGCAAAACCGAAGAAACGGAGAATCAGCGCATGCTAAAGTTAAAATCGGGAGTACATTGCTGTGCACTACTGTTAAAACTCTGGCATTTCGAACGGACAAGGAGTATGTGTAAACACTGCAAGAACAACAACAACAACTATTACTGATTTTTCCGAGCAATAATAACCATATTTAGTGAACATGCGGCTCCATATCGCGGGCAGCTTCACATTTGAACAAACGCAGTTGCACATCCCCTGCCATTTAGTACGATGGCTGGATGAAAGTTCAGTTTCTTAACCCCCTTAGAAACTCAGCTTGTTTGGCCTCAGTGCTACATCTAACTTTACAAAAAGTATAAATGTATGAATAATTTTACTTACGTCGCAGTGATTTTCAGCACAGTGACTCAAAAAGTGAAACTCTGATGTGCCAACAGCGAATAAAGCGATCGTAAGGGAATGCCAAAGCACTTTTTCTGATATTCATTTCAGATGGCTGTACCTCCATCGAGATTATTGCTTGTCGCATCTATAATTTCCTGTTAGTAAAAAGCGAATACTGCAGACTACGAAAATTTTGTTATTAGGGCTTCGAAAACAGTCATGGTCCGAACTGCTACAAAGACTCCATGGATCCCATTCGAGCGGACTCAGTGAAGCCATGACAAAGAACCGTGTGATGAAATAATTACTTTTCTAATAAAATCATAGAATAACAATAGATTCGCGTGCGCACGATAAGTTAACAGCGTTATGCGGTTACAGCCTATTATGCTTCTCTAGACGTATAATTGTACTTCCTTAAAAGATAAACAGATGGCGACAAGTGGCTGGAATGATTACAGCACACGTAGCACACAACAGACGTGATGAAGAATAAGATTTCAACAGCTAAGTAATATAAGACGGCATTGCGCAAATTGTACATAGCTCAGCATATCATTCTTCGTGATACAACTGTGGAATTGGTCAAATATACACAAGTTGGCAGAGTTCTTTAACAAGTCCACCTGCACATCAAAGGCACAGTTCCCATTTGCTTAACATAGCTGCTGCATGCTTTCGCCCTCTCACTGTTTCAGCTCCAATAAGTTCATCCCCTCAGCCATTCGTAGAATGTTGACCGAAGCCTATTTAAATCTATGTGCGAAAATACTATCACGTCGACCCAGTACCTTGTTTTCCAGATACGGTTCGTTATCCTGTCCAGCTGGTACCTAAATTCAGCTCCGCTCAATTGAATTTAAAATGAACAAAGGCAAACAGAAACCCACCACGTTGAATTAGGCATTCGTTCATAAGCATGCACTTCAGCTGTCGCACAGTTGCTCTGTTCGCAGTTAAGCATTTAAGACAGATCAAAATGGCAACCAAATCAGAGGTGAAGTTTAAGTTCGTAATACCAACGCTAATGGAGTCGCAACGATTTCTGAGCTGTAGTTGTACTTTTAAAAATGATGTTGCATCCCGGATTGCAGGCTTCAAACAACGAAACGCCACATTTACTATAACTCACATTCAAAATGCCTCACTATGCAAGAAGTCGTTACATTTGAGCGAGGAAACGGCTAAATCTTCGGAGGACAGGTATTACAAGATGCCGCACAATGGACACTCATCCAGGCGAAATTCTTTTCACATTCCTTGATGCTTTTCCAAAACTGGCACAATTCATGATTGTTTCGACATCCTAGAAGTTATTAAAGTTACAAAGCAGCAGGCAGAAGAAAAGTACTCAAGCATCAAGATCAACATAGTGAGGCCTAAGGATTCAGTGCAACGAATAATTCTAGGATTTCGTAAGGGGAAATTCGTTTGCCGTGCAAAAGTCAGTCTCGCGTTAACATTATTCGATAAAAAATAATTGCATGGATGAAATTATATTAATAACTTGATTTCCGCAAAAATTTTGCTACGACACGGATGGTGCGAATACGTATCATCTACCTTATCCTGTTTATTTTACTAACAGATGCACACGTAGTGCTGTTTTACTTGACTATTACTTTACGATATGATATTGCTTACTAAAAGTAGGATTTCTGATAACGGGGCGTGATTTCATATTTTGGCAGAAACACGGCAATTAACACAGGTCTAATAACGGTTTAATTGCCGTGTTTCTGCCAAAATGTGATACTGCTTATTGTTTCGAGAGATACTGCGGAGACCTAGCTAGGGATCAGAAAATTTGGAAACTATTATATTTGTCCCTAACTTAAACAAAGTCAGTTCCTAGCAGAGACGTACGTACCTGGAGATTCAAGCTTGTTGACGTCGGCAACGGTGACACCGCAACTTCGACAAGACTTTTGACAGTTTGGCTTCATCCAGAATGGATTGCGATCACATTCACCCATCGTCGCCCAGAAAGAGCAAAAAGCAGCACCGTCCAAGCAATGATCCAATTTCGACACCTTCTTACTGCTCGCGGTCGATTCGTTCTTCGAAATGGTAGACCGTGGAGGCAGCGTCGTTAATCTGACCCTCTTTTCTTGATTTTGCAATTCTACGGGATCAGAATCCTTGGTAGGAAGATTGGTTGTGGAAGCAATCGATTCTGCTTTAATGGAAGTTAGTGCAACGACTTGCTCTTCACTCAAAGTGGCCGCAACGTCCACATCATTAATACTTGCCGCTGACCCAGGACTTGCTTCACCAGCGGGCTCCATCTGCCCTGACCCTTCGTCGAGTGCAGTGTCGTCCATGTCATTCGCTTCGTCAGTGTTGTTCGCTGTTTCGTGGTTGCTGGACACTTCTGTGTTCATTACTTCATCACAATTTTCACCATCTTCACTAACCACGATACTCTGCATACTCTTCTGAATGTCATCCTCTGTACCATTCCTTATCATAGGCAGGTTTGAACCTGTAATACAGCAGCAGAACGAACATGAAGCGCATGACCAGGTGGCGATTATGGTATTCTAATAAACGCTGCTCATGTTAGACTGGAACAAAACAACTTTCAGGCTTAGGTATGCCATTAACAATATTCTAATGAGGCCAAAATAATGTTAACTTTGTTTCTACATTGTCTATACTGTCCAGATCCATCTGTACTTTTTGGAATGTCATACTTCAAGCTAGAACGGTGTGGAACATTCACCTCTGAGGATACTTGCTTCCAGCCTTTACCTTAAGGCACGTGTGATAAAACATTTACCGGAATTTGGCCAAATCCGCCAATTCGTCAATGTACATTACTATCGTTATGAACAATGATAAAGTCGAGAAATAAACACAGAGACCATAAAAAATCCACTCACAGCCGCTGGAGTGTAAATAAACGGAGGACAAACATTTCAAATAAAGTGTTGATAAAACATTTGATTTTCCTAAACACGGATTTTGTCCACTTGTCCGTAAAAACCCTTCTATTCTCCTCAAAAGCAGCATAGCTTTTGGATCAATCCTTGATCCGTCTTCAGTGCTCATTTACTCATCAATTGACCAGTTATTCGACAGTTTTGCAAGCCCCTTCGCTCGACGATTCGAATTAGCGACATCAGGTATTAAGGTCGAATCTTGACCTGTCAAGCGTCTGTCACCCGTCCAGTCAGTCATGCAGAGGTGCGAGCACCCCACCGACCTACCGAAACAGTGACACAACACTGAACGAACTACGCAGGATAAAAACTTATCAGTGGTAGATTATCTAATCGCCATGTTACCACGGCAGCTTAAGAAAACAGCATCACATTTTTAGGCATACGTCAACATTCCTTCGCTTTTCACGACCTTACACTGATGACGCAACATGTTTGTTCCGAAAGCCCAGTGCACTTTTCTGACGACCACTAAATTTGCCCAACGTGTACACAACTATCCGTCCAAAAATTGAATCATACAGTCTCGCTGTCTGACAACCTATTTTCAAACTGCGTGACGAAAAGAACCGGCTAATTTTGGAGAAACGAGAACATTTTGAAAGGTCAACTCGCTTGTGCCAGACTGATGAAAACAGACAGTATACACATACATACCTATATATATATATATATATATATATATATATATATATATATATATATATATATATATATATATATATATATATATATATATATATATATATATATATATATATATATATATATATATTGATGGTTGTCACGGATTTTTCCCGTTTTTTAAGTGTCTGTAAGTATACTGAAGCGATCTCCCTACCAGCAGATGGATGAGAGTGGTTATTAGAAAGAACGCAAACAGCACACGTACGCAACTGTATGTAACCGTATATTTCGGAACGCTCGAGTTCCGAAATATACGGTTACATACAGTTGCGTACGTGTGCTGTTTGCGTTCTTTCTAATAACCACTCTCATCCATCTGCTGGTAGGGAGATCGCTTCAGTATACTTACAGACACTTAAAAAACGGGAAAAATCCGTGACAACCATCAATGAAGATCCACATACCGTTACAAGACATCCAGTCTTCACAAATATATATATATATATATATATATTTGAAGTATTCACGGGTTGTACCTATTCTTCCGTATTAGTAGTGCCTGAAATTAACGGAAACAACGCCCTATCAACGGATGGATGGGCAGCTATTAGGAAAAATCAGAGCACTGTGGAAACCTTTCGGTGCTTTCGGAACGATCTTGTTCCGTCGTCAGCGATTTATTGGTTGTCGCTGACGACAAAACAAGATTGTTCCGAAAGCTCCGAAAGATTTCCACAGTGCTCTGATTTTTTCCTAATAACCGCCCATCCATCCGTTGGCAGGGCATTGTTTCCGTTAATTTCAGGCACTACAAATACATAAGAACGGGTACAAGCCATGAATACTTCAAACATACCAAAACCAGTTACGAGACACCCGATTTTAAATAAATAAATATTATAAATAAATAAATAAATAAATATAAATATAAATATAAATATAAATAAATAAATAAATAAATATATATATATATATATATCATTTAGTTAATTCCTAGTTCATATACATATATACAGGCGTATATACAAGCATGTACATATAATTTTCATGCTTTCCACGGATTTTTCCCGTTTCCATTAAAATTTCTTATTCTTTAAATAAGCACAGCTTTCGTACGCAATCTGGGTCCATCGCCAGCGCATGCTGGTCTCTGCCGAATTAGTCGTTGGCTCAGTAAGCTCCTCCACTCGATCAAGCGGGTTAGCGAAGTCCACTATCAGGTCCATCCTGGAACCCTCAAGCGTCTGTTGCACACCAGGTCAGTTATGCAGAGGTGCGAGCTTCCTCTTTGATCGACCGCGCTAGTTTAGTTTATAAGCTGCAAGCTATTCTTCAACTGAATCGGTGTTTAAGTTTAGGTTGCATTGCAATCAAGTTGACGTTTCATAGTAGAAGCACTACTCAAAAGTAATTGACACTAATGCCAGTTTTAGGTACAGCAATCTGATACAAAGCTGTGCTTCAATCCAAATGCACTACAAATTTGCCTAATATGCTGCTGAACAACCTTTGCACCTATGCCCTCCATAAATCCAAGATAAGATCAGGCTACTCTACTGAGTCGAAAGTTCAAATCCGGGTTTTGCGAGTTTTGTTCCGTTAGCATAGATATTATTCTTTCAGAGTATCGCTAAAACACTTCCCCATATGTTTTGTAGTTTCAAGTAACTTAATGATCCATATCAAGTGACCAGCTTGTTCACGTCATGTTATCGTGGCTCTGCGACTCACTTATTCTAAATATGCAATAAACAGTTCAACGCAATTATTTGCTAGATCGTTAGTGATCTTCAAACGCAAGGTGGAAAACTGCTTTTTCTAGGGTAAAGGAGCTCTCAATAAACACGTGTGTAGCGTCCTGTCTGCAACAGTGATAGCGTGCACGCTGAAAATGCGCGCACGCTATCATTAAACATCAATAAATTACGTTCCATCGAAAAGATGAATGATAACTTAAATGGAATCCCTGACAGAAGCAAAGATTAATTGATAAGAAAATTCCAGTTGTACGGTTAATATTGGCATACATCGTAGCACTACTGCAGGATTTAGCCCAACACTTTCCGCAGGACAGCGTATTCTTGTTGGCATGAAGTCTCGCTTGCAAGAAGGTTTCAAGATGGCTTGCACTGGGCGACGGGAGATGGACCAAGATAGGCCAACTGCTAATCCTGACGATCGAATGCTTTGTTTGTGAAAATTCGCACAAAAATAGCTTTCAGCAAATATTAATATTATGTCTGTATAAAAGTCCCTGGGATTTTTAACACTCATACCACATGACTGTTTTTTTGAAATATTCAACACGGTTTCCATCACTGACTATAAACTTAAAGCCACGGCGACAGAAGCCACCACAGACAGATATATATATATATATATATATATATATATATATATATATATATATATATATATATATATATATATATATATATATATATATATATATATATATATATATATATGATGTAAATGTGAGACTTTTTGTAACGGGTATCAAGTATAATTGATTAAAGAATCACGGAGATTTCTTCCCGTTGATCACGGTCCAAAAAAACAAGTAGATGGAACACTTTATTTCTGAACACGTGGCGCTAAAAACACATTTAGCGAAGCTTTCGAGCCTCCTCTGGGCTCGTCATCAGCGCTGCGGTACGTGTCTTGTTGCTGAGGTCCAGCCAACCAGTTCTGGCCTTCGGGAGAGGCTCTTCCACCTCGGCCGAGACAACGGTGGGGGCCCGTCAGATCGAACCTTGATCCGTCAGGGCTGATCACCTCCGTGTTCAGACCGGGCTTCGGAGCGACTGCCTTACCGACCGTCCGTGGTCGCTGCTCAGCGAGGAATTCCTCGCTGAGCAGCGACCACGGACGGTCGGTAAGGCAGTCGCTCCGAAGCCCGGTCTGAACACGGAGGTGATCAGCCCTGACGGATCAAGGTTCGATCTGACGGGCCCCCACCGTTGTCTCGGCCGAGGTGGAAGAGCCTCTCCCGAAGGCCAGAACTGGTTGGCTGGACCTCAGCAACAAGACACGTACCGCAGCGCTGATGACGAGCCCAGAGGAGGCTCGAAAGCTTCGCTAAATGTGTTTTTAGCGCCACGTGTTCAGAAATAAAGTGTTCCATCTACTTGTTTTTTGGACCGTGATCAACCGGAAGAAATCTCCGTGATTCTTTAATCATATATATATATATATATATATATATATATATATATATATATATATATATATATATATAAAGCAGAACCCACCAGTTATTATCAAGCCCATATTCATGCACTTAGCCTACAACACAACAAGTGAACTCCTAAGCGTGCAAGAAGCATGAATGCCAAATTAATTGTGAGGTGACATGACGTAAGCATCAAGGAACCTGTCATGCAATTAAAGTAACAGAATCTTTTAAGAATCAACGGGTCTGCTCCTTCGAGGTTACATGTGCTCGACACTTTTCAAGCACCGTGCACCCAGATGTCTTCGCTAGCTTTAGAAATGCCAAAACTACTACTGGTATGATTTCGCAGAAAGTCAGGCCTTCATATATATTGACATTTTTAAACTCATATAAGCTTTGTAAACAAGAAGACAGGTTGGTAACATGGGCATTTCTCGTGAATGCATAATGGTAGTACGGCCTATACGACGCTGCTTATTCCCTTCTCTAACGCAAATCAAACGTTAACATTAGTTTCATAATTACAAGCTTATGACTAACTGCTAATAAAAGTTGTATCATTAATATTACGTTTTGATCAGTATTGGGGAAAAATGATACGGTCTAGGAAGAACTTTTCCAACTGCGCTGACGAGGGAACACGAAAGTTCCGAAAGCTACGCTGCATAAAGATCATTGAACAAGGATACCGTATCAGTTTTTCATTATTACGAAACGCCTTGTTACTACTTTCTCTTGCTTCAAGCATTGGGGAAGGCATAAAATAGGGCTACGTAGGGAGTACAACTATTAGAGCGAACAGTTGCTGAACAACCCTAATAACAGTGTCGTCCATCTCCCAAACCTAATGGCTAAACAAAAGACTTGAGTCTTGGAATTTCTCACACACGCTTCCCAATAAAAGAACATATATCATCTAGGACACCTGAAAGTGTAAAGTTCATATTTGCTCAACTCGTACTGCGCAGAAAAATGGACGCAATGCGCAAGGCCAAGATCACCTGCCAAAGAGTTTTATGGAGACTAGATTCAAAAGAAGCACCAGATGTAGGTGCGAGCTTAGCTTTTGCTCAGCATTATTAAAACATTTTGGCCAGACGGAGTAAAGAAGAACTACTATTTCAAGCAATTTAACGTATCTTCATCGTGATATGATGGTACGACGACCTCCGTTGGAATGAATTTTATTGACGAATAGAAATCCGCAGCTTTCGGGACCAACCGCGTCCCGTCTTCAGCGGTTAAACAAACAAGCTACGGATTTCTATTCGTCAATAAAATTCATTCCAACGGTGATCGTCGTACCATCATATCATGTTCAATTACACCGATACAAAAAATCCAATTTTCAATTGTATCTTCATCGTATCTCAAAAGGCAATAATATTCATAAAGGACTATGAACATTGCAATCGTCTCCCTTGCTAGAAAGTGGACCTCGGTGCTGTAAGACGAACGAAATTGCAACGTATTACTCTGCCTTACACGAGACAAAACAGTTCGATAAATGCAAATCATTCCGTCAAAACCTAACGACGCGAGTGGCGAGGCCGAAAATCAACTGCGAATAAGTGTAGCGATTTTCAAGGGAAATAAATCACCAAAGCCTATTCCTGACTTCACGGTTTTATGATAAGATAAGAATGTTATGCACATACTATCATCGCATTTGCCCGCTTCACACGAAGGCTTTTGTGATGACGTGGCGGAGAGTTGATTTGATGAAGCAACATTTCTAACCGACGAGCCCCTTCTTGAGGGTGGATTGCCAATTGGCTTAGCTGTTACCGGTTCTAGGTCTGTGTCCTTCTCGATTTTCACTCTTCCAGAAAGTAGAGCCTTCTCCTTCTTCGGACTGGCGGCCTCCTCAACTTCTCCAAGCAAGGAGTTTATGGGTATCACCTTTAGACAAGCGTCAGTCACTGAAAAGCACGATTCAAGAAAAGGGAAGGCGACGAAACAAGATTGAACCTTTATGGCATTCCATATCTGTATCATCGTTCGCGTTAACAGCGCAAAACAGAGGAAATTTACACTGCACAGTTCCACAGGCGATCGGATCGGGCCGTTTCCAGACTCTTCCTTCGGGCGGGAAACCTAGAGCAATGAATGAGGCATCTCCTAACGCCAAGGGCGAAGCCGTACATTGTTCAAGATCAATTTGCAATAGAGAATTCACAGGAAGGCAGTGCGCTAGTCTGTTGATCAGAAAACATTGGAAAAAGACGACCGTCCAATCCCACCTCATCCCACACAGTAATGTATTGGCCGAAGTAGCAGTAGACTACTGAGGAGGAACGTTTGCAAAGACGCAAAATACCAGCGAATGGAAGCGAAGAACTAATTCAGGACAGAACGTAAGTTCTGGTCATATATTGCCTGATTTTAAATCGACACAGCCTATTAGCAATTGCAACCCGCTACCTACATTTCCGCAATTATCAGTAATCACCTTCGGAAAACCGTGTTTATGGGAGTGCCTTTTGCTCTGGCATTCAGAGGCGTCTGTAGCTTAAACTTTTTCACCTCAAGAAAGATATTTTTTGATTGGCCCACGAATTTCCTCAAAGAGTCCCCCATTTATCTGAACCCACTTGAAAGGTGATGCAACACGGCCATTTGTTCCGCTTTTGGAAGTTTTCCAGTCGGCAATGCAAGATATTGCGCCATGACAGAGGCAATGCAACAGATAACCGATGCCTTTTCAGGACTGGCAGCAGCAGGAAACCGTCCAATTGGGGCAAGAATGACAAGGCTCTTCCGCACAAAAAACATCAGAGGATTCTTTGATTTTCCCTACCGAAAAACCTGCTGTAAATTCGGTCTTTGCTAATTTGTCATGTCGGCTAGATGGAACGTGTCGACTTGCTGCACGCCACGTCAAAGAAAAACGAAACGTGAACTGAAATATCTGACGCAAGGTCTAAATTCATCCTAATTAGCACACCAGAAACAAAATTGTTATAGCCTGTTCATATCGGAGCAGCACTAAGGCTGCTCGTCATTCAGTACATGCTTAGCAGGAAACGCAATAAACTTAAAATTTTCTGGAAGTGTGTCATCTTCGCAATAGCGGATAACTTGCAAATATTAACCCTATGAGACGGTCAAGTGCACGGCCTGGAAGATTTGGAACTTCAAAGTGCACTTCAAGTTCGCTTTCAAACAGCTGATCAGTCATAGGATACAGAATAAAAGGTGTCCACAGTGAACAATAGTTCAAGCTATGAAGCAATGAGTAAATCACGTGATGGTTCTAAGTTTTCTTTGTCCGAAACTCCTGTTCCCGCTAATGGTACACACTGGCCGTAGCAAAAGAGCTGATTCATTCTTTTCATGGATCTGTTAAATATAGCCCATCGGAAGGGTTATTGCAGACAGAATGAGAAGCCCAGTCCACCCGTTACGAGAACGAAGGACCCGACATTGAAGCAGTGACCTTAGGTGCTCATACTTGGCGCAATGAGCTTTCCAGCATAATTGCTTTTCGCCAAGTTGGATAACTGCACAGCTAGTGGCAGAGTTTTGAGTAAGCAGACGCATTGCAAAGAGAAGTCGTGAATGAAATGATAACTCCAACGACAACTATGCGACTGATGAGTCACGCCGAACAACCAAATTAGCGACACTGGAGTTTAAAACCATTGAAAGATGTTTAAACCTACTGAATCATCAAGACAAACACCTTGATGTTAACGCATGCCATCCCAGGAGTCACCGCCATGTTACTATGGCTCGTTTCAGCAGGAATTATCACACATATGGTCACTGGCAACAACACGTGCTTCGGCCTGCACATGCATCGATATCAGCCTCTAGTCCATCTTCAAGCACCCTCCGGGCACCAAATCATTATTCAATGCCCTGCATTTGCGGAAGCCGCGAAACAGTTCGGCATAAGTTCGCCTGGATACTCGGTCGAATGGTACAGACTGTCTAACGATGGAATGCGCGAACTGAGAATAAATTCGCACAGACATTTTCCGTAAGTACAATATCGCGTTTTGATTTGCCAATGACCCGCTAGCGAACGCTTTTCCGCGGCAACTTGTTCTTGGAGTTGCGCAACTACACAAGCGTTGATTATAGCAAGAACACCCTACTCATGTAGCTTAATTTGGTTAAGGTTCCTTTCATTTGACCACATGTTAAGTCTTCAAATGCAAATGTAGCCAGAAAGTTTAAAACACCACCAACCTGTACAGGCTGAAAAGGGACCAAAGTTTTGAAAATGCTCTTTGGAGTTTTTCTTGAAGTTCGGCTCAGTGGGAATCTGTTATTGATAAAAGCGTCACTCGAAGAAGAAACGTAGTCTTATCAGTCTACACCAGCGTAATTCACTTGTGACACACTATTCCGGTGAAGGGGACAGGGGATTTCCGAAAGCTCCGGAGAAATACAAGTTTTCGAAACAACGGCGTGAATTCGTAATAAGCATCAATGCCTTATCAGTCTGCTATAAGGAAATCCATTTGCATCATTTCAGCCATTTATTATTATCCCAAAGAGGAGGGCAAGGATTATTTTACACCTTCACGTCCGTCATCAATTTAACAAAGGAAATACAGCAGAACAACATATATTAAAACTTTGCGATAATACGAAAGTTCTGAAATCTGCGTATCTGAAAGCACAGGTTGTACATTCATATGCCCGAAGCACGTTTGCACATTTTCGGCTTACAAAAGGACATTCACCAAGGGTTGTACTATTGTGAAGTCACGTATAGCGAATGCTCTCGGGCAAGTGGCTACTTTCAACTCGGTCAGTCAAACGTAAAACATAATTTAACGTGTTCCGTGTAAATGTTACAGACGTTCTTCATTGCAATGATTCAGAAGGGCGAAACTACTGCACGCACGGTGATTGCATGATGGCCAGAATGAACACTCACTTCTTGATGATGTCATGCATATGCTTCCCAAGATACAGCGGAATAAACTGCACTTACGGTATGCTATCTGTCTTTTGTGATGAAAAATCTGGTAGCCCCTTTTGCTTTGGTTACTGAATCGCTTGCGTCATAACCAACCAAGCCATCGGCAGCTGAACTGTTGCCTGCGGAAATTAAGCATAAGCATAGCTACGCATACTCCTAAACACATAATTTTCAAGATGAAGCAAAAGGTCAAATGAGCTTATTCTGCCAAATGTGTTGCACAGGGACTTTAGTAGTATCAGTGTTGGCAGCTGCATTCCTTGTTGGTGTCTCCTACGTAGGGATGGAAGCACGTTTCTGCGAGAGCTGTTTCCAGAATGTACTGAGCAAAGCCAATTGGGATTATAGTTACGGCAAAACGTATGTGAAACTCAACAAACCCTTCTGAAAGGTAAAATAAATAAAATGAACCAGCGTAAATCAAAAGTGCCAACATGAAAGCATGCACAAGCATGCCACGAGAACACACGTTCTCATGTGTGCTGTCACTCTTTTGAATAAATCTTTCGAAATGCATTACTTTTGTAAGCTACGCTCATAAAGCTTTTCCTACTGGAAAAAACTGTATGCTTCAACATGAAATTGCGCCAATTCACTATTCAACGACCGACGCCCAAAACAGATAGGCGAAGTTTCATATTGACAGAACAGCTTTTCGTCACGGGGACTCAACGCTTTATCAATACGAAATACAAAAAGTCATTATGTCAAAAAGAGCTGTCTAAATATCGATTGCCATTGGAGTATAAACAAAGGAAATGTACTGCGGGTCGGTAGTCAAGCGATAATAAGTCTAACACTAAGTAAATTGAAAAGAAAATTCAACACCACAGTTTAGGAAAGCGGTGAATTGCACCAGCGTGAGATATTCCCAATGTTGCAACGCTTTCTTATGCGTGATAAGATACATTTTAGAACGCTCGATATTGTTGGACCGCACGTACATGCTTTGGTATCCTGTTCTATCATCGTTGCCCATGTTTCTGATGGGCGTTTATGTAATTCACCTTGTCCCTGTGATAAGGTAAATGCTTGGGAATACTACGAATTATCGAAATGCATTACGACTTGAAATACTTACAGGACATTCATAGAGAACAGGTCAAAGAATCAATGAATGGAACAATTAGATGCAAATGCCCCATTTTCTCACAATTATGAAAACGCAGAGCATAATCAAAACATGACTTAGGAATGCGAACTTCGCAGTATACTTCCTCAGCAAATAATGTCCTCTCTTATGAAATGGTTAAATGGTACATTAGAGAACAGCACCAAAAAAGTGATCTTAAAACACGTGCATCGAAGCTCGACGAAAAAGATGCATACAAAAGCAACAGCACAAGTGTTAGACTACGACAGACTCACAAGTATCTAAAGCGCTCTCACAGAACTTCCGCAGGACAGAAGGAACAGGATTGTCAAAAATATGGATTGTTTCAAATTTATGAATGAACAGCGCACTGCTTATGGACTACAAAAGCCAGGACGCCATCCCATTGAAAGCACTCAGAGGACATCATTGACAAAAGTATGTTGACAAGAAAAGATAACAAGATTTCAAGAATTTCTTACCATTATAATCGCGTGAATCGTGTTCAGCTCATCACTGAGAATAGTTTCTCCAACGGTAGTTCAGATTTCCTGTTCATGAACGGCAGACGCGGCTAATAGCTGGCGCATCCATTTCAGAAGAGCCCAGCTATTAACGGTGCGCAAATTTGTGAACGTAAAACAGTAGTGGCAAAGTCTGTCGCTACATCGCAGGTTATCAGTTAAGCCCGGATAGCGGGACGTCATAAATTGCTCCATTCCCGGCTTCAGCAGTTCCATAAGCTCTGCCTTTCTTTCCATTTCTTGATCTCAAATCATAAAAGTAGCTAAAACAGCTATTTTAGCAACGTGCTAATGAAACAACTGTGCTAACTTTGCGTGTAATTCTATCTGAAGACAAATTTGGCATTCGCCAACCAAACGGCATTTTTACCGCATAAACAGCTACTCAAGGAAATATACATTTTATGATACGTAATCAGCGCTAGCAAAAGTCGTAATCGAATTTTTTTCATGAAACTCACCTAAAGAGTACTTCGAAGGTCATAATACATTACTGTAGGATTTTGATGTGAAATTCAAGTGTACCTGCTTTTAATATTGACCCTACTGTATGTATTCTGACTTCGTCAGCAGCGTTTCCTCGCGAATTGTTTTTAGCGTAAAGTGTAAATTGTTGTGCGACCTATTCGTTGTTAATATTTTGGGATTTCGTTGTCCAAAATTCTTTTATAGTTTGTTACCTTTAAGCAGCCTACTCGCCGTCTATATTCGGTGCCCAACGTATTGTTTGGCCCTCGGAGGTATAATCGGCGGCGTTCAATTTTGGTCGTTAATACTTAACACTCACGGTTTGAATGAACTGTAGTACCACGTTATCATTTGTCGAAAGGCAAACATCAGTTGTAATTGTTCAGCGCAGCTTTGCCTTGATGTGCTAATTTTGACATTTTCAACGCGTTATTGCAAACAAGACTGTTTGTTCTGTGCACCTGTCCTGCACAACTGTTTACTGTTCTATCGTACTTTGGACTTAGTGGCTCGAACGGTATCCGTGTCGCGTTTTTCCGATTTTGTTGTTCGAACGTTAACGACTTGCTGTTTGTAATGTTAACTTGTTTAGTCAGCATACCTCAAATCGCTGAAGATGACAATGAGCAATGAGATGGCTTGCGCTTACGCGGCGCTTATACTTGCGGATGATGGACTGAAGGTATCCGTCGATGGAATCAAGTCAATACTGAAGGCTGCCAACGTGCAGGTGGAAGCGGTCTGGCCTGATTTATTCGCGAATGCCTTGGAATCTGTTAGTGTAGGCGACCTGGTGTCGACCATAGGTGGAGGCGTTGGAGCCGGAGTTGTCGCTGCAGCACCTGTTGTTGCAGCGGAAGTTCCTGCTGAGGGTGCCAAAGCGCCTGAAAAGAAGGAGGAAAAGAAAGAAGAGTCTGAATCTGATGAGGACATGGGTTTGGGTCTTTTTGACTGAGCAACCTAGATTTGTCGAGGAAAATAAAGGTCCTACCAATTCAATTGGATCTTTCTTCGTTCAGGTACTCAAAATAACGTTTATTCTGTGGCTGTGCTCAAGATGAAATAATCTTCGTTTTTAAGCTTGTAAAAATGTTTTCTTATTTTTACGAAGGTTGCATTGAGAAGTTACCGAATTTAGGATGCGTTCAATAAGGAATTCCTTGTCAGAGAGTTTGCTACGTATTGATTTCGGGAAGCTACCGATTTAGGAAGAGGAAAGATGTAGGAAAGCGGTTTTCTATCAAGTGACCTCTTGCGAAATGTATGCGAGCACTTGTGTGTTTCGAAGCATGAACTTGAATGCAGAAGAAATATCTCGCGTATACTGTCTTTGAGATCTGACGTAGTCTGTAGATCAGTACAATAGGACCATTACCTGCGATTGGCGCAAAGAACTTCAATTCGGTCTTTCGTTTTTTGTAGGACAGCGAAGTTTCAGTTCCAGTTTTTACTAAACGAAACCTTACGACACTTCTGTAGTATAATATCGAAAGGTTGACGAAGCCAGCGCAGTATCAGAATATCCTTAGTTGCGCACACTGCAGAAAGATTGCCAACAAAATGAAATGAAAATGGATTTTGTATTCCTGTTCAAACGTAAAGGTGTGATGGTCAAGTTTAAGCACCCTTAGGTGAGCATTGTTTAGTAACTCGTAGTGATCATCGTGAAGGGGAGTTGTACTGAAAGAGCTTTGCTCAGTGGTTCGGCTGATCGGTTGAATATTGTGTGTGTGGACCGAACTAACGGCATACAAAGTCATTAGGACAAGAATCTGGCATTTCGATGCATGGAAAATTGAAAATCAATATGACGCGAATACGCTACTGTGAAACTATCGTAGGACGACGAAAACGTACAGAAAGACATTGCTTTAGATGTGAAGAATAATTAGACTATTTGATTCGTTTTTGTAGGTCGTAGGTATGATGTTGTGGCGATGTTGTGCTTTTAAAGTTATTTATTCATGTGACGAAATTGTAGGCGTTGCAATGGGCATTTGGCAATTCTACATGGTATGTCTACTAATCCTTCCTGGATCGACGATCCGAATTCTGTAATTTGGCGAAAGGCATATTGCGAAATTTCTATACCTTTATTTTTTAATACTTAACTAGTATAACAGCACGCGTGCTGCGTTTGTATAGTTGCCCGCTTTCGAATTGTAAGGTGATTTGCATGGTTACGATCTGCTTCCAATTGTCGGAAATGTTTCGCAAATTGCAGTATATCAACGCCAAATGTACTTATTTTGTTTCCACATGCTTGATTGCAAGAGGAAAAGTCCCTTCGTCGGTTTTATGTGCAGTCGCGACAAAAAATGGGTTCATACGAAATGTGCGGTCTTAGAAAATACATGTTTGCCAGTATGAAGCTGTCTGCTGCTGTTATACTCTGCAGTTGTTACGTTAAGTCGGAGCAACTTTTAGGGAAATGAAATTCGTCTACGTATTCGTCACAGCTTGGCTGCACTACGCCTCTATTCGTTGCTTTACACGTACAGTATTTGTCTTACAACAGAGGTTACTTTTCTCAATGCAACTATGACTGTATGTATATGCAGAGTTAGTGCCACTCATAAACGGTTGAATGAATCTAGACAGTGTGACAACAGACGTATTTCGATATCTCAGTTAAAGAATAAATTTCTTCTGTAATTCAGCTTAAGCAGGGGAGTGCCTGTTTAATTCATTTATTAGATGTTTCATTCGGCAGCTTAGTTTTCCCTTTCCTTTGAAACGATAGCAGCCTCCGAGCAGCAACACGTCAAATATTAACATGTTGACTGCATCCTTTCTTGTTTCTGACGGAGGCAGTTGCGGCACTCGACAACTGTTGGACGATTCTGATGTCATTCATCTTGTGCAAAAGAACTGTCATTCCTTTGCATTGTACGTAGACATTGCGATTAGAAATCACTTGGATATGTTCTGCCGTATTGTCGTGCTGTTCTTCGTGCCTAAGCGGAAATCGCCTTATAATCACTTTGCCGTAGCTTCTAGAGAAGATTTGGCTGGTAACAGGTGCGGCTCTCGTTCTATCAGGGTTTGTCCCTGTTTCGAGCCTTCGGCGCCAACAGATGTTCGATGGTAGGCGGTTTATTAGCAATAGAATAAAGAGGAAGAAACGTAGCTAAGTCTTGGAACCAACCGTCCAGTTCTCAGAGTTCAGCGTTAACACTGGAGATTCTAAACAGGGCTAAAATGTGCACCCAGAAAGAATTTCGGAAGTTTTTTGTAAACTTAATGTTAAGTTAGGAGATCCGTTCGAATTAGTTGCCGTAGACGGAACGTTGTGTCGCAAGTTTCCTTTTCTTATTCCTAACGGTACCAGAGAAGAGTAAGGCATTGCGCATTACTTTTTTCGGCAGGACATAGTTTGCGTGAAAAAGATTGTAAATGCTTTGGACCACTTCCTATCTTCCGTTTCTTACCGTGACCAATCTGCCATGCATAGAATGTTTAATTCCTAGAAATGCTTTTCGATTTTTGTTAGTACTGTCCAAAAGTGGGTAGCTGCAGGAACAATGCCTGGCAAGCAAATTATTTGGGCACTTTAGTGGCAAACACAGCTAACAGTGAGCATTCGAGTATTCGTTATGTGCTTTCGGAGCTTTTCAGTCCTGTCATCAGCAGGATGTTATGGCAGAATTGCGTCCGTATTTCCTAGTGAACTTCCTAAAGTGTATGTTTGTCAGGCTTAATTTTTGTGGCTAGATATTTACTGACCGATGTTAATGAATGTACAACAGCCGTTCTTCGTTGAATGCATCTGCACATGATTTGATAGTACGACAGACACCGTTGAATAGACTTTATTAAGAGAACCGAAGCTTTCGGGATCAACCGTATCCTGTCTTCAACAGTAAAGAAGACGGGATACGATTGATCCCGAAAGCTTCGGTTCTCTTAATAAAGTCTATTCAACGGTGTCTGTCGTACTATCAAATCATGTTCAATTACACCGTTACAAAAGTCCCAATTTTTAAATGCATCTGCACGTTACAAAAAATTCGTTTTCCTGTCCATAAAACGTTCACATTGCTTAGATGCCTTTCGTCATCTCACATTCTGTAGTGCACTCCAATGTGTTCTGTGAGGACTTCTATTATTATTATTATTATTATTATTATTATTATTATTATTATTATTATTATTATTATTATTATTATTATTATTATTATTATTATTATTATTATTATTAATCTTCCAGTTACCAGTTGGTGTTTTTGACCAGGTAAGAAATATATGCCCATCGATTTTGCGTTCGGATGATGAATAGTTGTTTTCTAGATCGTAATTTCCGCTTGATAAATTGCGTGAAACGTAAAATGCTGGATGAATTGAAAAATGGGCGAAGAAAAGTGCAGACGTCCAAAACTTGCTCAGGTCAGTGTAGCAAAATGTTACAGCCAAACCTTACGGGTTTCTCAGTTTAGGCATAGGCATTCTCATGTAAATTCAAGTGTGCGAATTCTTACCATGCTGTCAATGCAGTTTGTCGGACAACTTTTAACGTAATTAATTCGTCCGGGATTTTGACCTATCGATGAAGAAAAGTTTGAATACGTGTGACATTTAGTGTGGGAAATAAGTATTGTTCACGCAGCGCCACGACGGATACCACACTTTGCCTGGAGATCGGTCTGTTGCACGGAGATGCCATAGCTTCCATTTACGGTGGTAGCAGCCGCCAAACAGGAGGATACTGGGAAGTGTAATATTGAACAGTTGTCTTTGCTTGAAATTACTCTTATGCAATACGATGTCAGAGCTTGGAAAAACATTTCTTAATTATCATAGTTCAGATGTTTTCCTACGGATCCTTCACATTCTTGTATGTCTGAAATTAAACGTAACAACGTCCTACCAGCGGATGGATGGGTCAGTTATTAGGTAAAATTCAGATAAAAAGTGCGTGCTTGTCTCGGAGCTTTTGGAACAACCTAGTTCCGTCCTCAGCGAGTGCCTTTGGCCACTCGCTGAGGACGGAACTGGGCTGTTCCGAAAGCTCCGAGACAAGCACGCTTTTGATCTGAATTTTACCTAATAACTGACCCATCCATCCGCTGGTAGGGCGTTGTTACGTTTAATTTCAGACACACAAGAACGGGAAGACTCCGTAGAAAAACATCTGAACCGAATCTCCCGTTACCACGAATTCAGTGTTCAATTATCCTAGTCCTTAATTTTGGTGTTGAAAATCAGATGTCTTGTGACGTTATAGCGAAACTTTATTTCTATTCAAAACGATGAAAAATCGTTTCGGATAAGTAGCAAACCTTAATTCTACTTCGGAACCCAATCATTTTGATGATATGATCCACATTGCAATCCCATTTCATAATTGATATGCGCAGTGATTAGATTTGTAAGAGGATTAGATTTGTAATCTTACTGCATGGCGTTTCTTTAAAATTATATCCTGCTTGCCTTATGAAAGTGTACGTTTCAGTGATAGCAGAAGTGCACTTTCATGCCAACGTAATTAATTAATTCTTTCCTGCAGCCATAATTTTTATTAGACAAAGTATATCTTTTGCAGAGCAGAATTTATTCCTAGTGCACCCATCGTTGGAAGGGTTTGACTGCGCTTCATTTGTCGGTGCTCCCTGAAGAACGTCGTGGGCAAGAAGTACTAATGTATGGCGCGAAGTCTCACAGTAAGTTCTACTTGTGGACGCTAAATCTAAAATTTCCATTCTTCTAATGGTTTCGCACGTTGTACCAGCCTTAGGGGCTAACGTGTCCTGTCAAAGCTTCTTTCTTCATTTTCCTCTTTTTTCCGCTTTTCGCTTGACGTGCTTCCGTATCCCATCAAATGGGATTGCAAAATGCCGTCATAAACCATCTTATCCTCGAGGTTATTTGTTGTGGCAGGTTTTGGTTTAGTATGCAGCGGGATTGCTGGGAAGAAACAGTCAGTTTGATTGACTCAGTTGGTAGCTGCTTCACTAATGGCCAGCTCATTATCCCCGGCATTTCCTGTCGAATTTCTCATCCATGAAGCAGTTTGTCACGTGTACACCGCCTTGTACGATCGCTGTTTCGTTTGTACTCTGTTATTGTTAGTCGCTGTTCAGTCATTTCCCACTCTGTGCGAGCTCATGGATCACGGCAGATCATGCATTCTTGTCATCTGGTATTTGCTGAAATGTATCTATGCTCATGCTCGTCGCTTCCATGGCACCATCTTTTCATCTCATTCTCTGCCGTTCCCTTCTTCCTTCTCCTTCAATGTTTCCCAGCATCAAAGTCGTTCCCAGAAAGTCCTGCCGTCTCATTATGTTGCCAAAGTATTTGGGCTTCAGTTTCGATATCGTACTTTTCTGTGAGCAGTCTGGAATTATTTTCTTATGGTGTCGACTGACTGGACGTTCTTGAAGTCCAGGAGTGCCAGGACTCTTCTGCAACACTTTAATTCGAAAGCGTTAATTCTTTAACTCCCAGCCTTTATAATCCACCTGTCGGCACATGCATTACTATTGAAAAACATAGCCTTGACAATGCAAAGCTTTGTTGGCTATATGTCTCTGCTTCACAGTAGGGTATCCACATTTGTCATGACTTTGCCCATAAGTATAAATTGTCTACTAATTTCACGGCTTCATTCGCCATTCGCAAAGGTTAATGATCCCAAATAAGTAAATTTTTAAGCTGATTTTGTTTCTTCTCCATTCGTATGCCAGGAAATAATGGGGCAAGAAGTCATGATCCTGATTTTCTCAGCGTTGAGCTTTAAGCTGGACATTGTTCTGGAATTCTCTTGCTCTCATTGAAAAGATGGGATTGAACACGTAATGCTTCACTCAAGCAAAATGCGAGTAAATGCAAATCTGAAAAATGCTCTCATTTATCGTGCATTGCTGATGATAGTTTATTTATATTATAACTCATTTCTCATTGAACTTTTGGAGCTCGCCGTTACCATTGTCAGCGTGATAATGAATGTGTCCGTAGACCACTTGAAATTGAGAGTCTGCAGTTGTTCGTATGTTGTATTAAACTTGTCTGAATATGGCTGACATCCCTTGATTGCTGTTTAAAGAAGCACTATGCCATTCGTATAGAGCTCCCTTAATTTACCTGCGTCCATGGTGGTTCGTCGTACACAATTTAGTGACGGTTAGACCTTGCCTACGGTGAGCCACATGCTTTGCAAATGCTGGTTTTTGTATTTGCTTGTCTACGATTGTTCTTGGCTTCAACGCTTGAGGTTGCGTCTTCTTTTTAAAGTGGGATTTCCGTGATTTGTTTCCTCATTTCTGTTTCTTCTAATGTCAGCCAAGTGCTCTTTGATCTTGTCTTTCATTACGCGACCAGTATTGCTTATGTAATTTGCTGAGCAAGTACATACAAAGCTGTATACACATCTAGGTACCATATCATTCAGCATCCTTACATTTTCAGTCCTTAATATTGTTCCCGACCTTGACATTGACTTGAAGAGCGCTTTGTATCTCAAAGAACTCGATGGCATTCTATGAATGCATCTTCCATGAATGTCCGCACATCAGAGATTATATTTCCTCCTGCAATCTTAATTCTAGCTTTCAGACTATCCAACATTTCCCGTGCGGTGTTCAGCTGATAAGTTGGATAATTATTTCGTCACCTGTGAAATACAGTAAGCTTATTGTGCTGAAGCATGACTTGCAAAATTTCGAGCACAGCCTTGCTAGCATGCGAACAGTACTACGCTACGCAGTGATAATTCACCTGTTGTGAATCGTCTGCATGCGTATTGCTGACAGATGCAGCTAACATATTCAATGATATAATCCTGCGGATCATTAAACAAGCCTTTATTTGCTTATGCTGCTAACTGCAGTCATAAGCTGTCAGCTTTTAAAGAATGGCATCCATGCTAAAACAAGTTTCAGGGCAGTCACTGTGCCAACTTGGTCGCCTGCGTCTCAACTTGAAACGTATAAGTAGTCAGCTCCTTTACCTTTAAAATCATCCTCAATCCCTCCTGAATTAATTGCTAGGCCACGTAATCATATGAAATGGGTGCAGGTAATGCAATACTACTTAGCGGTCCGTTTGCAAAGCACTGAACTTTGAATCCTTTTTTGAAATAAACTATCTTATTTACTGTGTCGCAGCAGAGTCGAGCAATTAAAGTTTTTCATAGCGATTGTCCAAAAAGTGGATCCGTATAAACGGTATCTTTTCCCACCAACTGGAAATAGAATAAGCTTTAACCTTGAAAATCGGATTCTTCGTAACGGTGTGGATATGCATGATAATGTTTGTACGACTAGCACCGTTTGTCGCTTTTAATTATCAAACAACCGTCGGAGCTTTCAGGGTCGCGCACAAACTTTAACCTTCCATTTCTGAAGCTTAGCCTTCTTCTAACGGGACATTGTGTCATTGTCTTGACGTCATCACCGTTGAGCACTTATTGTTTCTCTGTTTAGTGTTAGCCATAAGGACATCAAAAGCGCAATACGACCAATGAATTGCTGGCAAGTTTATTAATGAAACAGACGAAAGAAAATGAGTGCATGGGAATCCTTATTTCGAAACCTTCGGTAGGTGTCATTCTGTTATGTTGTCTGTTAACTCTGTACATTACCTTTATGCCCACATGCAGATGTTTATTTCAATCCGTTGCTGCATCATGAGCATATAGGCCTAAAGCAAGCACACCCTCATAATGTGATTCTTGTCACCTTGTTGAAAGTCGCATAGTAGTTCATTCAGTTTCTTCAAGTGCTGGTAACCACTGTGTTCTTCAAAACGACCTACCCATTTCTTTGCATTCTACGCAGCTTTTCCACCCAAGAAGGTGAAATGATTTGCACTGGGATGTACGCCCACGAGCCGTAAACATATAGGTTTATGGATGCACCGCTGATTACCAAGAAGAGTGTGAAGCAACTATGAATTTGCTTAACCTACGGCAACCTCGTGGTTGAGCCTTCCTTACTGAAACTTAGAACACGTTATATCTACATGAAGTCTATGGAAAAGTCTTAACATACATATGAACAAGGCAAAATATGTCCGTTTACTCAAAATATCCAATCTATAGCTTTATGCCAATCTTCTAGCGGTGTGTCGATGCCACGGCGCTGGAGTTCGGGGGCTTTCATCTATACAGTTTGACTAATGTTTGTTAAGAACTTTTGCACATGCCTAATGATCACTGTAAGAGCAGGACAGCGCAGCTCAGTCAGCGTGGAGTATCTTCGTTCATTAATATGGACTCGAACCCTCAGACACATGGTCTTGTGAGGCGTAAAATTTTTAAGCATACACATACTAAAGAAACGCAATTTAAAATAACATACAAATGTAAATAATTTCTAAGCTTGAATGAGACTTGCCGCGCGCGGAAGCTATGCTTACGCCCAATTAAACATTGAAAATGTTTTCATGTGTGACGTCGATTGCTCAGGTTAAATGATAAGTTGGAACATGAGAAAGATGCTAATTTGAATCCATTATTCACGGGTTAATGCGCATGTTTCCTTAGCCTAGTGCTTATTAAACTGTGTGACAAATTGCTCCCGAGGGCGTACCCCTTCTGACCAATTCACTTTAACAATCGCGCTCAACGATTATATTAACAGTAACAAGCACGATAACAGAATCCATGGTTTATTCAGGAATTACGCGGTTGCGTCAGTGGGACTTCCATCAGGGCTGTGGTTTGAGCAATTTGGAAAATTTAATGCACAACGAACAAATAAATCTCTTCCATAACAAGTCGTATGTCGCGTGGAGTGTATATATATGCTAATATTTCTATTCCGTGACCAATAGAAGGAAGCAAGCGTAAAATATCCATCCATTGATAGAATTTTGCTTACTCCATTGCTTCGGTTGTAATAAAGGCAGGTGAGAAACAGAGAAACAGGTAGTGTAGAACTATTATCTTGATCTTTGTAAGAACGATCTTCTCTCGGAGGAGCTGGATTGCTCGAACGCTCTCCTGTTTTGTAAGGCACCTTTTTATAAGCACGGTCATGCACATGCATGCAAGTATTGTGAACGTGGCGGTGATAATCATGAATTTGTTGTCCAGATAGTAGAAATAAATGGGAATCGATTGCTTGCGTATGCACAGCACCGAAATTAGTCCTTTCCCCATTGGTAAGTTATAGCTGGTAAACATGAAAAGAATATTATTAGTGCATATCACCGCAGAAATAGCATATGTTCAGGTGAATCGTCTGGCGGAAGGGAAGGCGAACATGTTCCAACATCTGTCCACGGCCATAACACCATCGGCGCAGTTACTTCGTTGCCCACTTAGAAGCAAACATACAGGGGGGAAGTTAGCAGGCACTGCCAAGCTGATATCGTTTCTGTTTCCGAGTACTGCAGAGCGAAACGTCTCCAGCCAGCAATCAAATATGCTAATTCAAGAAGCGTCATACCAGATTAATACGAGTGACACCGTTTAATTAATCACAACAGAATCTCGGAACTTTCGGGGATGCTCACACCCCGTCATCAGCGATAATGCCTAACCGTCCTATTCAAGAAGCGCACTGCATGCAGCGAGCCCTTAAGATATAGGAATTCTTTACTGTATATGCAGTGAACAGCCAGTTTGCCTAGTCTTTACTCCTTCTCCATTAGTTCGTTTCCTGATTTTCACGGGTTTGGTTTCGTAAGCGAGGCGATTAGGGAAAAGCGGATTTTCGCTTCTTGGTTTCTGCGCCATTCTGCCACTCCTCATGTACTTGAAAAATTACATATGTTTTTTTTGAACATTCATTACTACTGGTTGGCCGGGTCACTATCACAAGCTCGAAAATCAAAATCCCGAATGTTCAAAATCTCATTTGACGCTGCTTCACGGCAGATCGTGGCTAAGCTCAGCAGCAAGCTCCAAATTCGTCATTACGCAATCAGTGTAGTTGGATAGCTTGTTAGCTGAAACAGACAATGCTACTAAACGTCCTTCGATGCAAGTAATAGTATGTGGTGGTAGGTCTATAGTTATGGTCCTGATCCGGTTCGTTTATCAGTTGTTGGTTATGGTGCTGCGATATGCTTATATAGAAGAAGTTGGGATCAATACCCTTGGAATCATGAAGTTAGGGCTGCGGATTGTCGCGATAATCTTCCGACCTGTCAGCTTAGGCACCTACTGATAGGGTTGGAGCGACAATACTCGTGCGACTGCCTGAGTTCGCTTTGTTCGACTGTCCTTGACGGCTCATTCGTCAACGTGTTTCCTGCCCCGCGGTTTCCTGCCGAGAAACCGAGATGAGTTTCATCAATTTCACGGTGGGTCTGCGTCTGAGTCCATTCTTTGTCTTTACATCGGCAACCCTTGTGATTCCGTCCTTACCTGGGAACAAGCGAACGACCTTTCCCAGCAGCCATTGTCCCTGACGTACGTTTGGATCCACCAGGAGGATGACATCGTCACATACAATCGGTGAGTGACTAGCTTGTCTGCTGTGCGTCGGCGTCAACGTGGGCACGTAATCTTTCATCCACCGCCTCCAAAACTGATACAGTAAGACGAGTTCCGCGCCACTTTCGAAAAGAAAGTCCCTCAGTTGGAGATACAGCGTCTAACGGCACGTGATTATATGGTCGTCCCAACAAAAATGATTCTGCATTAACGGTACAAGGTCCGATGGGTCTGTGCCCACATGCGTCAGCGGGCGGCAGTTCATTAACCATTCGATCTCTGCTAGAACAGTTAGAAGAGACTCATTGGTGACATCCTGTCCAGGCAAATTCGTTCGCAAGGCGAACTTTGCAGATCGGATCAATCTCTCCCAGACTCCTCCGAAATGTGGGGAGGAGGGGGATTGAAGTGCCAAGTTATTCCGCGAGAGACCATGAAGTGCGAAAGTTTCTCTTTACCGCAGTTCGGTTTATCGACCCCCAGTGCACGCGCAGCGGCAACGAAATTGGTGCCGTTGTCAGAGTAGCAATCGGTGGGTGTACCTCCTCTTGCGATGAATCTGCGGAAAGCAGATAAGAACGAGTTCGTGTCCAAAGAGTGGCACACCTCAATGTGTACACCACGCGTTGCCATACAATTGAAGAAGCATAGTTAAGGCATGTAGTGGTGGCAGAATCGGGGATGCTTCGTGTCGTAGTTTACGGGTGCTTCTGCCAAACGCCCACCAACACGAATTAAACCTTCAGAGTCAACGAATGGGGTGAGGGCACAAAACCGTGATGTTTTCTTTAGATCTTTTCGATTTTGAAGAAGTCTTACTTCGTCTGAGAAACTGAAACGTAGGGTTGCTCGAATACAGTAATGCCATGCTCTTTCTCGATCAGCAAGGCTGGGAATTTCTGGGCTGGTCAGTCGACGACAAAGAGAAATAAAATGTTGCACGTAAGCAAGCGTTCTGATCAGCCGATTGAGATCTGAGATTCGATTAATTGCCGCAATGATTGGACCGACTTCTTCTTCTATTACGGCATGCCGGACAGTACTAAGCTCCTCGGTCTGGGCGGCGTTACTTAAGAGATCTGGTGTCTGTGCCCACTCCGCTTCTGATCGAGCTAGAAAATAGGGACCAGTTACCCAGCGGTGTCCAGGGTTCAGGACCGCGGGGTTCAATCCTTTGGACAGATCATCTGCAGGGTTATCAGTTCCAGACACATGCCATTGTCAGGATTCGAATCCATCTAATATTTCGGTAGTACGGTTCTCAATGGAAGCTGGAAATCGTTTCCTTGTCGAAATCAACCAGCACAGAACCACCTTTGAATCAGTTCAAAAGTGAAACTGGTCTTTCGGAATCTGAAGCTTTTGACTGAACACACGTCCAATGCATACTGATATTGCAACGCCGAGAAGTTCCAAGCGTGGGATAGACTGCCGGCGTACCGGAGTAACTCTGACCTTCGCGAAGGCAAGAGAAACAGTATCTTCTCCATTCTGATCCACAGTGCGCAAATGCGCCACGGCACAGTATACACTTTCTGATGAGTCACAAAATATGTGTAGCGTGGCATCGCCGGGCTTTGGAGTTAAGCACCTCGTGAATTTCATTCCAGCAATCAGATGTAAGTTTGTAACCCATTTTGGTCACCTTCTGACGAGATGCTCTTCTGGAACCTCGTACCAATCGCAATTAGTTGTCCATAGATCTTTCGAGAATATCAGGTGCTTAACAGGGGCGATGAACATCCTGAATGGTCTACGGGTGTATCCTTGTGTGAGTATTAACAACGCCGGGTAAATGCTTCTGGAGGAACGGTTTACTTGTATTGGTAGCAGGAAAAATGGCAGCGGAGCTATCGAAACGTACTGGTTTCGTCGTCAGCGCGAAACAGAGGTTAACCGCTCGTTTTGAGTGTTAAGTTCAGTTGACCTTGAGAGGTCACTGGTTTCGCTACGTTTGGTATGTCCAATCAAATTCGACCAAATATCACTAACTGCGATCCCTCAGTCTCTGTTAGTCTCTGTTCAAACAATCGTTGTGCTGAATGAGCAACACTTCCTTAATTTTTCTGCAGCCTTTGTGGCTTTCATTCATCACCGCCACGAGGTCATGCTGGCATACGGACGTATGTTCAACGACGGCCGACGTCCTCAGTAAGTTCTCCATGATGATAAGTGGTTCTAACGTTTGTGGGCGTCCTCGTCCTCCGGTCCTCACTATCTCATTTAGTCTCTTCAGCATTTTTGTATCTCCGCATGTCACTTAAATGTTCTTTGAATCTGTCTTTAAATCGCCGAGGCCTTTATCGTGTCTTGCATAATTGGTTTTGTGGTTGGCGGTCGTTGAGCACTACTCTTGGTGCTCCAACGACTTCCAACCACATATACTCTGTGTCGCGAGAGCCTTTTACCCCTTAGGGAAATAAAAGAAGTCCTACTCATCAAAAATGGCAGGTTCTTTAATCGTCACTAGGGTGTGGAGGTCAGTGATGTTTGGCCAACAGTAATCACTAAAACGGGTTGCTGTAACCTGCTGATCTGACCCCGCACCCCAATCCCTCTTTCCCGCATTTACGTTAACCCGTTCTGACAATTCCGCTGATGACGGAGCAGATAGCTCTGAAAGCTCCGGATACTTCTCGTTTAAGGTACGTTGTATTTCATCGTTGAATTACGTTGCACTTTTGTCGGTTCAATAAACGGGTTTTTAACTGCCGTGCAAAACAAGAAACTCCTAAGTGAATTAATTTGTTGGAATCGAATGGGGTGCTCGAGATGCACGTATTGAACAATTGCGTACGTAGGCACACAGTGAAGAAGTTAGGACTTCGTCACAACGAAAGGGCCCCTCCTGAATGAGGCAACAATGGTCGCTCAGCGCGGGACACCTAAGCAGGAAGCTGTTTATTAGCAGTTTATTGAAATTGAATACCGTCGGAGCCAACCTTGATCCATCATCACTGATTGTATAGTCAACTGCCCAGTCAGTCATTGGGCCTTTAAGCTGCAGTAGTTGATCAGGTAAGCGAGGATGATGGATTAAGGGTGAATCGGATAGTTATGCGATGGTAGTTGACGCCAATAGACGCTGGGTTTACATTGAGTGGGAACAAACCCATTGGGACAAAAATCAAAACATAATTTCTTTTCAGATATCCGTGAAAAATGAAAAGAAATTATGAAAAGACTCCAGTTACCAACAATAAGGATTACTGAAAGGAAAATCAAAGCATTGAGAAAGTTCCGTTGTGAATGAATAGTTTACTTTTTCACGCACAATATTACACGAGATAATACGACCAACGTTTGTTGGTTTTCTGGTCAGCGTTTCATTTTCATAATTATAGTAATCTGCGAACGTACGGAAATTTTATTGTCTCAAAGCTTTTGGAACGTGCTTTCCCTGTCACCAGCGAAGCGATTGACGGTAAACCTTCCGTACTTTCGTGTGACTGTATCGATTGCGGACAAACGAAAAGAGACGAACAGCTGTGGGTGCGCCTTAACAGGAACGGAACCTAATCATTTCGTCACAAGGGAGTTTATTTTTAACAGCAGGTAGACAATCCATAGCTGTAACGTTATTGTAACAAGCACCCACGAACAATCGTTTACTGCAACTATGTTCACTGCACGCGTTAATGTTCAACTCGTTAACAACTTCGACTTGTGCAACATCAACATCGACATCCACTTCCTTTCCAGGTATGGTGCATAGCATTATATAGGCGCTAGCAAGTGCAATGTGATTGGTCGGCATGGCTCATGCGAATTCTGGTACGCCTTGGCCGAGTAGTGCAGTGTAATATACTGCATTCGCCCTTAATAGTTTTGAGCTCGTCCTCGAGCTCAGATGGTCGCGTAATCTTTATGTCAAGGAGGCGGCTTGCGCATTCGAAAGGGTCTTCCTTGCGTAGCTCGATCCTTGTTGGGGCTGCTGATTTCGTTGGCTGTAGGTATGCTATGGGACTGGAGCTGATCTTCGTGATTTTCGCCTTGATTCTGTATTCGAATGTCGTTGATGTGTACAACTCTTGCTCGTCCGACGTTATTCTCGATTTTTAAGGTAACAAGAGCAAGACTTTTACTTACTCTGCAATTTCCCTCCCATCGAGGTTCAAGTTTGGCGCAGTTTCTTTTGTATAGCCATACTTTATCTCCAGGGTGAAATGTTCTGCATGCGTCAGTGTGAGCATTGTACTGTCGGCACTGGTGCTCTGCTGCTTCGTATAGATTGGGTTTGCTGTGACGTGGGCTTTCTTCATCCGAGTTAGTAGTGGATCGTAATAGGAGGGAGGGTCATATCGGTTGCTTTCGTGCATTCTTGTGGTGCGATTGACATCGAAGCATTGTGTGCCAAACATTATCTGGTAGGGTGAAAATCCTGTGGACGTATGCTTACATGTGTTATATGCAAGTAGAGCAGCAGGAAGTAACTGAACCCATTCAGAGTCTTTATCATCAGTTCAGCAATATTTGAAGAATCTTGCGGTTCGTCCGCTCCACTAGCCTTGTGAATGATATGACGTTGTTCTTGTTTTTCGTATTCTTAAGGCGTTCCAAACTTCTGTAAGAACAACGCTTTCAAAGTTGCGGCCTTGATCAGTGTGTATAACCTCCGGAGGTCCCATTTGGCAAAATAAGTGAACCAGGTGTTTAGCTATATTTGTTGCACTTTGGTCTTTTAATCGAAGGGCACTTACCCACTTAGTGAAATAGTCTTGTATCACAAGTGCGTAACGATTGCCAGCAGATGATTGTGGCAGTTCGAAAATAGCCATTCCAAGTCGTTCCCCGTCTGACGACGAAGCCAGTACGTTTCGAAAGCTCCGCTGCAAATTTTCTGTTGCCAATACTAGTAAGCTGTTCCTCCAAGAGGCATTTGTTTGGTGATGGTAATACTCACACAGGGAGACAGCCGTAGACCTTTCAGTAAGTTTATATACAGGCTGCAATGTTGACATCATTTGTTATAGATTTTCCTAATTTGCGACTTAGCTAGAAGCGATGCCTTTACCTTTGGTCCTTCAGTAGTTATCTTCAATTCGTTGAGGTTTGAAAGTTTATCGTTGGCCGGCTTTCACAATGTAATTTTTAGTGGCATACCTTTTAGCGCATAGTTGGTCCACCATTAGTGTTAGCCTAACTGCGCTTCGAAAAATGTTTATGATCGATTTTATAATAGGTTGTGTCATATTGTCGATACGTTTTTGACATATGTTCACTTGGCGCCAAGTTCATTTGACCGTGGGCAATTGCACAGCTTGTGAGGTCCTGCTGGCGCTTGATATTTCACCAATTGGATGCAAAGCTAAATTAATGCTGTACAACTAATTTGTCACAGTATTAGTTTTAATGAGTTCAGCAGACTTCAAAAAGGCGTGCGGTTTCGAAATTTCTAATATTTTCAATTTAAACAGGGTAATTGCCCACGTGTAATCATGGGTCCAGTGCTGCGAAATGGATTCTGCTTCGTTCTATAATTGGTTCTCTTTTCAGACATTTTCTACATAACGCTTGTTTAGGTCTTCCGGCATTTATGTCCAATATTTTGTCCTAACGTACGTTTAATAGCTGTGGTTACGCCTAGAACGCGGAAACTGGAGTAATATTAGTGTATTACCTAACTCCCGACGTTTCCAAGAACATTGAGCTTCCAGGTTCGACTTTATTTTCCATATTTTTGAATGACGGGCACTGTATCACACTAATGTTTGAATAGAATAAGTTTTGAAAATTTCGAAAAGACAATTACAGAACGAAAAATTAACTATTATTCGAAAAGCACACGCTGTTAGACCTACTGATTTGTCAACTATTTCTTCTACTAGGCATTTCGAGTAGACTATTATCGATTAATGCATATTTAAGAATTGTTTTCCCCAAAAATTTTATGCCGTTATTGCGGCTATTTCAAACCGTTGCTTTCGAGTTTTCTTTGTTCCATCTTCAGCTACCCAGCATATTAGCTAGATAAGAACGCGGTAGACGTATACACTGACAGTTATCAGTATTCGCTTTTGCTCTATGCTTCACAAATTCTAAACAACTAGTCTTTACAATGTGGTAAATCGCGAAAGAAAATAATGTTATTATTAACAGTTTTTTAAAGACAAGCAGAAGCGATCTCACTGTGTTGATAAATTTACAAGTGCCTTAGTCAGTTATTATTTGTGGCAAAATTTGAGCCATGCAAAGTGTGCTTTCGTTACAGTTCTAAAAGCTATGCAAATAAGTATTCGCAATCTTTTCACTCAGGCCGCGGTGTTTGGAATTCATCTTTTTACTAATTAACTGTGACAGGTTAAACAGCTAACGTTAGCACGGAACTGTCTTTTACTGGGCATTTGCAGAAGTTTTCTGTTGGAATTTTGGAAAAAGCACCATTTTACCGTGTCATATTTTGTATGCTAATTTTTTGCCGTTTGCACCCGCTTATGCGTTACTCCGATAAAATACAGTGGATCCTCTATAATTTGACCACTTAAGGGAGGTAAGAAATTGGTCAACTTATAGAGGTGGTCAACATACAGAGGTACTCCTTGAATTCAGTCGTAAACACGCCATAACTCCTTCCATATAGTTGAAAACAGGAACTTTTGTAACGGTGTAATTAAACATGATGCAGTGGTATGACAATCAGCGTTGGAAACTTTCCAACGGTGATTGCCGTACCACTGCATCATAACTCCTTCCAAGCATTTTACTGAAGAAGGAACGTAGTAATCTATATGAAGAAACATTACGAAAGTAAAAGAACAAAAACTGAATTAATATTAAGACAATGAAGATAAACTAGTGATAAAAGAGCATTACAGTCAGTGCGTTTTATGGCCCGATCGTTGCACGTGTAAAGAAAGAGTCTATCATTGTCTGCTTCGCTTTCTTGGTGCTGACATAAGTGGAGAAAGCAAAGTCGGCACTGACCATTTCATTACACATATCTGGACACTTTTCAGCAGAAAATAACTTCAGCTGATGCAGTGAATGAAGAACGTCGTCGGCTGTTAGTATCTTTTCGACCTCTGTATCGCTATCGCTTTCGTCTAAATCATCAGCTGACGCATGCATTTTCCGCACGTCGGATACTACCGCTTGAAAAATGGATTCTGCATCAGATTCATTACCAATCACCAATTCATCATCCAATGTAACGAATGCTTCGAAGTCGACTCCTGGATATATTCCCATATTGGGTGTACTGTGTGAGGAGGCCATAATGACTGTTTCTCGACTTGTAACAAATCCAGCTTTTTGGAAGCACTTCGTTATTGTTTCTGGCTGTACTTTGTTCCGTACAGTATATATATATATATATATATATATATATATATATATATATATATATATATATATATATATATATATATATATATATATATATATATATATATATTGTGTATACGCTGATGACGAGAACGAGAGGAGTTCTCGAAAGCTCCGTTTAATGGCTACGATATTATTCGGTCACGGGTTGTTTCTTGCCGTGTTTCATTCCTCAATAAAATTATATATATATATATATATATATATATTATATATATATATTTTATATATATATATATATATATATAATATATTTTATTTTTATTTATTATATATTTATATATATAATATATATATATATATATATATTATATATATATATATATATATATTTATATATATATTATATATATATACAGTAGGCCCTCCGCATACGCGGATTTTTTATACGCGGATTTGAGTCAACGCGGTTTGACTGAGAAGGCAATGACGTCATTTATGAGCTGTGACTGACGAATCACTGTCAAGTACAGCTACTTTCCAAGTTGTTGTATAATATACAATGTTTATGAAAGGCTATAGTGCTGTCGCGCAACTTGGCATGCACTTTTCTATTTGTGCAGCTTGCGTTGTTTCTTGATAAATTTTTGGTGGGTTTGCCAGAAGCGATTTTGCCTGCAAAGGAATTAATCACAAAGGTTTCTTACTAGGGAATGGACAAGACGAGATTTTAGTTAACTGAGCAGACAAAATAGCTCGCACTTCTCATATTGCACACTCTAAGCAGACGTGCTGCTAAGGCATGGAGCTCCGTGGTCATTTAGTTTTCTTGACGAAGGTTGAATCTAACAGTATCCAAACAGCGGTGTTCGAACTGCTCGTATTGTTCAATATAAGTAAACCGGGTCTTATTGCGGGTTACCCCGGGTTCTAGAAGTAATCCAACAGTCGTAAGCAAATGAATGCAGGTATCTTCACAAAGCAAAACAACAGCAGATGACGTAGTCGTTGTGTTTGTTTACGCGTTGTTGCTGACACTGAACTTCGGGAAATAAGCATGTTCCCATGCTCCGACGGCCCCAATATACGTAGAAAAGCTTAAACGAGGCAGCACTGTTCTGTTTTTGTCTCAACCTTGTCAGGCATGGTTCACTGTCAACTGCTAACGCTAACCTAAGCGTAAATTTTATGCTCCTTAAGTGGGGAGGTCTGAGATTCTTAAGCAGCAATGGAAGGGAAAGGTGCGGCGTTTCCTTATGTGGAACTTGTAGATAATTTAAATGCATTCGCTTACATGGAACAGGATACCTGATGGGCATCATTTGGCTCTGTTCGGTTGACCATAGCTATTTTGCCGTGGCCATCGTATGCTCCTGGAAGGCAAGCGTACACCGAAACGGTTGTAGTTGCCATCTGGATGCGCACGCACTGATATTGCCTGTTTCTGTCTCCGCTCCTGTTTCATCACACGTTCATTCCGTTGGTAAGTGCGCATATTTAACAACAATGAATGATTTTATTCGCAATGGTTAATATACGACGAAAAAAACACACATACAACAGCAACTGTACAACGACCAAAATACAATAACTGTACAAAGATCACTGTGGCGGCCAGCAGGCTGCAATGTCATTGACAATGCAATCGAATGGGTCTTGACGGGGGCGTAGCCTGCGGCGCCACATGAACTCGCACAAGTACAGGTGCAGAAAGCACCGAGGCGTGCCGCACCGGAGCTTGTTTGACCGCTACACTTGTGCCCAGAGGGATTCCGCGATCTGCGTGTGCACCCCTAAATTAAACCAGATATCTCAGGCCTATGGAAGGTCAGTGCTCGGCTCTTTCAAAGAAAACGTCTTGTCACTGATGGGACAGTGGTTGTCTTGCTTCACGCGTAATGTTAGAGAAAATATCTTGCACATGCTGGGACAGCGTTGGTGTCCTTCGTGCACCTATGATCGGTAGGTGGTCGTAAACGCGGTGGGCTAAAGGAAACGTCTCTTATGATTGACGGGACGTTGTTCCGTCACCGTTGCGCAGGAAGTTAGACAAAAGAACTTGTGACTGAAGTGACGGCTGTGCCGTCCTTTGTGCGCATGCGATCAGGAAGCATTCTGACGGCGGAGCATCCATTCGAGAAAATCTTTCGTTCCCGAACAAGGACTGTGCTTTCACAAAAACTTTCGCTTGATATATCAGGCGAAAGTTTTTATGACAGTCGCCTGCGTGATAGGACATTTGAGTATGGAATCGCGCAGGAGAAAGTTTTTCACAGGCAAACGTCACAAAAACTTTCTCTTGCGCGATTCCATACTCAAATGTCCTATCTCGCAGGCGACCGCCATAAAAACTTTCGCCTGATATATCAAGCGAAAGTTTTTGTGAAAGCACAGTCCTTGTTCGGGAACGAAAGATTTTCTCGAATGGATGCTCCGCCGTCAGAATGCTTCCTGATCGCATGCGCACAAAGGACGTCACTGCCGTCACTTCAGTCAAAAGCTCTTTTGTCTAACTTCCCGCGCAACGGTGACCGAACAAGGTCCCATCAATCATAAGAGACGTTTCCTTTAGCCCACCGCGTTTACGACCACCTACCGATCATAGGTGCACGAAGGACACCAACGCTGTCCCAGCATGTGCAAGATATTTTCTCTAACATTACGCGTGAAGCAAGACAACCACTGTCCCATCAGTGACAAGACGTTTTCTTTGAAAGAGCCGAGCACTGACCTTCCATAGGCCTGAGATATCTGGTTTAATTTAGGGGTGCACACGCAGATCGTGGAATCCCTCTGGGCGCAAGTGTAGCGGTCAAACAAGCTCCGGTGCGGCACGCCTCGGTGCTTTCTGCACCTGTACTTGTGCGAGTTCATGTGGCGCCGCAGGCTACGCCCCCGTCAAGACCCATTCGATTGCATTGTCAATGACATTGCAGCCTGCTGGCCGCCACAGTGATCTTTGTACAGTTATTGTATTTTGGTCGTTGTACAGTTGCTGTTGTATGTGTGTTTTTTTCGTCGTATATTAACCATTGCGAATAAAATCATTCATTGTTGTTAAATATGCGCACTTACCAACGGAATGAACGTGTGATGAAACAGGAGCGGAGACAGAAACAGGCAATATCAGTGCGTGCGCATCCAGATGGCAACTACAACCGTTTCGGTGTACGCTTGCCTTCCAGGAGCATACGATGGCCACGGCAAAATAGCTATGGTCAACCGAACAGAGCCAAATGATGCCCATCAGGTATCCTGTTCCATGTAAGCGAATGCATTTAAATTATCTACAAGTTCCACATAAGGAAACGCCGCACCTTTCCCTTCCATTGCTGCTTAAGAATCTCAGACCTCCCCACTTAAGGAGCATAAAATTTACGCTTAGGTTAGCGTTAGCAGTTGACAGTGAACCATGCCTGACAAGGTTGAGACAAAAACAGAACAGTGCTGCCTCGTTTAAGCTTTTCTACGTATATTGGGGCCGTCGGAGCATGGGAACATGCTTATTTCCCGAAGTTCAGTGTCAGCAACAACGCGTAAACAAACACAACGACTACGTCATCTGCTGTTGTTTTGCTTTGTGAAGATACCTGCATTCATTTGCTTACGACTGTTGGATTACTTCTAGAACCCGGGGTAACCCGCAATAAGACCCGGTTTACTTATATTGAACAATACGAGCAGTTCGAACACCGCTGTTTGGATACTGTTAGATTCAACCTTCGTCAAGAAAACTAAATGACCACGGAGCTCCATGCCTTAGCAGCACGTCTGCTTAGAGTGTGCAATATGAGAAGTGCGAGCTATTTTGTCTGCTCAGTTAACTAAAATCTCGTCTTGTCCATTCCCTAGTAAGAAACCTTTGTGATTAATTCCTTTGCAGGCAAAATCGCTTCTGGCAAACCCACCAAAAATTTATCAAGAGACAACGCAAGCTGCACAAATAGAAAAGTGCATGCCAAGTTGCGCGACAGCACTATAGCCTTTCATAAACATTGTATATTATACAACAACTTGGAAAGTAGCTGTACTTGACAGTGATTCGTCAGTCACAGCTCATAAATGACGTCATTGCCTTCTCAGTCAAACCGCGTTGACTCAAATCCGCGTATAAAAAATCCGCGTATGCGGAGGGCCTACTGTATATATATATATATATATATATATATATATATATATATATATATATATATATATATATATATATATATATATATATATATATATATATGAAATAGAATCGCCGTTTCCGCGTGAGTTAGGTTCCAAGGCTTGCTGTGGAAAATGACGAGCATATTATAACACCGCATGTAGGATGATTTTCCAATGACGCATATGTTAACAGCATGTCGAATTTGTGCATGGTATTTTGTGCTTTTGCTATTTAAAGCATTGTTACCTACTTCTAAACGACTGCATGTTAATTTAATAGACTTTCAAGGGTCAAATCCACTGTAGATATGTGAGCTGGTGGTGAACGCTATTGTTAATTAATGCTTCAGAGAATATTCAGGATTCACGGGGAAGAAATTAAAACACAAATTTTAAGGGTCCTTTGATAAAAGTTAACTCTTTCTCTGATGGATGACTCTGAACTGTTCAAAAATTTAATTGAAGAAATAACTGCTGATGCAATAAAGGTGACAACAAAACTGGAATGGCACATAGAGCGCGATGTGACTGAATTGCTGCACTCTCATGGTAATATTTTAACTGATGATGACGGACTATTTCAGCAGCATAGACCCTACGATTTTAACTGATGAGGAGTAACTTCTCTTATATGAGCAGAGCAAATAGTTTTTTGAAAACCATGTTACAGCTAAGAAAGTCACTATTGAGACAGTTGAAAATTGGGTGTCTCGTAACGGGTCTTGGCATGTTTTGATGACTTCACGACTTGTACCCGTTCATCTGAATTCGTAGTGTCTGAAATTAACAGAAAAACAAAGCCCTACCAGCGGGTGGATCAGCAGTTATAAGTAAAAATCAGAGCACTGTGGAAACCTTTTCGTAGTTATTAAGCGCTGTGGAAACCTAAACGAAAAGGTTTCCACAGTGCTCTGATTTTTACTTATAACTGCTCATCCACTCGCTGGTAGGGCGTTGTTTTTTTTTGTTAATTTCAGACACTACGAATTCAGAAGAACGGGTACAAGCCGTGAAGTCATCAAAATATTGAGGCAGTTTCAATATCGGCAGAGTATTTTGTGTAGGGTCACTATCACAAGCCCGAAAGTCAGAATGCCTAGCGTTCAAAATCTAGAAATTTGAAAAACTTGACGGATATTAATTCTGGATGCCAGGATTGGGAGAAATCAAATTCCAGCAAGGAGATGGCGCCATTTCGTTTTCCTTCCTGCCTTTCTTTCATCACTTGTGTAATAATTTCATCATGAGTTCTTTTCCGCTACCAGACGGTCTTGGAATGCTGAAGAGCTGTTCTTGTAAGCTAGTAGTAATCGCTGGCACGTTTTACGGAGATATTCTGATGTCATATCTATGTTCGTGTCTATGATCACTTTGTTATATACAGGTATATCTCTCATTTCTGCAGGCTTAGAACGCTGAGGAGCTGGCATAGACTGCAGCAAGTAATACATATCCGGAGATGATAAAATTTTAAGTTACTGCATGGGGATTATGTACATAGTTGTAACAATATAGTTTATGCACCAACTAATCCCCGAGGCACACAAGATTTGCGCCTCTATGGCACCCTTCTGTGATGTATGCTGGGCTCTTTCAGCAGCATAGTCCCTATGATGAGAACGGCCGTTATGCAGCAGTGCAGTTATGGTCGCCTTCAGAAGTCCGAAAATCAAAATCCCGAACGTTCAAAATCCTGAACATTCAAAATCCCGAACGTTCAAAATCCCGAATGTTCAAAATCCCGTATTTGCAATTCCAGAGTGGGGTTATGGTGTTCGTGCCACTGCTGCTGATTTCGCTCAAACATCGTGATCCTGAGTAGTGTTATGGCGTCTTAAGCAATTTTATCAAACTGTCCAAGAAGGTACTATTGGACCTAATACAAATGCATTTCCCCATGATTGATAATTGTTTGCACCCGTCTTTGTTCCTCCATTCCTGTATAACAGCCGTTCTCATCGTAGGGACTAGGCTGCTGAAAGAGCCTAGCGCACCTCAGGGAAGGGTGCCAAAGAGCCGCAAATCTTGTGGCCCCGGTGATTAGTAGGTACATATGGTATCCTGCTGCAACTACGTACATAATCCTCATCCCCTAACTTAGAATCTAATCGTCTTTGGGTATGTATTACTTGCTGCAGCCTATGACAGCTCTTCAGCATTCCAAGACCGTCTGGTAGCAGAAAAGAACTCACGATGAAATTATTACACAAGTGATGAAAGAAAGGCAGGAAAAAAACGAAAGAGCGCAATCGCCTTGCCGGAATTCGATTTCTCACAATCTTGGCATACGGGATTCATATTCGTCAAGTTTTTCAAGTTTCAGGATTTTGAACATTTCGGCATTCTGATTTTCAGGATTTTGGACGTCCGGGATTTTGAACGTTCGGCATTCTGAAGGTTCAGGATTTTGAGCGTTCTGGATTTTAAACATTCGGGATTCTGAACGTTCGGGATTATGATTTTCAGGCTTGTGATAGTGACCCGTCCAGTTATGAAGAAGGGTGCAAACAATTACCAATCATAGGAAAATGCATTTGTATTGGGTTTAAGAGTACCTTCTTGGACAGTTTGATCAAATTTCTTAGAACACCATAACTGCACTTGGGATCACGATGCTCGAGCAAAATGAGCAGCAGCGGCATGAAGAACATAACTCCCCTTATGCAATTGCAAATAATAGACAGTACATATGATTTTTCTTTATTTTTGCTGAAAACAGTTTTCAGGATTTTGAGCGTTCAGGATTCTGATTTTCGGGCATCTGAAGGCGACCATTTTGTGTATTACCCATAGTCAGTTGTTTAACCAGCAGAGAAGTCTGAGCAGGCTTACTCTAATTTCGAAAGAGGTTGTACCCAGAATAAAACGCTGTTAAACTGCATTGCATGCTTCAGGGTTATATGTCGTGGAAGGGATTGCCAATGAGTACGAGAAACGTGTTGCTTTATTTCAACAAACTGCCTCAACTGTGTCAGCGTTCAACAACCGCAGGATTAACATCGAAACCAGAACGTCCATCAGCAAGCGTATGGATGAAAGTTTCAGATAATTGTTAGTGATGAAAATGCTTTATTGAAAATATGTACATTGTGTTTCGATATCAATCTCTTTACACCGCCAGCAGATCGTAGTGTTATGCAAACGTAACTGTCCATAAGCGCTGGGAAACTAAAAGTTCACGTAACTTGCTTTATTGCGCTAGCCTGGAAATGAACATGCAATAAACTGATGTTTAATAACAGTCAGAATAACATACATAATTTGTTGCTTCATATTTACAATCTTAGTTTGTTTGCTTGAAAGCGACAGCGTTAAGTAAGCACTACTGAATATTTTTGATCGATAAATGCTTATTTAATAGGGCCTAGTAGGTTTCACTTCGTTGACGTTGCTTAAATTATCACAAAAGTGCGCTTGGGTCGTCATACTGGAAGGATATGTACAACATTATGACGCATGAGGCAGCCTATCCCCTGTTCTTTTTTCCAACTGTGCATTGTCAGACGTGCATCTCTGCGAATGATTGGTCGGTTAGCTGGAATGAGGAAACGGAGCCCGTATAGTGACAACTTTCTAGTGAGACAGTTGGGCATTCCTAACTTGATCTGCGACGTGATTGTCTGCAATGACATACTTCTCTTAACTTTCTCCCCAAATTGCTAATATTAGCGCTTCATACCTGAGCATATATGATGCAAGGCAAAATTTTCAATATTTTTCTTGCAAAAGACGTCGCTTGAAAGTTGATCTGTTTGCAACTGGGTGTTTCATCTTAGAAGCATAAAATATAAGTAACAAGACGTTTCGCATTTGTCTCAGTAAAGATACACGGCAATTTCCCGTTATTTGTTTTTTATTCAACGGTAACAATATTTTTTGCGGAGCTTTCAGAAATTCCCTCTTCCGTCGTCAGCGCAAAATTTTTTCGAAAATGAAAAAATTTCGCGCTGACGACGGAAGAGGGAACGGATCTTGTTTAGTTCATGCCCCGTGCTTGCTGTAGGGGGCGCTAATGTCGCCAGTTTTCGCTGATTGGACGACAATTTTGTTTACACCTTGGTGGCGCTAATGTCGCTTCTTGCTGTGCTGAACTAACTCATCTTGTTTACATAGGTGGCGCCACCATCTATTTACCTTTTTCATATGGTTTTGTGCTCCTAATTGAAAAGACTTAGCCGTAAAACCGCCCATGAGCGAGAAATAGCCTACTTTGTCGCTCACTTGAGGCACTTAGCCAAAGAAGACATACTAAAACGCTAACTCACCTTAGTTGGAGTGCACCAATCTGCCGGTAAACGTTGAACGCTGAACCAACCTGTCTAGTGAACCACCTATAGTACGACTGCCGACCGTAGTATTTATCGTATAAGATCTTCACCGGCTGTTAGCATCCTAAATACGACTAGTATGAGCAACAAACAATTTGCAACACCGATATACCACATCTTGACGTTTCTACATGTATCCCATCGCCATGCATGGAGCACATAAGGGCGAAACCTTCGCCAGTGGATCAGTCCTGTTGTATGCATGGACTGTACCGCAGCCAGTGCATTGTTAACGCATGTCGAACACAGTTGAGCAAAGTTCCGCCGTACGTTAGCACACATCATCCCAAAGTAAAACATCTCTCTGTTCAATCGGAATCACGTTCGGACGCCAGCCAATTACATTTCCTTACGCTCCGAGGCATTCTCTTTCTTTCTAGAATTTGTCCGCCAATCAGATTTCATTATTGACAATCTCTCGGCACACCCATATTCCCGTTATTCTTCTTTTCTGCTGTCTGCGACGCAAGAGTTACAAATTCATCAAACTTTCTGCAGTCCAGGTGGTCGCACATTGTCCGTTCGAATTCTTTCACCCAAGGCCGCGTTAACGTGAACTTCCTTTCAGCTGCCCCAGCTGTGTCGCTTGCTTTTAAGTCCAGAAAACGATTCATCAATATGTCAACACAGTTACAAATTCATCAAAACTTTCTGCAGTCCAGGTGGTCGCACATTGTCCGTTCGAATTCTTTCACCCAAGGCCGCGTTAACGTGAACTTCCTTTCAGCTGCCCAAGCTGTGTCGCTTGCTTTTAAGTCCAGAAAACGATTCATCATTACGTGAACACAGTTACAAATTCATCAAAGCTTTCTGCAATCCTGGTGGTCGCACATTGTCAGTTCGTGTTCGTTCAAACGACGCACAGCTCCCATTAATTTATTACGTTTCTGCGCCGTAATTCCGTTACGCTGAAAGCAACACAACTGTAGACATCGTTTTCTGCCCTTACCTAAGCCTAAATCATAAAATGAGAATCATGTCTCCCTTTTGCACTACGAAAACAGCAAGACCGTAGGCATCGTTTTCTGCCCTAAGCCTAAGCCTAAACCATAAAATAAGAGTCATGTTTCCCTTTCAGCTTTATGGCAGCCCAATATAAGCAGCAAGACCGTAGGCATCGTTTTCTGCCCTTACCTAAGCCTAAACCATAAAATAATAGTCATGTTTCCCTTTCAGCTTTATGGCAGCCCAATATTTACAATTTCATGTTCTGGCTGTCATGCTTGTCGCACATGAGCATTTCGATTCCTACACCCACCTCCCGACTCCCATTAGTTCATCATACTGTTTCAGCGCCACGATTTCGTATACTTCGCCACACTACAGTGTTCACATCGAAGAAAAGCTTACCCAGCTCGCGAGCGCAGTTCTTGATACTGCTAACTTGGCGGCACCAGTCGTACATGAAGAGAACCGCCGTCATCAACGGCGTTTTCTTCCGCGGTCCTAATTAAGGCAACTTTACAACGCACGTGCGAACTAGATCCCATCTTACCATCAAACCACGTTCCCTTTCGAATTGAGCACTCCTCGCAGCATCCGTCCGCCCGACACCTCCACGCGGGACAACGTCCGCTTCGGCCCGCTGTTATCTTCATCGCATGGCCCCTTGCACATTTCCGTTCGCGATGGAGCAAACCTTTCTCCTGCAAATAGCCCAGCAGTTCTAACTCGCTCACTCTCCCAAGGGTCAAGATACCTGCAAGTAGCCCACAAGCTCTAACTCGCTCATTCTCCCAAGCGTCAAGAAATTCACCATCGTAACGAATAAGTGTCAACGATGTCTTGTTCACATTTTATATGAGGGGTCTTTACTAGTAGCAACCCCCTAGGCGGCGCTGATGTCGCGGTTGGTGGCGACCAATCAGAAAAGAGAGTGGCCAACCAATCATAAAAGAGAATGGCCGACCAATCAGAAAAGACTTGGGCGCAACCAATAGAAAACGACCCTATCCTTTGCAGTTTAAGTGGTGCCACCATCAATTCATGCGATTTCGAACGAAAAGCAGGAATGCCTTAGTCGCAAAGCAGAGAAGCGATGAAAAATTGTCTACCTTTCTATGCAGTGTCACGACAGCCGCAAAAAGGATGTTTCCTGCACGACTTGACGCGTCTGTCTCCCATCAGCATGCGGAAACGAACCAACAGTTACTCAACGCAACCCTAAGCAACACGTGTTGCAATACCATTTTAGACCGGCGGACACAGCTCGGCAATGGCGCAGAGGATCACGTTGTTTCGTTCCCCGGCATTCATCTGCTTGCCAGCAAATAGCCGTCAACGGGTTTTATCATGCCACAAAAACTGTTCGTACAACGCTGATCTCAGACGGTTGCCCACCAAAAAAAACCTTGCCTTTTCTTACATTTTACAGGAGAGCGACGATCGCAATTCCTACGCGCGTTAGAAAAGACAGCTGCAAAACGGCCGGAAAATGAAAAACGGCTTACTTTTACGAACGCTCGTACGCCCGCCGCGAAACTATGTTGTCGTACAAAAACCGTACCCCACGGTTTATGTTTAATACAAGTGCGAAAACGCTGTCGCCCATTATCCCTTTCGATCCTGCGCGCACCTCCGACCCCTGATACATGTACAAACGAGGGAAGTACGCCCTTATCTTGCATGGCTTGAACGGCGGTCATTTCATCGTTCACACAGCTGAGCAAAGTTCAACCCAACCGTAGGCTCTCACCACTCATGATCCCAAAACGAAACAACTTCTCTCGAGACGGAATTTGCTCGCACCACCATCCCAAAGTAAAACATCAAATGGAATCATCTTTCGCACTCAGCCAATCGCATTTTCGTTCCTCCAGTTGTTCGCTTGTGCTCCCTACAGGCACTAAACTCCAGGAAACCCAACTGTGCCGCTTGCCTGGAGGTCCAAGAAACTATTCATCATTGTGGGAACACAGTTACGAATTCATCATAACTTTGTTCAGTCGTGCTGTTCGCACAGTGTCATTTCGAAATTCCTTCCGCCATAGCACCACTCCTATGCATTTATCACCCACAGGTTGACCTTCTGTTCTTTTGACTGCTGGTGCTATCGTCTAGGTGGTCTAACTGCGGGTAGTATCGTCCAGATGGTCAAACTGTGCCGCTTCCCAGGAATTCCAGGAAATTATTCATCATTATGGCAACACAGTTACAAATTCGTGGCAGTCGAGCTCTTCGCACATTGACGTTCCGAATTCATTCACCCGAGGCATCGCTCCCATAAATCTCCCACACTGTTTCTGCGCCATGATTTCATAAATTCCTCTACGCTGGGAGCAACACAACCGAAGGCACCGCTTTGTGCCTTTACCTAAGCCTAGACCTTAACATGCCAGTTGTGTTTGCCTTAAAGACTATGAAAGCAGCACAACCATAGGCATCGTTTTGTGCCCTTACCTAAGCTTAGGTCAGGACATAAGGGACATGTTCCCGATCAAGACTATGAAAGCAACGCAACGATAGGCAGCGGTTTGTGCCCTTACCTAAGCGTAGGCCTCAGTATAGGGATCAGGTTTCTCATGTACATTATGAAAGCAACACAGACATCCACTTTTGTCTTCTGTGACGTTGAATGAAGGCAGTAATTTCCAGCAGCCCCAACTACGCCACTTGCTTAAAGATCCAGGAAACTACTAATCTTTGTGGCAATCCGATAATTTCAGTTTTATCTTAACTTTCTTCTGTCATACTGTTCGCACAAGGTCTTCTTCGAACTCCTTCATCCGAGGCACCACTCCCGTGAACTTATCATATTCTTTCCGTGCCGTTGTCGTCTCAGCCAATCGCATTACTTTTGCTCATGGATGTCAGCCGTATAAAAACGTGCGGAATTTTCTGACCAGTTCGTTGAAGTAGGAAGATGAAATTCGGAGACTTGTGGTTGATGAGCGAGGAGAAAGTGATTGCGTTTTTGCAGGATAGAGGTCTTTTGGCAGGGGAGAAGTTGTGTGCGAAAGGCCATGCCATGAAAATGACATCTAGAAGTGGGCGGACTCCCACGTGGAGATGCCGGGCTCAGGGTTGCTGTGAAGAAGTTTCTATACGAACTGGAACATGGTTCGAAGGTAAGAATGGCTTCATTAGACGTAAATTGTAATTCATGGTTAACAGGGCCCCGTGGGAGACTCCCGCTACGCACTGTACTCCTTTTTATATACGATTGGTGCCGCGAGTTCACCCCAATTTGGAACTGTGTGAACGAATTAGGTATGAATGTTCCACAATACGTAGCGACGGTATTATTACATGTTCCCTACAGGGATGAACAAAAATACGGCGGTAGCATGGAACCACTGGATGAGAGTGGCCGCGGCGGAAGTGGTTTCAAGGCAGCCGCTGATGATCGGTGGCGATGGTCTCATCGTCGAGCTTGATGAGACCATGTTTTCAAAACGAAAATACAACGTTGGCCGCGTGTACCCACAGCAGTGGGTGTTTGGCGGCATTTGTCGCCAAACGAAAGAATGTTTTGCGGTCCCGGTAAAAGACCGCTCCAGCGCCACACTAATGGCGCTGATTAAAAAACACGTGAGGCCCGGGAGCCTCATTATGACTGACAAGTGGAGGGCCTATTCAGGCCTTTCCGCTGAAGGGTTCACCCACATGACGGTGAATCACTCAACAAATTTTGTCGACAGCGCTACTGGCGCTTACACGCAAACAATAGAATCGCTGTGGGCCCAACTGAAGCGGTCTGTCCGGCTGCGATGTGGGATGCACCGCAGCATGCTGCGGTGGCACTTGGCCGAGGCGATGTGGCGCCGGAAGTATCGCCGTGAACAGGCATTCGACCAAATATTAAAGGACATCGCTGCCTTGCACCCACCATCGTGATATGCACATATATTGTATGGAATAAACTCGATTACTTATGTTTCCTTGACCCTGAGCCAAGCTCTAGCATGTTTTGCTCAATAATTTCAAAATCAATTCGTTTTCAAAAAGCTTATTAGCCAGATTTGTTTATGGATAATTAAGTCGGCTGGATGCACTTGAGAGTGGTCTGCAAGTTTCTGCAATGTCCCTTTCACAAAACGCATTAGCCGGGAACGAACAGATCTCAAAGACGGAAAACATTGTAATCCATAAGCGAATGAGTTCGCGTTGTCCTTTGGGTAGAAGGGGTGCACGGTAAAAATGAACGTGCCCATCTTTCCTATGACAGTTTGCGGCAAAAGTTCCACTAAACATTCTGTAGGCGGAAAAGGTATGTTGCCTTATGAAGTTTCCACGTTGTAGGGCTACACTGTAATTCTGATCATCTTCAGTCTATACATAAAGTACAGAAAGAATACCTTTGACTATGATGTATTGCTTCCACACTTTTTCTTCTGGTTTTAGCTTAGGCTTAGATCCCAGTTTGAGCGAGCCCTGTGCCTGATGAACGTACACACCCATTCTAGCGTTGACTTTCCATACGTTTCCTCTTGTTTTGGCTTAAGCTTAGGCTGTACTTTAGCCTATACGGCATGCAACGGTTTACCCACCTACTCACTCTAGCTATCATTCTGCACACTTCTATTTAAGTTTCACTGAAGCATATATTTGCGTTCAAGTATGGTCGAGCTTTGATAAAACAGACTCACTTTCACAACCTCAATCTTAGTCACGTCAGCATCACTAACCTTAACGTTTGAGGATGTCGTTTCGCGGCTAAATGCGTCAACTGAGCGAGAAAGTATGCTATTTCTAGTTGCTCGGCCGCTTTGCGGCTAAGTCTTTTCAATTTCGTGCAGAGTACGTCGCGCAGCAACGAAAACGACATCAGCGCCGCCTAGGGGGTTGCTACTAGGAAAGACCCTATATGAGCATTCAGCAATGCAAACGTCATGTGCGCCCCCTACGGCAAGCTTCGAGAACGAAACAGACAGGCAGTGCCCCCTACAGCAAGCACGGGGCATGAACTCAACATGATCCGAATGATCCGAGGGAACTTCCGAAAGCTCCGCAAAAAATATTGTTACCGTTGAATAAAAAACAAATAACGGGAAATTGCCGTGCATCTTTACTGAAGCAAATATGAGAATTTACCCCGTACATGCAAATCCTATTTTCAAAGACGTTTCGTAATGCTGAAAAGACACGGGTCCTTGTTCTGTGGGCTTTTATCGGCGAAGCTTCCGTAGCTTCCGAAGCCTCCTTCGTCAGCACAGATCAGAAGAAGGTGGCAGATTATCGTCGAGCATTATAAAAGCTATTGAAAAGGGTCAGGTGGTGAAACGCACGTTGGTTCTGTAAGCTTTGCCCATTAAAACGTACGTGATTATATGTTTATGTGCCCATCCATGTTTATATTAATATTTAAGCGCGCTGGTTGGTTTAATTGAATAGCCGTATCAGGAATATCGGATATGGAGTTATGCGTGTTGTCAAGAAAGATCAGTCAGCTCGAAACATCTGCTCCGTTGATTTTGTTAATCGCTATTGCGTCCACGCATTGGTCATTAATGGATTTGTTGATTAAAGTTGCAGTGTTTCATTGCTTCCGATAGGCATGATCAATGCTATTAATAAATGATACTTCTCATTGCCGATTATGTAATTGAACGAAGAAAGGAAGTTCCGCTACCGAGCATAATATTGCTCAGCCGTATTGCGTTTTAACGTATATAAATATAAAGCTTGCTTCCGCTTCTTCGTCGCTTGCATCCAATTTAGCGACAACGGAAGCTCCTCCAGCGAGCGCGGGAACAGTCATTAGTACAGTGAAACATAGCGTTTGTGTCTGAACTCTTCAGTTTTCATTTCGAAACCATTTCACAAAACCGATTGAAAATAGGGTTTCTGATAACGGGGTGTGATCTCATATTCTTTGTCAGAAAACACGGCCTTTACCCGTTAGTAAAGCTTTTAATTCCATCGGAGCTTTCGTTGTCATACCTTGACTTCCGTCATCGGCAAATGTCTAACTTGTACCGCTTACAGTCAACGGTATCTTGTTTAAGACGCGCCTGCGTCTACACTTTCGTAAAGCCCAGGTTAAGTTTAAAGTACCCTGTTGATGGGAATAGTTCGAGTGAACAATGTCGACCAAATGTCACTGATTCCCGTGCCTTCATCTCTGTTTATGCACGAGCAGTGTTGGATATAAATAGCCCCTTTCAATTTTCCAACCCGGAAATCTCTCTCTTGTTCCAACTTGGTTACTTCCAAACTTTCATCCGGGTACGAGTATGAAACAACATGCTCTACCACCGCAGATGCTTTCTTACATTGTTCCATAACCAATTCCGGGTTATTATTTTGCGGCCTTCCTCTTCTAGGGTTGTCTTCACCCATACTCCTTCTTTGTGCCACCCGGCACCTCTTGATTAAGGCCATATGCTGCTTGAAACGGTGTTCCATTGTATGTCCCGTTTCACCTATATAGACACTAATTTACGGTTTACGAGATCAAATGTGGTTGTGGAAGTGCCTATATAGGTGAAACGGGACATACAATAGAACACCGCTTCAAGCAGCATATGGCCTTAATCAAGAGGTACCGGGTGGCACAAAGAAGGAGTATGGGTGAAGATAACCCTAGAAGAGGAAGGCTGCAAAATAATAACCCGGAATTGGTTATGGCACAATGTAAGAAAGCATCTGCGGTGGTAGAGCATGTTGTCTCGTGCTCGCACCCAGATGAAAGTTTGGAAGTAACCAAGTTAGAACAAGAAAGAGATTTAAGGGTTAGAAAATTGAAAGAGGCTATTTATATCCAGCACTGCTCGTGCATAAACAGAGATGAAGGCACGGGAATCAGTGACATTTGGTCGACATTGTTCACTCGAACCATCAACAGGGGACTTTAAACCTGCGGCTTTACGAAAGTGTAGACGCAGACGCGTTTTAAACAAGATACCGTTGACTGTAAGTGTTACAAGTTAGACATTCGCTGATGACGGTAGTCAAGGTATAACACCGAAAGCTCCAATGAAATTAAAAGCTTCATAAAACCGATGTTAGTATTACAGTTGCATAGTAATGCCTTCGTCACTTCCATTTTTTCATTAAGTATGTCTTGAACGGTCAAGTAAATTCTACGGTCATCATTTTTGAATCTACTGCTGCTGGATCTGTCAACTTTATTTCCCGCTATCTCTTAATGGATTGAAGACAAGTGCGTAAGCGCTGAAAGGTTAATTCTTGAATTTAGGACCTTTCAGCATCTCATTTCTCCCGTTCTATTGATCACATGATTACCATGCTGATGTCTCTTCTTGCCATAATATTAGTAAATTGCAAAACACAAAGCCATTTTAAACTTATAATGATTAAGTCATGCCTTGTCAAGTTTTAACTTAGACTGACTGTGAACGTAATACTCCCACTTAACGTCACTCATAGGAAATGTATCAGTGGATAATCAGTTAGGGTTGAATTAACTTGGAATTTTGGAATATACTTAAGCCATGATCGCTTTCCCTGTTCCAAGTGATCTAACAGGAGAAGCTGAATGGTTCAGGATACGATTCGTGAGAAATAAGTGATTGTTTCTCGTTTCTTTCCGCCTTTAAGTTTACTGAATGGTTTCTTATGTTCCGTTTCGGTGCACGCCGTATGTAAATAGAAACTTTTTGTCACCAAGAATGGCAATATTTTGCGGTGTAAACTTAGTCATTACGTTTCGCTTATTGACATTATGCACAGGAAGCTTAACTAATGTCTCGTGGCTTCTCAGTGGAGGTAAGTCTGTGCACGAACTGGCTTACGTCGTTTGAAGCAGTCTCAGCTTGGATATTATTTTCTAAGCTCAACTATGATTTTCTTATGGTCCTTTACGTTTGCACAGCATTCACTTTAAAAGAATCTGTGACGAGAGCCTATTCTTAAAGAATGTCCTTTCACGCTTATCCTCTTTTCTAACAACTGCAAGCCTCTTTCACCCAGCCATAGCATCCAGCACTTCTCATATCCAATTTCCAGCGGCAAGATGTTTTACTGTGCGATATTGTGATTAACTTGTACTTTAATACCGTTGTTTGCTTATTCCAAACCACGGCTTCAATCCCGTAGCTCTACAAAGGTTTGGCATGAAACGGATTTCCTTCCCGAAGCTCTTCGTTGCATTATAATGAATTTAAAGACTTTTCATTTTAAACCGCGAACTTCTTCATTCCCATCTTGAGACATGCAACACCAACAGAGAGACACGCTGAAACCGGGACAAAATCGATCCCGAAAGCTCCGTGCCATTTTGCTTATGAATTAATAGCACTGAAGGCGTGGTTTGGAATAAACAAATGAGATCACATCCCGTGTTTGGAAATCCTATTTTCAATACCGTTGTATAAATGCATGTTGGTCGTTATATTGTTCGGTCGAGCACTGTGTCGCTGCAGACGGGATATGAGAAATCCTAAAAGCTATGGTTGAAGTGTTAAAAGGCGGCGTAGGATAATTAAAAAAGTTAGTGTATTATTACACCGTTGTGGAACATCCAGTCTGTACACGATGCAAGAACTCGTTGATCAAAACTGTTTCTGTGACAAGCGGATAACCTAATGGTTATTGTTCATTACTTCCTTCTTCTTTACGTGCCGCCTGTGAGGAAAGAATTTTTATTTGGGACACTTACCCAAACACGACGTAGCTTTCGGGAGAACCGACTCCCGTGCTCAGCGTCAGCAATGAACCGTTCATTTCTGACGCTGAGGACGGGAGTCGGTTCTCCCGAAAGCTACGTTGTGTTTGGTTAAGTGACCCAAATAAAAATTCTTTCCTCAAAGGCGGCACGTAAAGAAGAAGGAAGTAATGAGATTACACGAGCCTGTACGAAGTCATAATTTTCAAATGGTTATTGTTCATGAATTTGGAAAATAATATTGTGAGCAGGAAGTTAGGTTGCATGTGATTGACTTGCTTTTTCCTAGATCCTATTTGCCTGATGTTGTCATCTATTAGATGTTTGCCAAACGATTAGTGATTGCATTTCAAGATTACCAGCTGTCCAACGATCACAGCCGAACCGGTTGCTAAGTGACCATGATTGTCGATGACCTATGCCATCAGTCAGGCAGTCCATGATCGTAGCCCGTAGAAGGCAGGCAGCTTAATTCAGGAAAGCTATGGCAACATTATTTCCGCCTTGCCAAAGTTTTGAAATGTTTTCCGGGGAGATAACTCTTGAGCAATTTGAGGGTAGTAATTTTAAGGATGACCACTAACGACTACGCCTTGTGACAGATAAATTCCCAATCGCATTCTTTCAAAATCCTGTGGGCATTATTCGAAACGTGTAGCGGCGCGTTGTCGTGCTGGAAGAAAATGGTACCCCACCTATGAGAACAGCGTTTCAATTTCACCTTTCCATTTGTAAGTTGCTTAATACACAACTCCGCCATAGCTGTTGCACCTTTTCGCAACAGCTCCTAATTCGCAGTGCCACGAGAACTCCACCAAACATGAAACAAAGATCTTTTATGAAGGTCAGCTTTGGCTTGGATTGAAGCTTCTGAGTCCAAGCGTAGCCAGTGATGCATTGTTTTGGGGGACTAGTGCAGGACCTCAAACTCGTCTCCAGTGGTAATAACAGCAAGCCATACGAGCGGTCAACGTTTGGATAAAAGTTTCATAACGCTGCCCTTCCTCCAGCTGTTGTTGCACGTAATTAATGCGGGAGGAACAATTGAGCTAACCATCTTGACATACCCACGCTTGCGCGTGCGGTATGTCAAGATGGCAGAGTCAAATGGGAACATGGCATATTTCTTACCATCTTCTGCATTGTTTGGTTGTTCTCCTTCTCAAACTCTCTGCCGGTTTTTCCGCGTTGAAATGGCCGGAGGAAAGCCTTGCAAAACTATCGCTTTATTTTAGGCAGGCCAGGTACCCTGTCACCGTATATGGGGCATATTAGGCGAGGTGCTTCACTTGCCCTAGCGTCACATGTGAATGAAAATACCATGCCGTGCCTACGATGGGTTTGAAGCGTTCTCAGAAGCCATTGTGATTTGCCTGTTTGTGGGTTTACAGCTAATCTACAGCATGACAACGGCAAAAGTATCCAAGCATGTCTCAAAATGTTCCCCTTTCGTAAGCGTCCTAAGCTAATGGCGCTGAGCTAATAATTTTACGGCTGCGTGTGCATTGTGTTTAATGGAAAGGATCTATCCACAAATAATTTTTCTTATTCTTCAATAAATCGAAATGTGCATCTACGCATGAATTCCTTATGGTCCATTGATTTAGGAAGTTCAGTGTGCTGGGCACAGAACAGAGCATTTGAAAGGTCTTTGAGCTAATGGAAACATAGCTTCAGAATTGTCTGATCGAATGAATATTACATAATCGACTTGGCCTTGGTGAGTTTATTGGTTTATTCCGCTTTACTGGATGCTAAAATTGTTTTTCTTTCGCTTCAGCGCAAGCTTTCATGGAATACGCAGAATCACCTACCTTCGATTACAGAGTCTTTTTCAGATATGTCAAGATCTTTCTGGCCACATTGGCTATTTTTACAAATAGTGCGCTGCTGGCCATAATGATCAGGAGAAGGCCCAAAAGATACTTTAATAGTTTACTGGCAGGTAACTAAGACAGGATGACGCATTTAATAGAAATGTCGGTGTAGCTATTATTGGAATTAGTATTGTTGTTCCTTGTGTTGTTACTATTGATGCTATGTTTCTCGCACTTGGAGGCAGACTAGAGAGATGCGTAAGGGCAGTATAACGTGTACTAGCAGACCAGCGTCATAAAGAATAGCAAGCAAGAGTGCGACCAACCACGTATGCGCGATGACTAGTTCACCCATTATCACTGTAAACGAAGCGCTGCGTAGGTTATGAGGGAGAGAGCTGAAGTAATCAGGCGACATCCGCATCCGCAATACCTCCCCGCCAAAAAGCTGGTACCCTGCTGGCTGGCCAGTTTCTGCTGTAGGCGTTTCGACCGTCGGGGTTTACCGGGCCCACAGGTCTCCAAGCCTCTCCTGCTCCTCTGTTGTACCCTCCGGCTGTGTCTTCTTCGCAGCTTGTCGCTGAGGTGTCGCCTTTGAGGCGAGTGATAACAGGCACCGGATCGGCGTCTTCTTCCCATCTGTAACGAGGTTTGCAGCTGTTCAATATGCCGTTTCCACAACGGTCCTCGGGGCACTACTCGGACTTGCACTGTGCGCATACCAAAGATTTTCGTGACTGCGGCTGGTATCCACCGTGGTTCCTTATCGTGCTTATATCCGCAGTATCTCGCGTAACACGGCGTTTCCACCATGTGAGCATGCACGCAATCGGCTATCACACGCCTGTGTGCCCGCCTGTGCGTCTTAGCTGTTTCTTTTGACAATCTTCCCTGGGCGACGTGGTCAGGTGAATGAAGTAAGGCGTCCAACTTGCATCGGATCTGCCGTCCATTCAGGAGTTCTGCTGGCGAATAACCGCATTCCAACGGTGTACACCTATACTGCATCAGGAACTCCTGGACGGCTGCCTTTGGTGGTTATGAGGATTTTCGCAGTGACTGCTTCAACGTTTGTACCAGGCGTTCTGCTGCACCGTTTGTTGCAGGTTGGTAAGATGCTCAAGTCAAGTGTACAATATCTCGTTCCCTGCATCATGCCTGGAATTCCTCTGCCCTAAAATTTGGGGCGTTGTTAGTCAACAGTGCATGAGGATACCAAAAAGTGCGTTGACCACGCAGTCAATTTTATGGGATACAACTGGTTAGTGCTCGTGGATGCCTTCGAGTAGGCATCCACGAGCACTAACCAGTTGTATCCCATAAAATTGACTGCGTGGTCAACGTGTATGCGGCTCCATGGCTTTTCCGGGTATCATCCACGGATGGTTGGCAGGCCTTTCAGGCATGTTCTGGTGCTCTGCAAAGGCTGCACACGATCGGCAGAGCTGCTCGATATCAATACCGGGCCAGTAGACCACTGACCGAGCCAGCTGTTTTATCCGCTGCATGCCGAAATGTCCAAAATGGACTAGTCGGAGCACTTGACGCTTCTACTTTGATGGGACAACAATACGAGGCTCCGAGGAAAATACTCATGTTCGGTTGAGAGCGAATCCCTTAACTTCTTGAAATGGTTGAGTTCTTCATACTCTAGTGATTGTGGCCACCCTTCTTTGGTGTACCGTGCCACTGCTGAAATGAGTGCATCTTTCTTCGATTCTTTTGCCATCAATCCTGGGTCAGTCGGATTCATTTGGAGGCTGATCATCTTAACCGCTCTGAGGGAGCAGACGGTACCCACATCCTCCTCCTTTTCCTCCTCGTCAAATTCGCGGTCTTCCCCAGAAGGGAGGCGACTCAGCGCATCCGCGTTGCCATGGTCCGCTGTCTTCCGATACTCTACGGAGTAATCGTACTGGTTGAGCACTATAGCCCATCGAGCCAATCTGTTGGCCGCTAGTGTTGGCGTCCCTTTAGCTGGCCAAAATAGCGCTACCAACGGTTTATGGTCTGTGGCCAAAATGAAAGGCCGTCCGTAGAGGAACCGATGGAACTTTCTCAGTGCCAAAATGACCGCCAAAGCCTCCTTTGCAATTTGACTGTAACGGCGCTGTTGGTTGGCAATGGGCCGTTCACTGCCGTCCGCGTAACGATGGAAGAGGACCGCTCCGATTCCAACTTCGGATGCGTTGCAAGAAATGCCCGTTTGCTGTGATGGGTCGAAATGCGCTAATACTGTCTTTGTGCACAGCACATGTTTCAACAGCTGGAAAGAAGCTTGTTCTTCGGCCGCCCATTTCCATTGTACGTCCTTCCTCGTTAGGCGGGTTAGCGGTTCCGCTAACGTGGAGGGTTTCGGAATGAACTTGGCGTAAACCTGAACGGAGCCCAGAAAAGAACGTAGGCGGGTGACGTTCGTGGGCGGCGGCATCTTGATAACAGCGTCGACCTTGGATTCTTTCGAGAATCCATGGCGTGACAGCACATGTCCCAGATATTCTATTGAGAGTTCAGCAAAAGAACATTTCTGTAATTTGCAATGCAACCACTTTTTTTGCGTAAGCGTTCAAACAGTGCTCGTAGGTTTTGGACAAGTTCTTCCGCATTGTTGCCGCTGACGAGTATGTCATCCAAGTACACAGCAACACCGCGTAGGTCGATGGTCAACTGTTCCATAATTTTCTGGAAGTAACCTGGTGCCGAACTGATGCCAAATAGTAGGCGCGTTTGGAGTAACACTCCACAGTACGTGCTGAGCGCCAGTCTCTGACTTTCTGGGGTCAACTTAATCTGATCATATGCATCTGCCAGATCCATTTTGTAAAGTAATAGCCACCGCTGAGCTTTCGCATCAGATCGTCCGGTAGTGGCGAAGGATGACGGTGAATTTCCAATTTTGGGTTCACCGTAACGGAATAGACTCCACAGACCCGTAGCGTAATCTTCTTTCTGTCCTTTGAGATGGTTTTGCGTACTGGAACCACTGGTGTTCCGTAGTCATTAAACTGAGTGGCTGCTACCCAAACGCCTCGTTTGATGCCTGCGACGTACGCTTGATTCAGGTCCTCCAGGATTGCGAATGGCACTGTTCTTGGCTGGCAGAAGATCGGCTTTGCATCTGGCTTGAACGAGACCTCTAATTCGAAATTCCCGAAGCAACCCATTTCTGGCTTGAACAAGTCCGAGAACTGATTGCCTAACTTTTTGCACTCCGTTACGAGCGTGTTGCCTGGCTCGTCATTCTGCTGAACCGCATGGACATTCCCAACACTTGCTGATGGGCCCTTCAGCAAGGCACCGATGTCGACATCCAAGTCCCTTATTGTCTTTCGACCAAGCACATTGAACCGCGCTAGTGAGGTAACGTTAAGTTCTACAGCTACGTCTTTGAGATGCTGATCCAAAGTGGTCGCCTTAACGTTGCAAACTCCCAGAATTTGGAGCTGGTCTCCTGTAGCCGAGAAGTAGCAGGTGTGTGGTGCCAATAGCGTTGGCTTTCCTAACTGTGTCCACACATCGCGGGAGCAAAAATTGTCTAGTGCTCATGTATCGAGCTCAAATACAATGGGCTTACCGTTTAACCGTACTTTTTGCGTGATTGGGCTCGCACTTTCGAACTCGCGAATGCTCTGTACCGGTTTCTGAGAGATAAGCCCTACGTTGGCCTTTGATTTCTTCTTCTTCAAACACGCTGCTGCTATATGGCCGACGTGTCCGCAGAAATTGCACTTGGCGTCTTTGAATCGGCATTCCGATGCAAAATGCTTCATTTTGCCGCATTGCCAATATCTGACTTTTCGCACCGCTTTATTCTCCTTAACGTGCTCTTCGACTTTGTTTACGGCGGCACTGGTCACACATTGCTCTTCCATCTTAAAAACAGCCTTTATTCTTGTTCCGTAAACCGTCTCTTTCGCAACATGGCGGCGCCTTCCTTTTCCAATGCGACTTGCACTGCACGGCTAAAAGTGAGCTCGTCATCTTTTATCTTGAATAATGCCTTTAAGACGGCCTCATTGCCAACAGAGCAAATAAATCGGGTTCGCAATGCTTCATCTTGGAGATCATTGATGGAAGCAAAGTCGCACGTTGCCGCTTCTTGTCAGATTCTAGCAGCCAATTCCTGAATGGTTCCTCCAGGTTTACGCTTCATGTCCGACAAGAACTTGAATCTTTCGCGCACTACAAATCGTGGAGAATCATACTGGTCTTACATGAATTCGACTATGTTGCTCATAGATAGGTCGGTCATATCCTTTGGTGGCGTCTGCTATCCAGCCAAGGTGTTGAGGAGCTTGAACGTAATCGTGGTTTGATTCCTTAGGAAAACCTGCGCCAACTTATCCTCCGGGGTCGAGTTCGCACCAGCGAACGTTTTGAACCTGGTCCAGTAGTCTTTCCATAATTCAGACGTTGGGTCAAACGCTGTGAAGTTACGGACGCTACTAGCCACCATCGATGGCGTTGTCGTAATCGGAGCCAAACGAGACAGTAACATCTCCATCTGCTTCCGCTGTGCCTCTATTTGCTGTTGCTGCATCTCCATTTGTTTCTGGAATAATTCCACTATCTGAGTCATCTCCGCCGTCCTACATCACCTTGTCCTTTCAGGTGGATCCTGTTCGCTGCATCAATTAGTACTACTACTATCATTAATGGCAGATCTTAAGGCTCTTGACATTACTTATTCGTAATGCAGCAAAATTCCGTTTCGAAAATAGGATGGTCATGCTACTAGGTTGCCGCAGTTGCTTTGTCGTTTCCGTGAAGCGGCTAATATACGTCGGTATAAATCCTGTTTGGCTCACAGGGAGGCTTTTGCCTATTTATTGCTAGTTAATAACCCACTCATCTGAAGGTTAGGCTTCTACTCGCTGAATAATGTTGACCAGTAATCAGCCTGTTAGTGCTTTAGTTGAAATAGCTTTGTAGATTTGGATCCTTTGTCAGTCATATCTGACTGCACCTACGAATAATGTGCTGCATGAAAACTATTGAAAACAGAATGCCTTATGATTGGTCCTGGTTGTCTTCACGTTTTCATGGCAGTGGAACCCGTCTTGTCGTCGCGAGAAAAACAGCCAAATACGAGAAATTGCAATGTACCTATCAACAAGCTAGTTCTTCGAAGCTTCTGGAGCAGCGTTGCATCGGAAGCTTCATGTTCCCTGAGGACGGAGGCAAGACTGCTCTGAAAATTTTGAAGGTTTCGCTCTTTGGAAGGCACACCGCAATTTCTCGCTAATTTATTTTTTATTTCCTCGTGACAAGGAAGCGGCTTTCACTACCATGCAAAAGTGAATGCAAGAAAGGAAATTGGTGAATCAAGGAAATTTTCGATAAAAGAGCATATGAAGGAAACACAGGAGCTGCTGCTGAGTTTCAACAAGTCGCATTGTCGCAGCATAACGCTTGGTTATGTTTGCCAATCTACCCTCATGAAGTTGTTTCCATGCTGCCCTCATTCGTAACCTTGCACGATATTTAAAGCTTGGTAGTTTAGCCAAAGTTTTCGACCCCTACGTGGTGACGATATCACTGGAGAGCACACGTTTAATCGTAGAGTGAGGACCGATCACCACGTGACCTCGTAATCAAAAAGACCCAAAACTATTCGTCTGCACACTTATACATGAATGAGTAACAATTGTAAGGTTCGTAGTTTTAATAGGCTACGATTGGTCATTTCTTCTTGACACTTCAGTCGTCAACAGCTACTACTAATATGCTTTGCCCAGGTTTAGTATCAGTGAACGTGCATTTCAGGTTATTCCATTGCCATGATATGTATTTCTGCTGGAGTTGCTGTAAGTCAAGCTTTGCGCTTGTACGAGCCTTTCAAGCCAGCAAATTTAACCACTGCATCAAAATGCGCCCCTGTGTTTTTGCACATTCACTTATACGCAGTCGGTGAACCCCTGCTGGCTTTGTCTACTTTTATGATTGCATTTGGAAATTTTCTTACAATTCATGGTGGACGCTTGAATGTCAGGTTGACTGGGCATTACGTACGATACTGCTTCATAATTCAGGCTTGCACAGTGCTTGGCAATTTGTTAGTGACTTGGGCGCAGATCGTCGTACGGCGGGATGTTCCTGTCAAGACCGGATGTTTTCAAAAGGACCTCTTGGACAGCAGTTACAGTGTAATGTTTTTTACTGGACTTGCTTTGTTTGGCTATATTACTGCAGCGGTGGAGGTGATATCATTTTACCTTCTAAAGTTCAACAAGTCAAGCTATTCGGCCATTCGCTTAGTGCAAATTCGACGTGAAGTGGCAGTAATGAAGCAGACAATCGTTCTTGTGGCGTTCGTATTTTTATCACAGACTGTTCCAAATACGTACAAATTTATCGACAACCTTGGCTATCACAGCGTTTTCTGGGATCGATTTGTATCAGTATCTAGCATCAGCTGCTACTCTTGTTTTGCCTTACATACTTTGGCCAAAACTGTTTGGAATCTCAATCGCGTAAAGGTTTAGCGTACTGTCTGCTTTTCTAACATAGGCTTTTCTTGTGTCTACGTCATTGGGCACACTTTGTTCAGTGGTGCGGGATACTATTGGACCAGCGTTATAGTTCTTCACTTTCATAGAGCCAATCGCTTCAGGGATATTAGCTATGGTTCTTATACCGCTCCATTTCATGACCTCAGAATGACTCTACATGCAGTTACGTGGATGCATCTTCATGGCTTCTTTGGCATTTATGAGGCTGTGCGTTATGCAGTTACTCTACGTGGTTTCTTAGTCGAGCGTAGTGAAGCGCCGTCGCGGTAGCTGATCTTCTTTTCGAGCACCGTTGTAACTTGTCCACGCGAAGTGCATACTGAGAAGCTGGTATTGGTTTTCTACGATTAACTGCTGTATTTTTAATGGCTACTTTCTAACTGCCTAGCATGTCAGCAAAATTAATACGACTGAACACCGTTTAATGTTTGCCAAAAAAAACTTCGGAGATTTCGGGGTTTCTCGTACCTCGCCTTCAGAGATAAGTAATGCTCAATCCGTCTACATCAAGTGAACGAGTCCCGTCACAATTGGCTTTAAACCGTAGGTTCTCAACCTTTTTCCCACCAGCGCCCCCTACGGAGCTCAGATTTCGCCAGCTCCTATCACGTACTCTCTCGCTGGTATTCACCTGAAAGATCTCTGCCGCTCAGTGATCTGACACAAGAGGAGGGGACTGCTCCCAGCGGGTACTTTACGCTCATTGTGTCTGTCGCTACCGCCTTACCGACCCTCACTGCGTCCATGAAAAACTGCAGAAATGTAAATATACCAGCAAAAGCTCAAAACTTTATTTTTAAATGAACGTACTGATAATCAATGGGAAGGCTGACGTTTTCGCAACGATACTAATTTTTCCACATCTGGCTGCATGTTAGTAAGCCGCAACCGCAGATCACCACGTTTCGCTATTTGTAACCTGTTTCGCTTTTTGCTCAAAAGATCAACGACTACGCTGAATCCCTTTTCCACTAAATAAGGTGATAGGAAGGGGACCAGTAACTTTTTGACGACGCTCCATAGACGTGGATACAAATCTGCAATAATCGGCTGCAGCTACAACGCATGGAATCCGCTTTCCAATTTGACCTTCATCTGTTCGTTCATTTGTAATTCTATTATTTCTTCTTGCAAATTTAATTCTGCATTGTCTGCCGGTGAAAATGAATTGAACACCCAATTGGGGATTTCCATACTGATAACATTTTTAAATCGTTCTGTGAAGTCCCAGTGCAGCACCTCCAAGTGGGGGCAATACTCTTCAACGTCCTCATCATGAACTTTCCGCCTTTTCTTCATTGCATAGAGATTTGGAAATTGAGAAAATTTTCCACGTGCAAAATTGCGCTTGAATAATAGCAACTTTGCAATGAAACGCGCATATGACAGCTTTCGTCCTTATCAAATTGAGATCATCTCCCTGTAAGAGCAGATTCATTTCATTGAACTTAGAATACAAATCACATAAGGAAGCGATGTCACATTGAAACTTTTTCAAGCTCTGAACCAGGGAAACATCATGTCCATCATGTTTCAAAAAGTCTATAAAAACGGGACAGACAGTCGCCCTTCGACAGCCAACGCACTTCGGTATGCAACAAAAGGCGGTTATATTGTTCGTCATTTTGTTCACACAATTGGTGAAACAGCCTGTCATTCAAATACCTGCTTTTCATTTTTTTGTTAATCGCTGGTAATCACGTACTGCAGCGAGCTGTTCAGACGAGCACTAAGGCGTTTCGCGACCAGATGGTGTCGATGGATAACACAGCGAACAGCCAATATATCTGGCGCCACCTGCTTCAGGTAAGCGATGAAGCCACGCTGACTACCGGTCATTGAGGGAGCTTCGTCGGTCGCAACCGACATTATATTCGAAGAAGGTACTTTATTTTCCGTAAAATAGGCTTTCAAAACAAGGAAAGTCGACTCGCCTTTCGTGTCCGTTACGAGCTCTTTAGCGAACCATAGTTCCTGTACCAAATTCCCATCTTTTATAAATCGAAAGTACGCTAAAAGCAAGACCTCATTCCCGGGAAAAGTGGATTCATCGAGCTGCAAGGCAAACTCCGTCTTCCTCGGGAGGCTGCACAATGCGTCTTCCACATCTTTGGCCATTTCGTCAATGCGACGTTGTACTGTATCATTGCTAAATGAAATTTTCTTAATTATATCAGCCGATGGTTTATGCAATACAGTATTCAGAACTTCGCTTACAACTGGGAGCAGCAATTCTTCGCCAATTGTACGTGCCTTCCCAGACTTCGCAATCAAGAGATGTCATAAGACGCACGCAAACCATTGTCTTTTACTCTTGATGTGGACGAGAGCGCATTTCGTAACTGCTGCTTACTTAATCTGTCGCGAAGTGTTCGAAAATATGATATATCTTTATCTGCTTTATCGGGATGCATTTTCTTAAGATGATCTGTCAACCTCGACGGTCTCATTGACTCACTGGTTAGCACCTTCTCGCAGATTAGGCACATCGGTAATTTCTTGTTGCCGGACGAAGGTATAAAACCGTACTTCAAATATTCTAGGCTGTACTGCCTACACTTTTTTTAGGTTCTGTCACTTCTCAGTCTGTAAAAAATGATTTCTATTGAATGAGGATTACCTAAATCGAAAACTGCAGGGCCTTGTCCATTCTGGTATGTCTATACTAACGATTTACCATTCACTATTGAAACAGTTTCATTTTTCAAAATAATCACCTTCACACTTAGGGAAGATCGTTAAACAAATTCTTTGAACTAAGAATATTGAACAGCTTAAACGACGAACCTCTTGATGATTATCGCCGTTTTCTATTCCTTTCTTCTCTTTTCGAAATTTGTGTGCTACGTATCCGTACTCCCAACATTATCCGTCCCAGGATCATCTTCTGTACGGATTGCTGTGTTGAGCGGTTCCTTTTCGTGAGGGTCTTGGGTTGTTCGGTGTGGAATTTTGCAACACCCACGTCGATGGATGACATCAAACCAAGTTTCACTATTTTCCACACCCTTTTCCCCGCTAAAGGTGTTATTGTTTCGTATAAATAAAGCTTCTTTTCTCTTCCTTCGTATGAAATTCGATTCCCTACAGATGGGTATAGAATGCAACGAACCAGTGTATTGAGATGCGTGCTCTACCACCGCCGAAGCTTTCAATGCTTGTTCCATACCTGTTTTTGGATCGAGAATTTGTTTCTTTCCTCTTCCTTCAGTGTTCGTATCTCCAGTTAACCTAGATTTAGCATTGCTGCAACGATTTATGCCAGCTAAGTGCTCTTTGAACCTATGGATGACACTGCTCCCGGTTTCTCCTATATATATCCTCGAGCAATCGTATTTGATTGCATACACCATGCCTTGTCTTTCTCTTTCCGGGATGTTGACTTTGCCGTTTCGTAAAAGGGTTCTCAGATTCGGTGAACTCGTAAAGTAAACCTTGAAACCTAGTACTTTTGCCAGTCGTTTGATTCTTTCACCAAGGCCTTGGTATTATGGGATGGTCAAAGTAACATCACCTTGATTCTTGACTTCGTTGTCCTGTTGTCGTGTTAACCGTTTTTTCATTACCGATGGAACGAATTTCTTAGGGTACCCATTTTTGTGTAGGGCATCTCTTATGCGCGTTAATTCCGAATCTAAGAATTCATTATCGCAAATGTTCAAAGTCCTGTCGACCATTCCGTTAATAATTCCTGTGAATACTGAGGGAGGGTGGTGAGACGAAGAATGTAGATATCTATCCAAGTGCGTAGCTTTCCTGTAAACCGTCAACTTTACATGATCTTTACGCCTTATCACCATTGTGTCTAAGAAAGGAAGAGCTCCGTTCATTTCCCTTTCCATTGTAAAGATCACTTGTCCCGGGAATAAGCTATTGAGAAATGCCTGGAATTTTTCTTCTTCCCCTTGTTTTATGATCGTCAATATGTCATCTACATATCGCTTGAAAAATTTTGGCTTGATCATCGTGTCTACCTCTGAGAATGCCAATTCTTCTTAACCTTCCATGACAATCTCAGCTATGACAGGAGAAAGGCTGCTGCCCATTGGAGGCCCGTGCTGCTGCTGGAACCAATCTGTTTCAGACGTTTCAGACGCATACAGTCATCTGTTTCCGACACTAAACCTTTTAAAAGTTCAATCAACGACTTCCTGATCGAATCACTAAGGTCGTTTGGGATTGGTTTGTAGACATTACTTGATAACATAGTCAAAATTTTCTGCACGTAACTTGTGCGATCCAGTAGAACGACTACATTCCCTTTGTCAGCCTTGGTAATGACGATGTCCTTGTTTGTACCAAGGCTGACAAAGGGAATGTAATAGTTTTACTGGATCGCACAAGTTACGTTCAGAAAATTTTGACTATGTTATCAAGTAATGTTTACAAACCAATCCAAAAGGACCCTAATGATTCGAACAGGAAGTCGTTGATTGGACTTTTAAAAGGATTTGCGTCTGAAACAGATGATTTTGAACTTGAAAGAATCGCAAAACACTTACACTTCACTAGCAATTGCCATACCCCAGAACTGTATGGTTTACCGAAGATCCATAAACCAGACATACTTCTTAGACCGTGATATAGACGGTAAATAGCGTTACATCCAAGTTATGTGCCTGCCTCAAGAACGTCATACGTCCTTTGATCGGCAGAATAGACTCACATGTGACGAATAGTAGGGACTACTGCAATCAGCTACGGAGTTTGCGTATCTCCAGCTCGGACATGCTGGTTAGCTATGATGTAAAGGAGCTGTTTACCAGTATTCCGTTGCAATACACTTTGGAAAGGACTAAACTAAACCCACACCATATAAGAAGATTAACAGCCTTCTGCATGTTTGATGCAAACTATTTCCACATCTAAAAGAATTATTTCCAGCAGCAGCCTTTCTCCTGTAACAGCTGAGAATGTCATGGAAGGTTTAGAAGAATTGGCATTCTCGGAGGTAGACACGATGATCAAGCCAACATTTTTCAAGCGATATGTGGATGACATATTGACGATCATAAAACAAGGGGAAGAAGAAAAATTCCAGGGATTTCTCAATAGCTTATTCCCGGAACAACTTATCTTTACAATGGAAAGGGAAATGAATGGAGCTCTTCCTTTCTTAGACACATTGGCGAAAGGGCGTAAAGACCATGTAAAGTTGACGGTTTACAGGAAAGCTACGCACTCGGATAGACATCCACATTTTTCGTCTCACCACCCTCGCTCGGTATTCACATGAATTATTAACGGAATGGTCGACAGGGCTTTGAACGTTTGCGATAATGAATTCTTAGATTCGGAATTGACGCACATAAGAGATGCCCTACACAAAAATGGGTACCCTAAGAAATTCGTTTCAACGGTAACGAAAAAACAGTTAACCCGACAACAGGACAACGAAGTCAGGAATCAAGGTGATGTTACTTTGACCATCCCATACTACCAAAGCCTTGGTGAAAGAATCAAACGACTTGCAAAAGTACTAGGTTTCAAGGCTTATTTTATGAGTTCACCGAATCTGAGAACCCTTTTACGAAACGGCAAAGTCAACATCCCGGAAAGAGAAAGACAAGGCATGGTGTATCCAATCAAATGCGATTGCTCGAGGATATATATAGGAGAAACTGGGAACAGTGTCATCCACAGCTTCAAAGAGCATTTAGCTGGCATAAACAGTTACAACAATGCTAAATCTAGGTTAACTGGAGATACGAACGCTCAACGAATAGGAAAGAAACAAATTCCCGATCCAAAAACAGTTATGGAACATGCATTGAAAGCTTCGGCGGTGGTAGAGCACGCATCTCAATGCACCGGTTCGTTGCATTCTATACCCATCTGTAGGGAATCCAATTTCGTGCGAAGGAAGATAAAAGAAGCTTTTGGAATATATGGCTTCTTACAGGCTCGTATCTCATGATATCTTCTCCTTTCTTTACGTCTCGCCTGTTTTAGAAAAAGTTTTTATTGGTCACTTACCAAACGACGAAGCTTTCGGGAGACCCGACTCCCGTCTTCAGCGTCAAGTGTTAAAAAAAATTATGTATAAAGTCACAAGTATATAAAGGCGTAAGGTCAGGAAAACATGCTTTGTGTAAACATTCCATTCGTCCGGGTCAAAGTAATTAACGAGATAAGGTCGTAAACATTTGTGACGTCACGTGTTTTGATTGTCTCATTTGGTCTTTGGCCATTTTGTCTTTTCGTTCTCTTTTTCTTTCGGAATTGTGAAGTCGTGTAGGGTCGTATGATCAGGCTTTCTCTTTTTCTTTATGTATTGTCGTGTCATTGGTGGTCTTGATTCATCTTGCAGGGTCTTGTTCAAGCCAATGTGATCTTGATGTCTGTTTGACTGGGCTGTTTCTGAAAAATCCACAAATCCCATCCACTGGGTGGAGGGTCATTATGAACTCGTAATTCGACAACATTGGGTAGAGGTCAGGATTTCATTCCAAATTTCACTGACTTCCATTCCTTGGTCTCTATTTATTGTTTGGTTTTGTCTAATGTAAAAGGCTTCTTTTATTTTCCTCGTAAGAAAATGTTGTTCATAGCATAGAACCTTTCCTTCTAAAAATCCTGAGCAGTTGGCTGAGTGCTCAGCTACTGCAGACGATCTAAGAGCCTGGTTCATGGATGCTGAAGGTTCTAAAGTTTGAGGGCGGCCTCTCGTGGAACCCGTGTGACCTTCCAATCTGTCTTTGGCGTTTCTATATCTCGTAAGACATTTCATGTGTTCGTTGAACCTCTGGATTAATGAGTTTCATGATTCTCCAATGTATTTGGCTGAACAGCTGCATTTGATTAAGTACACAATTCCAGGTTGAGTCTCACTTCCCTTTTTAACTTTGTCGTTTCTGAGAATCGATCTAAAGCTCGGTGCACCTTTGAAGAAGATTCTGAAATTTAACCGTTTGCCGAGGCGTACGATCTTCTCACTTAGACCTGCGTGATAGGGGAGGACCAGAACTGTCTCAGTGGTATTTTCGTTCCTTGCCGTTTGTTGTCCACGTAACCTGTCTTTGATGATTCTTTCTATTAGTTTTTTCGGATAGCCGTTGTTTTTGAAAACTGTCCGGATGTAATTTAGTTCTTCTTTCAAGTACTCGTTATCACAGATATTTATGGCTCTGTTGACCATACCATGTATTATGCCACGAAACACTGAAGGGGGATGATGGGAACCGTAGTTTAGGTATCTGTCCGAGTGGGTTGTCTTCCGATAGACTCTGGTTTTAATGCCTGTGCAAGTTCGAATAACGAGGCAGTCAAGGAAAGGGAGCTTTCCTTCTATTTCTTTCTCCATTGTGAAGGAGATATGGGATGGGAATGCTTGATTTAGAAAGGCCAGTAATAGTTCTTCTTTACCTGTGGGGACTATTGCGAAAATGTCGTCAACGTAACGTTTAAAGAATAGTGGTCTAATGTCGGAAGGAATCGTCGAGAAAATCTTGTCTTCAAGGGATTCCATGGAAACCTCAGCTAGTACCGGTGATAGGGAGTTACCCATCGGAACCCCGTCAAGTTGTTTGTAGAAGTGTCCTTGGAAATGGAAAAAATTTCCTTTTGTCAAGCAGAAGTTCGTTATTTCTGTTATTTGTTGTGCTGTTAGTCTTGTCCTGTCCTTGAGAGTATTGCCTGAAGATAGAAGGCTTTGCAACTTAGATAGTGTGTATTTTAAGGGAATGCTGGTGAATAAGTCTTTAACGTCGTAACTGACAAGGGCATGTCCGGCTGATAATTGCAAGTTTTTGAGATCTGTGCAGAACGAAATGCTGTTTTTAACGGAAGAGAACCTGTTGCCGGTTAATGGTTTGATTAGTTTCTTCAGGTAGCGAGAGATATGGGATGTGACTCCATTAATTGTGGATACTACCGGTCTCATTGGGATGCCTGGTTTGTGTATTTTTGGAAGGCCATACATTTCTGGGCACCTGAAGTTGGAGGGGAACTTTAGGAGATTTTTAATTCTCTCCAGGGCCGCCTCGTGGGAAACTGAATGTATGTCGGAAAGGAGCCGCGCTAATGATTTCCTGGTGATGTCAGATGGGTCTTTTTCTACCGATGTGTATACGTCACTGGACAAAACCACTTCCATCTTGTTGATGTACTCTGTTTTGTCAAGAATCACTACTTTATTTCCTTTATCTGCTTTTGTGATTACCTTGTTCGTCTCCTTCTTAAGGTTTCTAATAATCTTGGCTTCTTCACGGTCGAGGTTAGGTTTTCTTTTGTACCTGCTGTATTGAAGAATGTGCGCAATTGAGGATCTAATCCTAGCTGCCTTAGATTGGTCAACTTGGATGAGGCTGCTTTCCACACAGGCTATGAGGTCTAGAATCGGTGGATCTTTCTTGTAAGGTACAAAGCTTAGACCTTTCTTCAAAACCGCCTTTGTTCTGGGGTCTTGGAATGAAATCCTGACCTCTACCCAATGTTGTCAAATTACGAGTTCATAATGACCCTCCACCCAGTGGATGGGATTTGTGGATTTTTCAGAAACAGCCCAGTCAAACAGACATCAAGATCACATTGGCTTGAACAAGACCCTGCAAGATGAATCAAGACCACCAATGACACGGCAATACATAAAGAAAAAGAGAAAGCCTGATCATACGACCCTACACGACTTCACAATTCCGAAAGAAAAAGAGAACGAAAAGACAAAATGGCCAAAGACCAAATGAGACAATCAAAACACGTGACGTCACAAATGTTTACGACCTTATCTCGTTAATTACTTTGACCCGGACGAATGGAATGTTTACACAAAGCATGTTTTCCTGACCTTACGCCTTTATATACTTGTGACTTTATACATAATTTTTTTCACACTTGACGCTGAAGACGGGAGTCGGGTCTCCCGAAAGCTTCGTCGTTTGGTAAGTGACCAATAAAAACTTTTTCTAAAACAGGCGAGACGTAAAGAAAGGAGAAGATATCATGAGATACGAGCCTGTAAGAAGCCATATATTCCAAAAGATTAAACGTGCATACGGAGCACAAGTCCTACAAGCAGCCAGAGAATGGGAGAAGATTCTCATCCATACAAAACTTGTCAAAGAAACAGCCCAGTCAAACAGACATCAAGATCACATTGGCTTGAACAAGACCCTGCAAGATGAATCAAGACCACCAATGACACGGCAATACATAAAGAAAAAGAGAAAGCCTGATCATACGACCCTACACGACTTCACAATTCCGAAAGAAAAAGAGAACGAAAAGACAAAATGGCCAAAGACCAAATGAGACAATCAAAACACGTGACGTCACAAATGTTTACGACCTTATCTCGTTAATTACTTTGACCCGGACGAATGGAATGTTTACACAAAGCATGTTTTCCTGACCTTACGCCTTTATATACTTGTGACTTTATACATAATTTTTTTTCACACTTGACGCTGAAGACGGGAGTCGGGTCTCCCGAAAGCTTCGTCGTTTGGTAAGTGACCAATAAAAACTTTTTCTAAAACAGGCGAGACGTAAAGAAAGGAGAAGATATCATAAAAGAAGCTTTATTTATACGAAGCAATTACACATTTAACAGGGAGAAGGGTGTGGAAGTTAGTGAAATTTGGTTTGATATCATCCATCGACGTGGTGTTGCAAAATTGCACACCGAACAACCCAAGACCATCACGAAGAGAAACCACTCAACACAGCAATCCGTACAGAAGATGATCCTGGGACGGATAATGTTGGGAGTACGGATACATAGCACACAAATTTTGACAAAAGAAGAAGGGAATAGAAAAACGGCGATAATCATCAAGAGATTCGTCGTCTAAACTGTTCAATGTTCTTAGTTTAGAGAATCTGTTTGAAACCAATTGTGACGGGACTCGTTCACTTTATGTAGACTTTTTGAGCATTACTTATCGCTGAAGAAGGGGTACGAGATACCCCGAAAGCTCTGAAGTTTTTTTGGCAAACATTAAACGGTGTTCAGTCGTATTAATTTTGCTGACATGTATAAGTGCACTGTTACGAAACATCCTATTTGCAGTAACTGCCTAGCAATCAGTATAACCGATGTCATCCACTTAGTTGCTTGTAATATCTTTCGTTCCCATTGCTATAATACTGCTTGTGCAAATAAGTGTTGGTTGTTATACACGGACTTTCCTTCCCGTTGGTAACGCTTTATTCACAACGAATAAAGCGTTACCAACGGGAAGAAAAGTCCGTGTATTACAACGAGCATTGATAATCGCTCCCGTTACAAAGAAGCAATTCCGCTCAACTTGTGCAAATAAGTTCACAAAGCCAGAAAGTTCACAAAGTTGACAAAACAAAGCTATCATTACTCGAACGTACAATTTTTTCTGCTTTTCGGTTTGATTTTACTCGTTATAATTTGCTCGCATTAGTGCTCTAGAATGTTCGTTTGACAGGTAGCGGGAAAGAGGACGAGAGATGATAAACGATTTATTCGATAGGCACAAGCGAATCGTTACCAAAAAGACATACACCCCAACCCTCCGTGGTGCTCTTTATATCCTCCCTATCCCAGCCGCGGTCAAGCGTCAGCTGGCAGGTCAGGCGACATCTGACGGTTGTTTTCGTTGGCTAGCCTAGATCTGTAGCCCCCATGGCCTGCTCTCCAGGGGCAGTCTCCATATCCTACGAGGTGTTGTTCGCCACAACAGCAAAGCCGCTCGCAAATAGGCACATGCAAACTGCTTTGAAAAGTAATGATGCTTTACTGATTTGTTATCGCAAACAATTCTACCATATGTCCTGCCGGTGAGGCACAAGAAATACAGAACACTCTGCGAACACGCAGGTTGAAAACGAGCCAAGGAAATACACGACTTGAACATGAAATTATTTTCATTCTGTAATTCCAATAAGCAAATAGCACAGCTTTATTTATCCACTGGCATTGGTATCAACTTCATAGGTGTTTGCATCAAACAAAAGACAGGCATATTAAAGCAGTAGTCTGTAATAAACCAACAAATAAGGGCACTTACCTGCGCTTTAGTTCATACCATCTGAGGTCCTCGTTCGTACATATCATCAATTGCGTGATAGACAGTCTTCAATCCCAGAGATGAAGAGTATTTTGGAACGGAAATAATACCTATACTAAAAACTAGCTCGAAACGGTTTCTTGAACAGTTAGTTTGATCTCAGGTATAAAAACAAAGTAAGAAAGTTCAGAAAGTTGTTTGTGATTTCTCTCCTTGTCAAGCTGAATTAAATTTACCCTAGCTATACTGGGATTTGTACTTAACAACTGAAGGTGAGCGGACTAACGTATCTACGTGATGTAGGATTCTGATATCTGATACTTTCCTCTTCTTCTTGCATTACCTTTACGTCTTAGTCCATCTTCCGCTTTTCTATGTCTAATGAACGTTCTTTGAACTGGCCTGATAGCGTACGTCAGGTCTCCCCTGCATTCTGTACACGCGTCCTTTCGACATCCCATTTGGTGTCATTATTTCGTCATTATTAGTATTGACCTCAGACTTGAGTTAAATTTAAAGAACAATTGAAATCTCATGGATTTGGCCCAATTCTATATCTTGTCGCGTATGTCTTGATAGTAATATATTAGTGAGTTTGCAATCACCTTTCTAAGTGACGTACGCACCATTTCACCTATTCTCTTATTAATTTTTCCATGCACGGCTGAGCGAACTACCTTCCCAAGATAACTATTGAAACATAGATTCCATTTTGTGTCGAAATTCACTTCCCAAATATTCTCTGTCACAAAGGTCCAATGATCAATCTACCACACCACTGATGATGCCTGCGAACAACGATAGCGAATGAGGGAATGCTAATGCTAGTATTGGTTTGATTTTATCGGTTTTCTCTACGTCGTTGTCCTAACTTTGCAATTTTTCTAGTGACTTTTATGTCCAAGAAGGGAATTTTGTCATTCTCCTTCATCCCCATTGTGAAGGAAAACGCATTAGGGAATAAGCCATTTAAATGATCTGGAAAGATTCCTTTTTCTTTCATAACTATCGTGAATATGGCGTCGACATAGCTTTAAAAGAATTTCAGGTAACAATCTTAGTCCTCCAGGCTGAAAGAGATTCCTTCTTAACCACTCATGAAGATCTCTGCTAAGACCGGCGATATGGAGCTTCCCATTGGTGAAGAAACTTTCCCTAGAAATAGAAGTAAATGTGCTATCGCATACAAATCTTGACATTACGAAACTAAACCCTTTCCACATTACGCATTCCACATTCTACGCTTGGTCTACATTTCGTGTTAATATGAGCGGCAGCAATCCAGTTGCTTCTACTCAAACTAAGCGAGGAATTTTTCCATTTAACATTCAAAGCTCACTCGCTCTGTTCACATAGCAATGATGTATCATCGGATTTGTCTATAAAGCTTTTCGAAAGGAGACCGTGCAGTGACAAAGCGAAATCATATGCTCGCTTACGAAAAATGATGTCAGGAAGTAATGTGTAGACTGGAAGAAAAGGAAAGGAACTCTGTTCCGCCGCACCCGGATATGTCTGTTCAATACGGATGGCGTATTGGGCGTTATTGTAATTAGGATGCTGATCTCAGGTGCTTCACATGAATATAATGGTTTCTACTTTTAAAATACTTTGCGATTGACTGCGTAAAAGCGTTGTAGGATACGCGTCACACGCAACTATGCTGAACATCACAAATCAAAGTAGAAATTTGCAAATAGCAACGTGATGCGCTAGGTGTTATGTTTGGCTAGTCAGATGGGGAGGTAAAGCGGCGAAAATCAGTCTCCTGTCTCGCACGCTCTTCCAACAGCGTTTTGTTGCATGCACGCTTATCAATAGCTGATGCCTTGGAAGAAAGAACAAGTTTATTCCATGACGTGTACAAATGCGCGCGTACTAATTATCGTAAAGGTTGCATTCCACCATACCACATGACAGCAACCTGGATTGACGTCTCTGTTCCTTTTCAATTTTTGAAGACAGATACATCTGCAGGAGCATGTAATCTATAGACGATGCTTCTAGCGACGCTGGTTTTATTGCTTCAGATGGATTCGGTGGTAATGCCATCTGCATCGGAAGAAGTATGGGCTTGTTCAAGGGCAGCAGTGGGGCAGGTACAATGGGCATACGGGGAATATATGGGCTGTGATAATATGGTGAGTAGAATGGAAACTGCCTCTTTTTCCTATAGTTACGTAGGAATATAAATTCCATACCGTCATTTGCCCTTTGGAAATGGACATCCTCGTTGGAACGTAGCCCCACGCCGCCTTTATAATGCGCTGCTGTTTGACAGTGAACATTTCGCGCCATGGAACTGTGGCTCAGTAGTACTTGTGGAAAGACGACGATAGCGAATAGGATAAGAAGCACTACCATTCTTTATCTACAGCAAGGATTTGATTTGAATATGCTGACTTGTCCGATTTCCTTATTTGGTTCACAATGAGAAAATAGAGTTTGCTGCGTCCTTATGGAAAATGTTGCCCGTTTAAGTGAATAAGTAGCTATTCTTTTCCACCCACTAGTTCGTGACGTACCTCTGACGCGTAGCCAGTCCTAACTAGGTCGTAAATGGGAAAGTTTTGATTTTTCAGAAGAAGTCATTGCTCTAATTAGTCAAGAAACGAACGCTATGCAGAACGTGCACCAAAAGGAATCGATATCTTGCACCGCCTTTCAGGAAGTGCTAAATCTTCAGAATGCCCATTTTATTCCATGCATCACGACAATATCATGTTAGGCCAAAAAAATTTCGGCATACTTTCACTTTCATTGCTCTGAGGCAAATAGCTCTCTCAAGACAATTATTCTCCACACTTTGGATGCTCTATACAATTTGCTGCTGCGCAGTTCCCGGTGAAATAATAATTTTGCGTCCTTTTCACTGTCATTTCCATCTCTGAACAATTTTGACCAGTGTACAATTACCTTAAGGGCGCTAGCATTACATAGAACTTCAGTTGGTCCATGTCGTTTAATGAACAGATTAAACGGTAATATGCGGTGGACCACTGGTTGCGGGTTTACCGCTGGACTGTCTTTCACCAAACTTGTGATCATTCGTTGCCTTCACGCGGCAAGACCTTTTCCAATCAATACTTTTAGCTACCCTGTCAATATCGGATGTTTCGTAAGAAAGCATTTCGCACTTCAAACTTTCTATTGAAGCTTTTTAAACGTTTCGTTCCAACGGGGTATGTGCATTTCTGCGAAACAACTAATTTCCACGGATTTCCCCGTTCATTGAGAGCTTTTTTTCGGGCGACAGAAGCTTGACGGGTACAAGGGTAGTATCTGATAGTTGATGTCGCCATCCCGGACGGTATAGGGGCTGAGCTTGCTGAACCGTTGGCTGGCTAGACAGTCGTTGTTTAAAAGTTTGGCACTGAGGGCGGGTACGCGAGAAGTACCCGAAAGCTCTCCTTTTGAGTGCATAAATGCATTCAATGAACGGGGGAAATTCGTGGATATTAGTTCTTTCTATTGAAGCTTTCTTGAATAAAATATGCTTCTAAGTCCCTTATATTAATAAACCTAAGCTGCAAATTCCATTTGACATGGCTTAGTCCCCTTTTCGACCATTTATTATCTCTTTCATATGCAGTGCTTTCGGATCGTACTCTTCGATCCGTCATCGGTGCAAATAAATTTGTCGGCTGCCCAGTCATCCAACGGCTCAGCAAGCCCCTCTGCTCAACTATCCAGGCTAGCGACATCAGGTCAGTCCTTTGATCCGTCAAGCTTCGATCGCCTGCCCAGTCAGTCATGCAGAGGAGCGAGCGTCCCAACCGACCGACCGGGGCAGTGGCACAACTCCATAAAACGACCAGTCAGATCCTGGTCTGGGGGATATTTGTGCTCGTCGTTTTTCCTTAATTACTGAACTTATTAATTTTAATGGGTACCTGTTGTTACGTAAAGTACGTCTAATGTGTTGTAACTCTGATTGAATGAAACAAGGCTCACGAAGCTTCAATGATCTACCATACCGTTAATGATACCTATTAATATTTTTACGGGGAGAGGACAGTGAGAATCGAAATGTATGCATCTATCAGAACTAGTTGGTTTTCTATATACTTTTGTTATCAACTTGTTAATATTAGCTTCAACGATCACTACGTCTAGAAAGGGGAGAGAGTAATGTACTTCCTTTTCCATTGATAAGGTTATTTGGTTTGGATAAACGTTATTAAGATACTCAAGAAAGTTGATTTCTTCGTGAACTTTAATAATTGCAAAAATATCATATCGTTTGAAGAAAGACGGTTTGAAAGAAAAATCTATATTGTCGAAAACCTTTTCTTCGAACTGCTCCATAAAGTCCTCGGCAAGAATTAACGCAAGTGGGCTCCCCAGTGGCGCTCCCTTAGTTTGTGTAACGCCGCAACAATCAAACGTTTTATTCCCAAACAAATCACTCAATTGTCCCACTCTCTCTGCCAACTCACTCCACCGTACCGTCGCCCTCAGGTTCTCCCCCTCCCCCGGCAACACCATGCGTTCCGCCCAATAAATAGCGCTACATTTGTGAAAAAATTACTTTGAAAACTCAAAAAATTTCCTTTCCTCACGCTAAAGGATACCAGTTTAATTATGTGAAAAGGAGTTAATTCAGTTCCTTGGGTAAGTGATGTATCTTTGATCAAGGCTTGTTCTAAAACCGTCAAAGTCGTTTGAAGAGGGATATTAGCGAACAAGTCTTTTACTGCGGTTGTGTTCCGGTTTTCCCGTTTTTTTGATGATATCTGTAATAAAACCGCAAATGCCCTACCAACGGATGGATGGACGACTGTTAGAAATATCACAGGTCACAAACACTTCTCAAAGGTTTGTAAATTGGATTTGATAAGAGTTCCTAGATTCATTAGTCCAACTGGTTCTGCCTGTCCGTTATGACTACGATGTTACCTTTGTCTGCCATAGTAACGAGAATGTTTCTCTTCAGTTCTTTGATCACTGTGCTTTCGTGCTTGCTGAGGTTAGGCTTCCGCAACCTGGAGATATTATTTACCAGTGCGCTGGCAATAGACCCTTTAATTTCAGCTGCTCTCATGGAGTCGGTTGATAACAAGCTATTCTCCACCGATGCAATGATGTCAAGTATGGGTGGACATTTAGGAGTGGGTACAAAATTGAGACCCTTAGCGAGAACCGCTTTCTGCATGTCGTTCAGCGGGTTACTGCAGAGGTTCACCACAATCTTGTCGGCATTGCGTGTTCTCACTACCATATTTTTTTAGACCTTTTGAGCTCTCACGAGCGGGACAGGTAAAGAGATTCAAATTTCTTACTAAGGGTCTGTCTATGTTTTAATGATTTTGAGAAGCAATTGTAGTCAACGTGGCTTCCCTATTCATTCAGCAACTGTCGGTTAAATCAATCTCATTAAGTGCAGAATCAGAGTAGATAGGCAAGATTTAAGCTTTGCAACCTATTTCCTGTGTTCTCTAATGGTGGTTCTAGGCAGAGAAAAGCCAGTGGCCTGCAGAATGCGTAATATTCTGTTGTTGGCAAAGTGCGTCCACTTTAACTGGAAGTAGTAAGGTTATAGGTCGACGTCTCGGCATTTTAACAGGAATGTTTACTTACTGAGAATGATGGTGATCCTCTTATTCAATCGTTCATATCGTCTGGCTAGATCAAGGCTGTGGGTACCGTGCGCCACTCGAATGTCTTCGAAGATTGGTTTTTTTGCAAATAGGTATCATTAACGGTCTGGTAGATAGAGCATTAAAGCTTTTTGAGCCTTGTTTCATTCAATCGGAGTTACAGCATATTAGACGTGCTTTATTTAACAATGAGTACCCATTAAAATTAATAAGTTCAGTAATTAAGAAAAAGCAATGAGCACAAATATCCCCCAGACCAAGATCGATGCAAGCCGGTCCTTTACTTGTTTTACCATATTACCAAGGCATTAGTGAGAACAAACAGCGCCTAGGTAAAACAATGAACTTCAGGGTGTTTCCAAACAAGCACCAATTTTCCGATCGATCCTCAAAACTGACAAGATCAAGGTTTCACTAGAAAATAGGCCCGGCGTCGTTTACGAAATCAAGTGTAGTTGGAACGCCTCCTACATAGGAGAGACGGGCAGCACTACTACACAGGTTTCGTGAACATATGGTAGGTGTGACCCGTTACAAGAATGCGAAAGAACGGTTTAACGGCACACAATCCATACGTCGAGGCAGATCACAGATCAAACAACCACGAGAGGTGATAGAAGACGTGCTCAGAAGCTCAGCGGTAGTCGAGCATTTCTCTCAATGTTCGGCTGACCTTGTGCCTATGACTTTATGTCGCGAGAGCCATTTCCAACTTCGTAAGATCAAAGAGGCCCTCTACATCAGACATAATCCTTCGATTAACCGTGACAAAGGCGTCGAGACCAGTGAGGTATGGAGCAGCCTAATTCGGCAAAGAGGCTGCTGCGCCATCAACTCCTGATCATTAGGGGTTCCTGATCGCCACCTGACCCTTTGTCGGGCCCATATACCTGACGCATTTAAGGCCATACGAAAAAAAATTCGCCTTCTGTGACTTCAGGCTTCAACTGGTGATGCTGTGGCATGGTCAAAAATATTTTAGCAGGGTATCGTTTAACCAGCACACTATCGCAAGTGTCTTCGTAGGAGTTCGAAAAACTCGGCATGGAATCATTATTTCAACTTGAAGTGCGCATTTCTGTTTCTAAGAATGTCTGTTAGAGTTTGCTCACAGGAGAGCAATTGTGCGGGCGCGACTTTTCATGAACCATTTGATGTCGCAGTGCCTCCACTGAGGCAGCGCTTTGCATTATTGAAATTTCCGAAAATCATACTTGCACGATTATTAGCAATGCATAAGTTTTGGCTCGTGAATGAGCAATTTAAAGTAACCAATCTGCTTGTAAGCTGCTATATCATTCGCCCTGCAATTAACTTCGCGTTTCCGTTATGGCCAGCGCTGTGCGCATTAATGAGACATGTTTGTGAGCTTTCCGGTTTCATAATGCATTATTAATGACAATTCCTCATAAGACAGTATCTCGTAACAGCGTGATTTAACATCCTCATAAGATTGTATCTTGTAACGAGGCGATTTATCATTCCTACAAATTTTACTTATTGACATCAGCACTTGTGACAGCTCTGCCTACTTTTAAAGATAAATTTGCAGGAAAGTAGAAACTAAATGGACAATTGTCTGGTGTGCTCATGTAATTTAATCGTTAGTAATCTTAAGCTTCAAAAATAATTCCATTCTCAGTAGGGAACGGCATGTTCCCCTTGATAGCGACTTGCATCTGTTCTTACGGAACAGACACTCCATGAGGGCTCAGTGGATAATTTCTAGTGCTAGTAAGAATAAGGATTGTTGGTTATTTAATGACCAGAATCTGCAAATCGCATTCCCACCATGGTCGGTTTCCATAAGGGAAAGATTCACCTATGTAGCGCGCCCTTTTAATGATATGCTGTTCAAAAGTCGTATTAAACAGGGCAGTCCTTGTCGATGTAGGTTACACCTGTATAAACCCATGAAGATGGAACTAGGGTTTCCAAAAGATATGCATGACATAGCAGTAAAACAAAATGCTTCAGTTGCCTTGAATAATTGGGCTTTCATTTACTGGACAGGAATTTCTCTTTAATTAAGGACAGTTTCTTAGCCGTATCAAGAGACGCATGAAAGGGAATTGATTTTACTCCATCGAAGGAAAATCCAATGGCTTCTCATCAACTGATCCTAAAAAAGCACCTACCGTTGAAACAGTGTGCACCGGTTAATTGTAATAAGAGGCTTTGCGCGAATAGGCACTAAGCAATTTTTTGGAATCGAATATTGAATCACGGTGTTGAGGGTTCTCATTCTCTAAAGCAAGTACCCAGTTGTATTATTCTTCTGAGTAGTCGTTTAATGTCATAATGGGCTAGCTATAATGAGTATGACAATCTCTCAGGCCCATTTATCTGATTGCAAGTCATTTTTGAATAATCACTTAGTTGTTTTCATGCACTCCGTTTTAGTGGCGCTGTCCAACTGTCTTGCGCAAACAAGATAATTCAACAAATCAGTTGCAAAGGAAGCTGTTTGCAGGGAAAAATGCATTCTATTGGATATTCCAAACAGGGTAATCAAGTATTTATACATTGCTGGGTTTTCATGCCAGAAATGGCAATCGTTATGTTTTCATACTCAATACATTAATTGAAAACAATGAGTGATAAAGCAACCCAGCAATGAACGTGCCAAGTGCCCTCTATGGGTCGGTCATTGAGGCAGGACTTTAAATCATTCTTAAAGCGGTCACGACGTCATTTTATTTCAATGAACTTTTGGTTAATTAATATTTAAGTGCATGGAGTGCCTCCTTTCCGCAACATCTGCAGTTACAGAAGGATTGCTCAGTAAACGTATGCGTTCCTTTTTGTTAGAAATGCAAATATTTTCGCAAGTGTTAATATATCAAAGCATCTGACGCGTGTTAACCTTGTTTTCAATTTTATGGGGTCCTTAATGAACACCAAAATTCATAGTAGAAACTCATTTGATGCTAACAATCAAGCAAATTACATTAATGACCATCTGCAGGACAGGGTCTCAACAATAAGATGAACCATTTTGAAGTTATTACATACTGCCTTGGAAGGCGAATTAATTCTCGACACGTTATTTCTCCCCATCGCGTCATGCTTCATGAAAAGGCAAGTAGCCGGCGGAAAACGGTCATCAGACGTCGTTTACCTTTGTTATAGGGCAAAATTGGTGGTTTCATAATCAATAGCTCTGTTTATAAAGTCAAACATTCCTAAATGTATTTATTTACATTGGCGGACATAGTGTGTTCAGACAATGGAATAATAGTAATCAAGCAGATTCACAGGTACCACTTTTCGGTTCTATTATAAAATTGAAGCAATTGGTGGAAGAAATGATATATCAAGGCGCTGTCAAAATGGCTCAGGGTAGCAAAAGAACTTCGACCGAAGAGGAATTCCAACCTGCTGCTATTTTCGCACGAACTTTTACTTGAACTTAAATTTAGGGTGCTATTTATCTGCACTTGAAAAGGAAAGGTCCTTAACGGTTTGGCTGTGATGATAAGCGCACCTCCAATTAATTGCTCACTGCTCCGTTGCAATTATAACAATCAATTGCTACTGTTAAGTCGGACTTTGTAACAGGTTTTTCAGTTTAATTGAATCTAGAGATCACGGAGATTCTACCCGTTGGTCAATGCCACATTAATGGAGAAAGATGTTTACTTAAATTGTATGTTTCTTTTAGAAGAAAGATGTTTACTTCCAAAAACAAGAAAACAGTGGCGCGTGATGGTCAGGAAAGCGGAGCTTTCGGGCCAAACAAGGCCCGTCTCAGAGCGGTTTGTGCTGTTGGTCCTCCCCCAGGATTGGCTCTTAGGGAGAGCCCATCCACTCAGGGGATGGTAGGTAAGGGAACAGCTCTGATACCCGGCCAGCCACGGTGGAATCAGCCTCGATGGATCTAGATTGATCTGACGGGCTCCACTGTGGTTCGGCTGAGTGGAGGGGCTCTTCCTGAAAGCCAAACCTGGGGGAAGACCCAACAGCACAGGCGGCGGTGAAGACGGGCCTAGGTTGGCCCGAAAGCTCCGCTTTCTTGACCATCACATGCCACGCCTTTTCTCGTTTTGGAAACAAACATCCTTTTCCATTAACCTGGCGTTGACCAACGGGAAGAATCTGCGTAAATCAATTGCTATTTGCTCGTTAATAAATCCCCAGAATTGTGAGGTCACAAATTCAGTGTTGCCGTATGTGGCCGGGAAGTCACAGTTGAGTAAGTGTTTACAGCATCCTGCTTTCTTTCAAAAGATTTTCATTAATATGCAGGAAGTGATAATTCATTTGTAGCTATAATATTTTATGTTAGTAACAGACACTGTAAACGCCTTTTTCAAGGGAGCCACCTTCTTCTCATTATGTACCCAAAGTGCTCGAGCTTCAGCTGTAGTATTAGTCACCACAATGAGCAGTTTGACTGATTTGCCTCTGCATCGCCTGATTGGGTCCCTGTGAAATTATAAGTACTTTCAAAAGTCTTGACCAATTTTTTCAGGCTCAATATGCACTCTGTCATGGCTACATATCACTAGTGGGAAAACAACACCCTTGACAATAATGCGGGCATTTGCTGGCAAGGCAAAACCACTGCTTTTTACTCTGCTGTCTGAATGAGTCGCAGGTTTCCTCCAAGGGAAAAAATGTCCTTTAATTTCATGGCTGCAGTCGACCTCCGTTGGGTTCATCAATTCTAAAACATTAAATTCGGACTGATTTCATTTCTTTCGCCAGTATACCGGTAGATTAAGGATAGGGCAAGAAACCATGAATTTATTTTTTCTAGCATTGAGCTTTAAGCTTGTTCTTTCACTGTCCTTCTTGACTAACCTCAAGGGATTCTTCTAAGTTTCTTCGCATTCTGCCATCAAAGTGATATCAACTGCATATTTAAAATTATTTTATCTTTTTGCAGTCTTAATTCCATCTTTCGATTCGTCCAGCCCAACGTTTCGTATTATGCATACTGGTTGAACAAACCGGGGGACAGAATGTCACCCTACTGACAATGACAATCTTGTTGCGTCTGTTTCTAAACTTGAACCACTCAATTGTTTCATGTGTAGCTATAACTGTTGCGTCTCAACTTACATACAGGCATCATAGGGGACTGAAAAGGTAGCTCAGTCATCCATTTGCTTAAGAGCTTGCTGCAATTTGTTATGAACCACGCAGTCACTAGATGAAGCTAATGAAGCAGAAGTAGACGTTCTTTGGAACACCCGTGCTTTCACTGTAATCCTCCAGTTGTTGGCTTTCTGGTCTCTTGTTTCTCCAACTCTTCGATAAACAGGTTTATACTTCTGGTAGTTCTCGGTTCACACATTGCTGAAGCCTTGCTTGCAAAACCGTGAGCAGTTCCTTGCTTGCTTACGAAATGAACACGATTGTTCGCTATTTCGAGCACTCTCCAGGACTCCACCTCTTTGGATTGGAATGCCAACTGGTGTTTTTAGTCCAGCGGCCATTGCTGAGTTCCCCAAATTTGGCAATTGATGCCAATGTGGTACATTGACGGCATAATCTCTTATTAGTTTGAATAGTTCGACTCGGTTTGCCTCCTGTAGCGCACTCGACTTCACTCACGAAAATACCTGGCTGCAATTCAGTAGCTGCGCCATTTTGGTTATCAGTACTGTCAAAATCTTTCACACAATTTTTCGGCGCATTCCTGCCAGCTTTCTTAAATCTCTTCTGCGACAGTTAAGTCTATCACGTATATCTCCTATTGTGCCTATTTTGCGTAATGCTTTCTCTTAATTTTCAAATTTTTTGTAACAGATATTCTGCCCTTTCTTCTTCTATTGCTTTGCACTGCTCATTCAGGAAGGCTTTCATACCTCTCCTTGTCACTTGATAAATGACTGCATTCAGTCGGATACTTATTTCCTTATGTTCTTTGCCTTCCTATTTTCTTCTCTCCGGAGCTATTGGCAGGCAACCATTTTTCATTCCTGCTCTTCTTTTTCTCCAAGATTCATTTGCTGCCGGCTCCTACGCAGTACTACGAATGTTTGTTGACTGTTTCTCAAGCACTAAACCTGTAAACATATCCTTTACGTTTGCTGTGTAACAATAAGGGACGCCGTTATTATTTAGATTATATCTACATAATGTAGTGATGTATTTAACATTCTTCAATGCAGGTCAGACTTTTGCAGCAGAAAATTCGCGATCTGAATGTCACTCTACTCCAATACATGGAACTCTTCTGCCTGTATATCCAACTTGTCTGTAAAGTATGCAATCAATCTGATTTTGATATCGATCATCCAGTAACGTCCCTGTGCGAAAACGTAGTTTTGCTGTTCGAAAATGGTGTTCCCAATGCCAATAGAATTACCTTGGCGAATTTCTATCAGTCTCTGGTCTGTTTCGCTTCGTCCTACAGGGGCATACTTACCCGTTATTCAGCTCACCTTCTGCTTTTCTGTTGGCATTTTAGTCTTCTTGATTATAAGTGACAACTCTTTTTAGTGATGCGTCCGGAAGACTTGCAGGTCTTCACAGAACTGTTCAATTTTACCTACATTAGCATCAGTGGCTGGAATCCTGAACGGTTTCCCTTTGATTCGAGCAGAGATTATTCTGTTATTTTTTGAGAAGATGTCTGAGTATTGCTTTTCTCACCCTGCTATTGATAATATTTCATACCCATTGCGAACAAGAGCGATTTAGCACTTATTGGTTGTCCGACTGTACGTAAACTTGGAAAGATCGTCTAACCAGTCTGGTTAGCGAGATTGTTGGGGAAAATTCAGAAAAACGAACGTACGGAAAGTTAGTTACCTGAAACAGTCAGAGCGTGCTTGTTCTATCACCAGCGATAGAATAAGCACGCTTTGAGGCACTGAACAGCGAAGGCAAAGGATCTAGCAAAGGAAATAGTTAGTCTCCAAAAATCCATTTTGTGTTATAACAGTTGCGCTCCGCTGTAGGCTAAGTTCAGCGGCTATTAGAAATTTCATTTACGCTACCTTGATAAATGTTTCTGCTTGACCTTTTCAACTTCTTTCAGTATTTGCGATTCCGTACTCATTAATCGTCACACTAGGGTGTCTTCGTCAGAATCAATATTTAATTGATGATTACGGAGCCAATAGAATTGGCGAGTAGAAAGGCAATCATACTGCTTTACTGGCGTATCGCTTCTCAGTCAGACTTGTTCCATTGTAGTAAAAAACAAGTGAAGCCATTCAAACGTGGTAATCAAGGCAGCTGGCGGTAATATTATTACTGAAGCGAGCGGAAAATAATAGTTATTGTAAATGTGTTCATTTAGCTGACAGTATGGATTGATGAAGCTTTATTGGTCTTTTCTTCTTCAGCTTTCTCACCAAACAAACTGATTTTTGTTATTTTTAAATTGGAAGCGTAAGAGGATGACAATGAACCGTATTCTACACGTTCCCTAATGCATACTTTTCCAATAACTGCATGTGGAACTATTGGCAAGGCTTGTTATACATGATTACAAAATTATAGCACCACTGTCAGAGATCAGCCGTAAGAGAAAATCGAATAAATAAGTTTGAAGAATTCAAATTCTCTAATTTAACAGGTGAAGGCACAATTTGTTTTAATATTAACAGTGCAAATTTTGTAATTATACTTATAATGCGTGCATTGAATATTGGGTGGTTTTGTTAACAGCGCAGTTTTGCAAGATGAGTTTTAACGCCGGGTCACCGTTATTAAGTATGCAATAATATATTTTTCTTTTCACCATTGATACTTCATACCATTTAATGGTATAAACATGGATTTTATACCGTTTACGGTATAAGGTTTTTTACAGCAGAGCTTTCAGGTCAATCCTTTATCTGAAAGCTAAGCTTTTCACTGAGCAGAATAAAAGCTTTTACGGTGAACGAGACAAAATCCGTGCCTAGGAGAATTTTAAATTATAAACATGAGGTAAAAATACACTTACAGGTTGACCCTAGCCCGTTTTCAGCGCACGTTTGCTGAATGTTTCACCGGATGTAGCTCGATGTATTTATCGGCAGTGAATGATGATCGACTACGGCATTTTTTATTTCTGTGCAATAGGCATCTCCTGTGAAGGGTTCGCAAGGTTTAAAAATATTGCCATGCACCAGGCTGCTCATTGACCACGATATACCCGCCAAGACCTTCCTTCGAGGAGGATCGGGCCTCGGCGATCGATGCTAAGGTTACTTACATCTTCCCATTGTCCAGAACGCTATTATTGTCGCACAATATTAACTTTTACCACAAGTAATATTTCGTTTCAAGGAAGGTTCCATTTTGTTCCGATAATGAGGCAATCGACAGGCGTCTGATTTCTGTTTTCCGTATTCGTTACTGAGTTCATGAGGCATTCACATGTCCTGTTTCTGGACTTTGCCAGTTGAGCGGATGTGACGTGATATTTGTGATGGCCGAAGCACCTAGCCGTTGCCTGATTTCTCGAACTCTAAGATGCGGATTCCCTTCAGACATGACTTTCAGCATGTCGTCGTCAATCTGTGGTTTCGGTCTCCCACAAGACAAATATCAACGACAAATATTCTGATCGGTGACGGGTTACCAGCTGAATGTACCGCTAACCTTATCGGCTGCTGCGGCAGTGCTTAATACACATTGAAAGGCAGAAAGGAAAATAATGATAATACCAAACGTAATTGAAAATAGGATTTCCAGGTACGGGGTAGAACCTCATGGTATTTTCTCTTTGTTGACAAACACGGCACAATTCCCCGTTGATCTTTATTGCGCAATAAATGTCGCGAAGCTTTCGAACGTTACCTCGTCCATCATCAGCGCTTAGTCAAAACTGTTAGCTTGAGTTGTGTCAAAACAGCTGAGTATGGTTTAAAGTTCATAGGGTTGGGTTTAAAGTTAGTTGGTTTACAGGGGAGCTTGGGTGTAAATATATCACGTGGGTGGAGCTCCTATACGTAAATAAATTAAAAATAAAGCTAAATAAAGTAAAGTAAAAGAAAACAGAAAAGAAAAAGAAAAAAGAAGAAAAAGAAAAACAAAATAAACAGAAAATAAAAGAAATACAATTGAAATAATAATTGATATGATGATAATAATTAATAATAATGTGAGACTTTTGGTGGAAAGTGGGATTGAAGCATAAACAAGGTGAGGGTAGGGGAAGGTATGTGGAGAGGGACAGCATATTTTGGTTCTGGAGGTGTTACACCGTTTCACTGTTTAGTCGGCAGCAGTTTGTGTGAGCGGCTACAGTTGACCATATGTCGCTCACGTCTTCTCCTTCGTCACGATTAATGCATTCGTTGTGGCGTATCAGAAGAGCTTCCTTGATCTTCCTTCACTTGTAGTCTGTTTCAAGGGTCATTTTGCACATCTTGATTTGGTCGTCTGGATGTGGACAGTTCATTGCGTGTTCAACTAGGGCAGAGGCATTAATAGCGTATTGTTTTCCTCTTGATTGGTTGTTTGTTTGCCGTCTGCCTCTCCTCATGGGGCTTTCTCCTTTTTCTCTACTCTCTGCCGTCCTGTATTTTTGTAGAGCTCCCAGGTGCTGTTGAAATCTTCTGTCCATATTGTGTCCAGTTTCACCAATATATTTGGCTCCGCCCCACATTGAATCATGTATACTACTCCTTCTTTTTGTTCAACAGGGATCTTGACTTTGTCTGAACGTAGAATAGATCTCAAATTGTGGTGATTCTTGAACGTGAGCGTGACACCCAGTCTATAAGCTGCTTTTGTAGCCGTTCACTGAGGATTGGATAGTATGGCAAAATTAGTTTCATGTTGGGAGTTTTGGTTTTCAATCGTCCTGAATTGGCCATTGTTCCATCTGTTGAGTCTTTTCTTGATGCACGCTTCCGTCAACTTGACAGGGAATCCATTCTTTTCTAGCGTTCCTCGTATGAAACGGAACTCTTCTTGCAAGAATTCTTTGCTGCAAAGTTTTATGGATCGGTCAACCATTCCTATGACTATCCCAACTTTTACGCTCATTGGGTGGTTGGAATGAAAATTATGATATTTTCCTGAGTTCGTAGGTTTCTGAAAAACGGTGGTATTCAGTTTGCTGCCATAGTTAACCATCAATACATCTAGGAAAGGCAAGCGCTCTCCCGTTTCTTTTTCGATTGTGAATTGGATGTCATTGGGGAATAGGCTGTTTAGGTGAGTCAATAATTCATCCTCCTTTCCACTCTTTACAATGGCAAATACGTCGTTCACACAGCGGTTGTATAACTTCACGTTGTACTCGGTAATACCTGATGGGAAAGCCTTCTCTTCTAAATGTTCCATGAATATTTCAGCCACAATCGATGATAGTGGGCTTCCCATTGGGGCTCCACGTTTTTGTGAGAAAAAGGTTCCTTTCCAATGAAAGAAGTTTCCCTCTTTCATGCAAAACTTGACCAGCTGGGTCAGATGGAAAGGATTCAGCTTTGTGCGGTCTTTTAAAAGTGGATCTTTTGAGAGAATGTCAAGAAAGGACGTAGAAGAAATGTCTAGTGGGATGCTGGTAAACAGGTCCTCAACATCGTAGCTGACTAGTATCAATCTTCATTGACATGATTTCAGTTGCGAAGGAGGCTGAGTTTGTCGTATGTGAATTCCTCTTGCCAGTCAGTGGTTTGAGCATTTTGGCTAGGTATTTTGGTAGGTTGTTCGTCACGCTTTTGTAACTGGAAACTAATGATCTTGAAGGAGTTTCCTGTTTGTGTATCTTCGGAAGGCAAAAAAGGGATCTTTTCTGCCTCGTTCCCCGTCATACTGTAACTTCTGGGTATGACGTCATCCTCACGCTGATTGACCCGTTATTTGTGGAAACATAGGTGGCACCACCGTCGCATTTCGCACCATATTATGCGCGAAATTGACGAATACTAGTCGACAGATGATGGCAGTCGTTTCCGCCGATACCTAAGCCTAGACCGAAACACAACCGATCTTTCCAGTGCGCTCTGCTTTCATGTAGGTCGACTGATGATGGCAGTCGTTTTCGCCGATACCTAAGCCTAGACCGAAACACAACCGATCTTTCCAGTGCGCTCTGCTTTCATGCAGTTCGACTGATGAAGGCAGTCGACTTCCCTGATACCTAAGACCACGAGACAAACATGTTCCCCGTCTAAGTCTAGGCTTAGGCTTTGGGTCTAGGGAAGTCGACTGCCTTCATCAGTCCACCTGCATGAAAGCAGACCGCACTGGAAAGATCGGTTGTGTTTCGGTCTAGGCTTAGGTATCGGCGAAAACGACTGCCATCATCAGTGGACGAGTATTCATCAATTTCGCGCATATTACGTCGCAAATGCAACGGTGGCGCCACCTATGCCTCCAAAATAACGGGCCAATCAGCGTGGGGATGACGTCATATCCGGAAGTTACAGTATGACGGGGAACGAGGCAGAAAAGATCCCAAAAAAGTTCTGGACAAGTGAAATTTGTAGAGAATTTGAAATGGCGTCCCATGATGAGAAGTGTTTCTTCCCTGGTTTCATTGTGCATGGATGTGAGGATGTTACTGAGTTCTTTCCTCACATTTTCAGATGGATCTTGGCGCAATTTGATGTATGTGTCAGGGTGTAAAAGATCTGCCACTTTGCTATTGTACGCCTCTCTGTCCATGATCACTACCACATTACCTTTGTTGGCCTTTGTGGTGACAATTAGCTTCGTTCTTTAACTTTTTTTTATTGTTCTCATCTCTTCTTTGGATAAATTGCTTTTTGGCTGGTGGTTTTGCGTGTTTAAGCAGTTGTCAATCGCTCCTCTGGTATAATTTGCTTTAAGGGAGTTTTCATTCTTTAAACCCAATTCTACTCGGCTTATTATTTCCAGATAATCAATTCTGCCTGGTGTTGGCACGAAGTTTAAACCTTTGGCTAAGACATGTTTTTCTGTGTTCGTTAGCACCCTGGAACTGAGGTTGACGATATCATTGTCATCGTTAGTACTTTCCCAACTCAAGGTTGTGCGTCTCCGATTACGTCGAGAGAATTCTTTTAAATCTGAGCAGACAAGATTGTTGGGCTTCTTTCTTAACCTTTCTTTTTCCATGCGTAGTAGCCGTGAAACAGACCATTGAGTTTGTGTTTTCAGTATGGAGAAAAGGTCCTCACCAAAAGAGTACTGGTAGCATTTCCTCTATTTTAGGTTTATTAGGGCATGATCACATTATTTCCTTTCTCTATTGCTTTATGGAATTCCTCAGTAGAGCAAACCCAGCTCGTCGAAGTATATTATCAACCCGCAAGCTTCTTATTTGACCGGTTGTAAGACTACACGATACTGGGAGAACTTCGAAGTCACGACAATTCTTAAGGAAAGTCATCTTGGCAATTGCTTAGACGTGATGAATCCATGAGCTTTTATACATTCTTGAATACTCTAATGCCTGTGCGCCATGAGCACGTTTGATGTAATTGGAAATAGGATTTCCAGGTACGGGGTAGAACCTCATGATATTTTCTCTTTGTTGACGAACAATGTTGATAATACCACACCTATTCATGACTTGGAAAACAGGACTGGCGCCTATTTGATGAACTGAAAAGCCGAAAGCAACAAGAAGAGGAATAACTGATAAGATGGACTATCCGGCGCTATGGTATATGTTACTTAGAGCGCACATACAGCCAAAAAATGTCTGTGTTTGCGCGCAAATAAGCGCAGATCAGCAGTGTTTGCATAACTTGAACTTTCATATGGTGCCACTTAGCATTTCCGTCCTCCATGTTTGAAAGCAACTAAATAAAATTTTCACTCCTACAGTAACTCATTTCATGAAATCCCAAACAGCTGAAAGCCTGGTAGAATAAATTACCTTTTTTTTACAAATTTTTGATTTTGTGATTTTTCCTGGGTGTTCACCGCTTTCAAAGAAAAGACACTCAAGCCCTGTGAGAGTGATCATTGTACGTTGAAATACCAATGGATGGAGCAAATTTGAAGTTGCTTCAAGACTGTACGCAGTAACTCTGACATTTGTTAGGCAATCGTACAGCATCGTACAGCACATATACTAAAGTAATACCTGGGAAGGTGGACATTTCTGGGACGTGCCGATGAAGAATGACGCATGTATGCCTGAGATGCTGTCACTGGTGGCATGATGCATTGATCATACGTTGTTATGAAGAAACAGCAGCCTTGTACCTATAAACTAAAATACTAATAATTTATTACATGCGTTGCACCCTTCTTCTAGGTTCTGTTATAAGGTCTGCGGTATGTTAAAGGGCAAAAAACCGATAAGGTGGTTCAAACTATTAATAGAAAGTACTTACATCCCAACGGGGTAACAAAATTTTACGTTAAGTGAACTCATTGAGATGAAGTCTTACTTCATAGAAGTCCAATCCGTGCATTCAAACTGACCTTGTTCCATCTTCAGCGCATAAATATTGGCAATTACCAATGCTTACGTGTTCCCTTGGCTCAATTTCCTATTTCACCTAAACAGAAAGTAAATGTCCTGCTTGGCATATAACTCTTTCCATTGAGCTCTCTTTGCCATTTACGTGGGAAAAATTCGTATAAATAATAACTTCCACTGTAGATCTTTTTTCATTAGCGCAAGTATTTATGATAATTCCCTCACAAAAGCATTTTCAGAGTTGAATACACGTGCTTCGAATCTTCAACGATTGGACAACAGGCATGAAATGGGTGATTGCAGAAATCCATTAAACTTTTTAATCGATACACATTAGTAAGCTGCTGATAAAACAGGTGATTTACGAAAGCTCCATCTGTTCTAATAAAACTAATTGAGCTTGGCACAAGGGATAAGAGCATGTCATGAAACAATCGACTAAGGTGAAACGGAATCCCGTCGCCAATCCTTTCTTCGCAGAAGAAAGCATTTTAACAAATATTAACGCCTTTCCAAATTTCCAAAATTCAGCTTTATTGACGAAATACGGCTAAGTCAACCCGTGAAATTACGCACGTTTCCTTACGGAGCTTTCGAGAACTTCTCACGTTCCCGTCCTCAGCGTAAATATAAACAAACAAACGAACGCAGAAGTTATATCATGTCTGAGAGTCCACTTTAAACTCTCCTATTTAGTTGTCCTTTTAAGTGGACACTTTCTTTAAACCAACCAAGCAACTTTCCTAATTTTGAATTTCACATTGGCAACAGCCTGTTAAGGAAGCCACCATATTCCAAATGTCACTGACAATATATCCGTCTTCCCTATTGAAGCAGGGGTCATTGCGGATAAACAGTGCTTCTTTAACCTTCCTAATACAGTAGTTGTTCTCATTACAAAGTGTCATAATTCTCAGACTGTCATCCGGTTCTGGACAGCTTACCACATGTTCGACGACTGAGGACCCATTGATACACTCAACCATGACCTCATTGGGATCTTTCGTTTATGGTCAACCGCGTCCCGTAATAGGTTCCGTCTAAGTCTTTTTTCCGCGTTTCGAAACCTCTTAATACCTGCCAAATGTTGACCAAACCTGAGGTTTATACTGTGCCCCGTTTCTCCAAAATAGGATGCGCCACAACCGCATATAATAAGATAGACAGCACCTGGTTTGTCTTCCGGTCTAGGTTTGTTAATGTCAATTCGAAGTATAGTCATTACTTCCTTCTTCTTTACGCGCCGCCTGCGGCACGTAAAGAAGAAGGAAGTAATGAGATTACACGAGCCTGTACGAAGTCATAATTTTCGAAGTATAGATCTCAAATTGTTTAGACTATAGAAAGCCACCTGAACCCCCATTGATCTTAATCTACTCCGAATGTACTCGCCTATTCCCTGATAGTATGGAATAATGATCCTTGTACAACCCTCCTGACACCTTGTTGGAGTGAAAGAATGGTGTCTCCATTTATCAATTTTTCTTTCTATTAATATATATCTATAGGTGAGCCAGTTTGGATAGTTATTCTGCAGCAAAATCAATCGAATGCTCTTAATTTCATCCAACAGGACTTTTTCATTGCAAACATTTAGAGCTCTGTCTACCATTCCACAAATTATTCCTTCTTTACCTCTATAGGCTGGCTAGAGGCGAAATTAAGATATATCCCTGAGTGTGTAGGTTATCTGTAGACCTTTGTTTCAAGCTCCCTGTTCATTCTTATTATAAGGACATCCAGGAAAGCAAGCTTCCATTCCTCCTCTTTTTCCATAGTGAATGTAATCACATTAGGGAAAATATTGCTCAAATAGGTAAGTAAAGTGTCTTCTTTCCCTCTTCCTATAATCGCAAAGACATCATCTACGTATCTTTTGAACAACTTCAGGCCGTGATCCAGAAACCCAGTTCTGAATGCCTTTCTCTTCAAATCCTCCATGAAGATTTCCGCTAAAATTGGAGATAAAGGGCTTCCCATTTGAGCCCCTTCTTTTTGTCTGTAAAATTGTCCATTCCAATGAAAATGATTGCCTTGCTCCATGCAAAACTTCACTAATCTAGTGACATGGAACGGGTTGAGTTTCGTTCTCTCATGCAATGATATGTCCGAGGACAACAGTTCCAGTATAACATTGTAAGTGTAAACAAGAGGAATGCTTCTAAAAAGATGCTTCACATCGTAACTAACCATGATGTCTTCTTCAGCTATTGGTATACATTTAACGTCTCTCACAAAATGCAACGCATTCTTAGTGTGCGAAGAAAGATGTCCCGTGAGTGGTTTCAATATCTTCTTCAAGTAAACGCATAGGTCCTTGGTTACACTTTTGCAGCTCGAAACTACAGGTCTGAACGGTACGTTTTCCTTGTGCAACTTCGGTAGACAAAAAATTCAGGGCATGCAAAATTGGTTGCAAATTGCAATTTTCGGACAAGTATTGACAGAGTGTTTTCTTTGGTTTCTTCGAATAATGTGGAAAGTAAATCATTCAGACATTTCCTGGTATGTTCAGTAGGGTCAAATACTACTCTTAACGGTATGTAGGTGTCAGAACCTAGGAGAGAAGTAGCTTCGCTGATGCAATCCTCTTTATCTAACACAACAACCATATTGCATTTGTCCGCTTTAGTGATGACTATCGAGGTATCATTTTTTAGAACCCTCAAAGCTTCAAACCCTTTCGATGACAAGTTCATTACAGGACGGTATTTGAATCTCGTCAGGCAACTAGCAACCACGCTCCGTACGTGATTGGTGATAATTCGATTCTCTTACATTAAACCCAGCTCAACTTTGGCAATGATGTCCATGAAATCCAGTTTACTCATGGCTGGAACAAAATTTAGTCCCTTTGTCAGAACAACCATTTCCTCTGTAGTTAAAGGTTTGGAGCTAAGGTTGACCACTGTACTCCTTGCATGTGAGAAACGTGAGCTATTCCTGGAATTTCTAAATTCCCATGACCTAGAACTAACCAACCTAACAAATTTCTCTTCCAGCCTCCTTCTTCTCTGGGTTACAAACCCTGAAATGGAGCACTTAACAAAGTGTAGAAGATAGGTCGTCAACTCATATCCAATGAGAGAGTTCAGTGCGTTTTTGTGCCATGTCCGTGAATAATTCAACCAAGCTATTCTCTTGCGGTGTTCTTTCACGGTGTTCCTCAGTAAAGACAGGCTCGCGTTCTGAAGGATATACTTTGTTCTCGCGTTCAGCGCTTGTCCTGATTTTAACCGGAAAGATACCGGTATAACACCGTAACCTCAGCACCGTATTTTGAAACGAAGTTTGGACCATACCTTTTCCAGTTCAACAAGAGTACGTTCCAAAGTCCTTGCAAGATGTAAAGCCTGTGCGCCGTGAGCACTTTTGATTACGTTAAACAGAGGGTTTCTGAACACGGGGCAAGATCTCATTTCTTTATCGACGAAACACGGCCAAGTCAACCCATGAAATTGCACACGTTTCCTTACGGAGCTTTCGAGAACTTCTCACGCTCCCGTCCTCAGCGTAAATATAAACAAACAAACGAACGCAGAAGTTATATCTTGTCTGAGAGTCCACTTTAAACTCTCCTATTTAGCTGTCATTTTAAGTGGACACTTTCTTTAAACCAACCAAGCAACTTTCCTAATTTTGAATTTCACATTGGCAACAGCCTGTTAAGGAAGCCACCATATTCCAAGTGTCACTGACAATATATCCGTCTTCCCTATTGAAGCAGGAGTTATTGCGGATAAACAGCGTTTCTTTAACCTTCCTAACAAAGTAGTTGTTCTCATGACAAACTGTCATAATTCTCAAACTGTCATCCGGCTCCGGACAGCTTACCACATATTCGACGACTGAGGATCCATTCATACACTCAACTATAACCTCATTGGGATCTTTCGCTTGTGGTCGACCACGTCCCGTAATAGGTTCCCCCCTAAGTCTTCTTTCCGCGTTTCGAAACCTCTTAATACCCGCCAAATGTTGACCAAACCTGAGTTTCATACTGTGTTCCGTTTCTCCAAAATAGGATGCCCCACAACCGCATTTAATAAGATAGACCGCACCTGGTTTGTCTTCCGGTCTGGGTTTGTTAATGCCACTTCGAAGTATAGATCTCAAATTGTTCAGACAAATTGTTCAAATTGTTGTTTAATATAATTTCAGCTCAATGAAATGCAGCGCATTTTACTCCAGTGCACGGAAGACCTCACACGTTTCCATGGCACCATGCGCTCACTCATTTGGTTGAATTACACCATTTCCCAATAGCGAATGCTCATTATTATTTTGTTTAATAGCGTCATTATGACTTAACCAGATTTCAAAGCGTGCGAGCTTTCTTTGATTAACGTCAAGTCATTCTCATAATCGGCTTTCAGGAAATGCAGTCAGCTGAGATACCGGTGATGCTTACTGTTATATTCAGCTGCCAGACTGTAACCGGAACAATTGGCGCAATGTGCAACCTGTTCATTTTTTGTGTCATCTTAAAAGTCAAATGCTACAGATCTGATATCATAATGGCTGCTGGTAAGTAACCCACTCAAGCTATTGTTAACCGCTCACCTCCGTTCCTACGCCTAAGTTCCCACGCTTCTGATTTTCACGTTGATGGAACCGGTGACGATGAAGTTCGTTGTTCATATCTTTCAGAATCCACGTACTACATCGTTAGTGCTCACAAGTGGTCTTCTCCATTAGCTTCGAATGCTGACTAAGGGTTATAGTGGTTTTGCACGTTTACTATGAATAGTTTCCGGAATTCTCAGAAATTATTTCGAATTCATTAAATCAAGGCAGTGTAATTGCTGAAGTGCTAAACGCTCAACATTTTTAATACGTGATATTTAACCCAAGCGTTTTCCATAACGTGCATGTGAATATTCATTTTTCATTTATTACGGAACATTTATCCATTAAGACTAAACATTTCAGAGCAGGCTGCTCAGCAGTAGAGGAAAGATGGAAACAATTATTAGTACTTGTTTCCAAAGTCGCTGTACAAACAATAGCCCTGGATGAAAGCCTTGATAGGTTACCCTTTGAAATGTGCTGCAGATAGAAAATCCAGTGTGGCAATATTTGGAAACTAGAGGCCACATAAGTATACATGAATAATTCTCGTTTCTGTGACGTGTTAAGGAAGCACGAACACTTGAGCGTAGATAAGAACATTACTTTCTTTTGAACGCTAAATTTTCAACAAACTTTTAGGCTTTGCTAAGTAAATTCCCAATCATTTTCCAAAAATAAGTGCATTTATCAATAGTTCCTCCTTAAGAGAGCGAATGCTAAGTTTCTAAGTTCGGCCTTGAGCTGTTCAGCAACATAGTTGTTGAGAAACAGTAAATAAAACCTACTAGTATTTTTGTGCGTGAACCGTCTGTAAGTGGCGATAGTCTTGTTCTGAACAGAAACAGTGAAATGTACTAATGTCTTCACTTCAGCTTTTAAACTTGTTCAAACTTTGCTTTATTCCAAGCGTACATGACCAATTGCACATCAAGAAACCACAGGCCAAGTAATAATACTGAAAAGGTTTCTGTTTTCCAATTCTGATTATTCTTTGCCTAATCTCGATGAAAATTTTTTTTGCACTGTCATTATTACAATTAGCTCACGTGAAGTCCTACTTTAAACACTTTCGCACTTGGTATGACAACTCACAATGGTCTAATGCTTGAAATATGGGTATACGGTATAAACGAAACGCAAATATTCATATTATTATTATTTTGCCAGCATCAACCGAAGCTGAATGGAAGACCGTTCTGTCTGATTTCTAGCCCATTTTTTGAAATCCCCCATTATCACGTATTTGCCATAAATAAGCTTTTATTTGCACATACAGTACGACTTCCTGCATCACAAGAGCAATTCAACGACTACATCTCAGCGGTAAATTCCTGACATTTTTTAGCGCTAGCTATTAGCAATTCCATTGTTTGCATCGGATTCATCGCCAGCGGATCCTTCCGGCTTAAGCAAATGTTCAAGCCAGTGTATAATGAACTGATGACGCCGCAGTTGTGCTTTCGCAGCAGCATTCATGTTCTGTGTTGGGATTATGGGAACAAACTTTCGTCGACCTTAATTCTCCTAATTGCTATTGAACGTTTCATCACAATGCTTCGGCAACGACCGAAGCCGAGTGGTTACAACAGTTACATTTTTATTATAGTTACACTAATATTTGTACTAAACTCAATTTGCAATGCAGTGATCGTGCTGGCATCACTATGGGGAAACCGAAAGCAAACTATCATATCGAAGTTTTGTATTCACGAACAGGTTATCCCAGAAGGTTGCTACTTCTTTGAAAAGTTTTACATATTGATAGCTGACACGATGAGTGCCATCGTCTACTTCAGCGCTATAGGATGCCTTCGAAGGCATCAACTCAGCGACTACCCAAGCGTCCGAATAGTGCAAGAAGCCAGAGAAAAGATGATCAATCAAAAATTCAAATCATTAATATTTTGCCAGCTCTTTCTGAACGTCATTCCAGTAATAATATTGATCGTTTTGAAAATGGTACGAAGGGGCATTACCGTCACAGATATTATATGGCTCATGCAACCGACAAACTGCACTCTTCAATTGGTGCTGTTCGCACTTAGCACGGCGCAACTTCGAGACGCTATAAAAGGAATGGCTGTGAAGATTGTTAAAGTATGCCATTATGTACGCTGCACTGCCATCTCTGAGCTGAAGAACATTAAGTTAGTGCAAAACAGAACTGCAGGGACAGAATCATAGAATCTTTTCTGCCACTATCAAATTGGCAAATTACCTTCCGGAATAAATCATTGCTGCAATCAGTATCGCGATGGAAGCCAGATATGGCGGAATCGCTGTAACCATGTACTGCTCAACAGTCGAACCAGACAACCAGACACGCAAGCAGCTTCGACCCGAAATGAATCTGGCGACATTTTTGCCATCCTGGAGCTTGTGACTGGCCGATGGCTCTATATCTGATTATAAATATTAATGAAGACAGTTTCCATGGTAACGGGAGATTCAGTTGAGCTATTTTTCTACGGATTATTCCCGTTGTTCTGTGCCTGAAATTAAACGTGACAACGCCCTACCAACGGATGGATGGGTCAGTTATTAGGTAAAATATTCAGCGCAATAACTGGCTATTCTCGGAGCTTTCGGAACAAGCTAGTTCCGTCTTCACCGAGTGGCAATTACCCACATTATTGTCAATACGTTCGCTGTCAATATGGCCGGCAATCTTTTGTTGTCATAATCTTTAATTCCGTTAGGCAATATGTTAAGTAAATCACATCTGCATGAACAGGGTAGATTCTAAGTTGTCCTTGTAAGCATGAGCTTCTACGTTGCAGAAACTCAACGATAACACCTCGAAATTGCAGTTTATCAGCAGCTACGGGCAAGCGAATTCTCAACATGGGGTTAAACGAAAAACCATACGTACTTATGCAACATAAATACATAGGGACCAATTAGCATTGGGATGCAGGTGCAAGGAAGGCGCTTCCAAGTCGTCATCTGCGCAAACGCGCTGCGTTTTCGAATTCCTGGAAATTCACAGATATTCAAGGAAATCTCTGAGCGGAATGTTCGATCGATATTTCTGACGGACAAATCCTACAGGACGTGCTAATCGCTATTGGAAAATTACAGGAAAGAGGGAGCATGGGTCGGAAATCTCTTTGTATGTTCCGCAAAAGTAGTACTGTCCCCTGTGGCGGAAGGGGGTACCTCGTCCTCTTAGCGCTTCACTGACCCCTCATCAGATCGCTACTTCCGCGTTCATCGTCATTAAGAATCGTAAAGCACCTCCCTGTGGGTATCAACGCTACATGTGCTCTTGCAACTGGCAAGCAGGTGGCAAGTTGCATGATTGCCATACAGCTGCCAAGTTACGACGGTAATCTACGGGTAATTGGTGTGTACAAATCCGTATTTCAATGAATAATTGAAACTGCTGATGCGTGACGTGCATACAAATGCCCCTTACGTGAACAGGAAGCTGACGAGCTGCAACATGCAGTTGTCAAGGAGTAGTCATGCCGTGGGCATGCGTGCAAAGGGGGATGTGAAAACGTGATCATACAAGCAGATGTCCAGCAAACAAACAATTCAGTGAGTGATGCAGTATGGCAATATATGGTTTATGGCAGCATGGCAATACTGTATGTATTGCTTTCAGGGTCCATACACAGGAAACCGGGTAACTGCAGTTTGCGGTGATTTATCGACAAGATCAAACAGAAAAAGTTACAGCGCATTCGTTTGCGGGTATGCGCGTGCAATAGATGGGAACAAAAACATGATTGAATATCGTTATTACACGTTTGCAACACAGTCTGGTGTCCAGTATGCAGCGATTTCGGCCACGATCTTTATGAGCAGATCTTCACAGGGCTGCACAAACTCTGATAAGCAGGAGTCCTGTGTCCTCCTATGTGTACTGCACCAGGGAATATTTCGTCATGGTATAGACTGTGGTACACTTGCCAGCTGCCGGTTATGACTGCAGTTTCGCTGATAAAGCGACCAGAACTTGCAGTTGCTGGCGGGAATGGTTTTGCAAATTCCTGTACCATCTATTGCGTAGACCAGTGCTTCCAAACCTTTTTCGAGCCCGAAACCACTTTCATTGCTGACAATCATTCTGGGTCCCCACTAAGTCTTTACAACTGTCCTTATTATCCTAATAAATTCCCTATAGGTTTTTGTGCCTTTTTGGGGGTAACTTCATAGTAAACTTGCGTGAATAGGTATTTGAGCAATGGTCAGCATTTAGCACAGAATGATGCATTGCACTTGTCACCATTGAGATTTGCCTACTCGAACGCCAAACAACACGGCAAAGTCGTCTAACAATTCTTCAAGCTATGGTTTCTCCGCGCGGCATGACCGACTCCAGGAACAGACAAGAATTCTTGGATCATTTTACCATGATGACCGGCAGCGCGACGTCGCGCTCTAACTAACTCTAACTCGCTTTACTAACGATAAGTACAACAAACAGCACAAACTCGCGACTCACCTCCTCGGGAAACGCCTCGGTATATATCGTGGTTGGGGGTATCCGCATCTTGCGCGCACATGGTACCTGCTGTTGATCCCAAATGGCGTATACTTCCGTCCCGCGCGCATATCTTCACACTCCGTGCCAGATGTCTACGGCACCCATCGGCTGGACCGCACCCTCGGTCGGACAACATGCTCCGCGCTGGCTGTCCGCGGCAACCGTCAGTTGGTCCACACCATCGGTCGGACCACACTCTCTGCGCCAGATGTCCGCGGCAGCCACCAGTTGGTCCACACCACCGGTCGGACCACACAAACATAATCGAATTCCTACATAAGGCGCTTACTTCCGGTCTAAAGGCGTTGGTCATTCATAGTGCTTATCAAATTAGGGCAAGGTATAGTCAGGTTCTGACTTTTGGAAAGTCAAAGAAAGAAACAAAATTTGATGGAAGCCTTCACACAAAGTATCACAAAGCAAGAAGTCCACGAATCCTGACAAGTTCGCAACTATGTGAATACTCGGACGAACGAAAACACTGTTTGTTTCGCGCCCTGCATGAAATCACCGAAACCGTATCGCTTTTTACCCTTCTGAACTCCTTAGCGCTCATTGATCTACCATTACCACTGCAGAATGCCTTTAATTTTGTCAGAGCTCTCCCAGGGTCCGCACTGCTATATGTTCGTGCGCACACACCGAGCTGCCTAACTGAGCCGTTAAGAATACAATCACTTTACTCTACGGGCACACAGCACAGACTGAAAGAAGAAAGAGAGGGGGACAGATGGGGGCATATCAATCGCTACCGTGAACACCTGCGGTGTGCTCCCTCGCATTAGATAACGAATACACGACACTCGCCTTCCGGGGCACCCGTAGACGAAGGCAAATATACATCAATTTCTGCTGCAGATCTGCAATCTTCGCGCTTAGACGACTCATGATCGTTTTCTGCTTACGAACGAACTGGGGCAACTAATTTCCGCGAAATTTGCTCGAGAATCAGAAACGAAGATGCCGCTGAAGATTTCCTTTTAGATAGGAATCCTATACCGGGAAATGGATGTTCCTGCGACTAACTTATGAAGCTGACGGAAAGGGAGACTGACCCAGGTCACAGGTGGAGATGCCACGAGATAGCGTGCAGGATGGAGAAGTCGGGACTGGTTACCTCCATTCCTGCAAACATTCCCGTCTGACGAATGTAAACATAAAGCGCAATACACCTAACTTCCTCGCAGCCTTGGTGGCTCTTAACTTATCTAAACCTAAGCCATGATATAAAGACAGGAGAGCACGTAACGTTGCGAGGGAATTAGGGTCGTTTGAGTTTTACGTTTACTTTCACAGGATTGCCGAATTGTTTACTAGGATAACGTACATGACTATCATTAGAGTTACGGTGCAGTAAAATCGATACGTTTTTACGTGGGGGGGTACCTAGTTCCAGGATGCCCAAGGCTGCTGCGAGAATCTAGCTTGGGCACATTGATGCTTTTTTCATAAGGCACAAATTAAATTTTAGGACGATTGTCCTGTTCACCTACGCACGGAGCCATGGGTACACAACATCAAATTTTTGCTCCAAAGAATTAGGCATCACCGTAGTGACATCTGTCAGTGCACATAATTATGCCAAACATCGTGTAGGATTGGTCAAGATATCCGCTTTTAACTGGAAGAACTATGAGAGGGGCGGCCGTAGAATCCTTGTTAAGAAACTCTCTCGTGGTAGGCGGTCCCAGTCTCACCGTCCAGGTCTACGAAACCGCCCTCTCGAGGAGGAACTATCCGTGCTACCGAACGTACCTGCACAAATGGTCCTTCGAAGGCTTGTGACGAGCAACCGGCGAATGCTTGTGCCTATAGGATGCCGTAGTAGCCAGAGGCTGAAACCGCTGATGACGCAATATCTCATACCTGGCACTGCGATCCGGCACCGAACACGGAGGGGACCAGCCCTGAGGGATCAAGGTTCGATCTGACGTTGCCTCCACCGTTGTTCGGCCAAGGTGGAAGAGCCTCTCCTAAAGGCCATTACTGGTTGGCTGGACCTCAGCAAACAAGACACATCCCACGGCGCTGATGACGAGCCCAGAAGAGGCTCGAAAGCTTCGCTAATGTTTCTTGAGGCACATGTTATGAAATAAAGTGTTTCATCTACTTGTTTATGAACATCGTGATCAAAAACGTGAAGAAACCTCCGTGATTCTTGATTCAAATATACATGGAAACCCGTTAGGACAACCTTTTACATCAACCTGGCGCCACGGCCATAGCCGACAGCTGAAGAGGATGCAACAGCTTCGCGGGGAGTGGTTAAACTCATCGGGCATCCAACCAACATTTTACCTTGTGACCCTCAGACAGCGGAACCCCTCTTGGCACGAATGAAGCTGTCAAGCGAGCTCAGGTGCGGCTCGCACATCAGTATGCTGGACTGCTGTCGATGCACGTTCATGTGGCGTCTGTAACCCATCTGTGCGAGCTCATGCAGTGCAGAACCTACTAGCAATACTGTAATTAGACCATTGCGTCATTACCACCGCGCGGCAGGTCACATACAGGCTACTTGATTCAATTTTTGGGGCACCTTGCCGGCCATCCTCGTCTGCACTTCCAGAAGTTAAACCGAAGCACAAGGGTTACGTTAAGGTTACATGTCGCAGAATTAACAAAAATCAAAAAATGCGGTAAAGCAGATGATTGACCCTAATTGTGCAAGCTACATTCAAGACAACGTAACGCAAAAGCACTGGTCGTATGCCCTTCTTGGCAAAAACAATAATGCAACCTGCATTCTGTTAAACCGTATAATTGATAATGTTTTTCAGCTTTTTCTCATGTGATTGAGGTCATACCTTGTTTCGCCATAGCGTAGCAAAGATTGCGCTTCGCCTGAACTTTTGCACAGCTATTGAGGTAGCAGCCGTTCGAACACCCGCTTTGAATGGAGGACAGCGAGGCTCCCGTGCTTACGTCCTTGAAATTGCTAGTAATCGGTGATTCAGGAGTAGGAAAATCCTGGTAAACGATCGTAGTCATATTCTCGTTCTTCCATTTTGACTTTGCAGCCTTTTTCTACGCTTTGTTGACGATGTCTACTCGGAGGACTTGCCGGCCACGATTGGTATGAGCCGTTCAAGAGCTCCAGTGTCGTTTCAAAATAAGCGTTTTAAGGCATGGATTATAAAACAAAAATAATTTGCGTCGAAGGGAACAGCGTAAGATTGAGAATATGGGTACCGGCTCATTGACATTGACGGCACTATTAATAATACTTTATGCGCTTGGTAGGATACTGCTGGCATGGAGCGGTTTCGAACAATGACCGAGAGCTTCTATCGTAACGCTCAAGGTATTGTCCTGGGTGCGTTAGAACTTCTTGTTGTTTCCAGTTCCATCAATGTTGTTTCAGTTTACGATATAACTAATAGACAAAGTTTTCTAAACATTGTCACGTGGCTTGATGAAGTCAACAAGTACTGCAACAAGCAAAATGCAGTTAAAATTCTTGTGGGTAATAAAATTGACCAAGTATACATGCGCCGTTTGCCAAACTCTGCACCCTTGCATACCGCGTTTAGCAGGAGCACCGCGAAGTTGGAAAAACAGAGGGAATTCGATGTGCGCAGAAGAATTCACTGCTATTCATGGAGACCAGTGCAAAGACGTCGGAAAATGTGCGCATAGCGTTTGAAGAGTTGGTGCTAAAGGTATGTCCGGCTTGTGGTTGCTTTCGTTTGACCCAGTGTTCTTGCTTTAGGTTTTGGAAACTCCTGAGCTGTGGGAATCAGACGAGAACTACCTGAAACTTCAAACGCTGAATGCTCCACCGCCGTCACGTTGTTACACATGCTGATTTTGCTTACCTTTTCGTCGCGACCGCAAGCACAAATAGTCAAGGTCGAATTCTTGTCCACGGCTTTAGATTTTCGGTTTCTGCATAAAACTTGCCGAGCGAAAGTTCGATTACACATGCAAGGGAATGCACTGCCGAATCGCTGAAAAGTCGCACCAGCTCCATTTAGTTACTTGGCAATTGGGGATTGCAGCTGTTGCTCCAAGTGAGAATATGAATAGTGCTAGTAGCCTTTGAAAACCGAAAGCCAATGAGATTGACCAAACAAGAATTTGCGGTATTCGTTCTGCGCAAGTAAATAGTTCAGTGCGAGCATATTTGGCATGCTTGCGTTGAATTGCATGTTGTACCAGGATGACAACAAAGTTGTGCGACAAACTGGTTGGAAGTAAGGCGGCTGTGCTACGTCGTCGCGTGAGATCCAAGGTGTCAAGCATAAATTACACTGTACGCTGATTGTTCCAAAACTTGCAAGGCGACCTGCTTGGACTCATTATAATTGAAGAACAAGCAAGGAGAGAAAAGAAAGAACAAAACTAGATGTCCGCTTATCTTGAAAGAATATCTGATGGATAAATTGTTTAGGGTTTAAAATGTGTCGGTTTTGCCGCGAACCGTTTAGCTTTAATTTAACGTTGCTGTTTCAACGCGATGACAGAAAAAAATTGCTATCCTTTAATACGTGCATTTGTAAATGGTCAACGTTAACTTGCCCGTATTGGAATGCAAGTGACCTGAAGTCACAATGGGAAACTTCAACGAAAATGCCTTCTGCGAACTTATATTGTCGTGAGAATAACCTGCTCCCGCATGCAATGTGCATAAACATGATGTCGCAGTTGAGCTGCGTCAGCTTTGTCGAGTCATTCAACAATGTCCAGTTTCCTGTTGTTCAAGTAAGCTCATCATTGAGTTAGTAGCACCAAATGAGTACAGCATTTTTCGACATCTGTTTATAATTTGGAAAGTTCAATTCTGTCGTTTTATTGCTTTGGCTGACCGGTTGCCATTCTCTTTTTCCATCGGTGCCGTCCGTCGAATACCGTCAATCAATCCATGACTGACAATATACGTTAATTCGCGAGTTTTTCAACGGGCCGTCCGCCTTAACGTTGTTTTCTATCTATATTAAAAACGTCTTGGTGAGCTGGTGTATAACTTTTGCTTCATCGTAAACTTTTAAAGATGCAAATATCGAAGGTACAATTGGTCATCGCCGCAAACTTCGTTTTGATCCCTTTCGGCAACAAAAGCCTTGCTTTGCAGAAGCACGCAATACCACGAAATAAGTAAGGCATTGTCCTTGTTGATTCGCAGGATGCCAGGTGAACTCTATACAAGACTCCACATTTTTTAAGGAAGACTTCTTGGTTAAAAAATGCGTGAAGGGCTATTTAGCCTTTCCGTTCGCTTTGACAGTGACAACGTAGAATAAGCAAACCAGTGAGCGCTGGCACGTCTCTATCAGTAAAACATACGTCAACGAATGAGCGTACGAACTCGACTTTTCGGACCTTTTGGAACAGCATTGTCCCAGCGTGGGCGCGGGGCTCCATACTTCGCCATTTTGCGTAAGCAGCAGGCGCTCCGGTCGAAATCCGATTCCATATGAATCTGCAGCTCGGCACGAATAATCCAATTGTCGTCTAAATGCGGTGGTACACTTCGCCTGGATGATCTTGTCAACTAGCACGGACAATGACCGTTTAGAACGCTGGTACTTTTATTCACTTGCAGGTTAAAGATGTACTTTCAAATTGACGTTCCTGGAAACCACGCTACTGCGACAGCTAGTGTATGATCATTGCTAAACAATTATGTACGCCGGCTGCTCCGGATAAGCAAAATTCGCTTACTCACTCTCTTTGTTTGGTATTATTTTTTGTTCCTGAAAATTGAACGCTCCCTAACGGAATTACTAAGCAGCATCATTTGACTGCAAAGCGGGGCTTTCGAGACTCCACGCCAGTAAAGCGTTATCGCTCAGTCGTTCCGCCTAGATCTGAAGGCGAGACAACAGTCTCGAAAGCTCCGTCTTATCAAATATGCAATAAAAGCAAAGCGCGAAGTCGTATTACACACTTGACGATGTCAGTACTACTTTTCAAAATGGAAAATGTACGGGCACTGAAAAATTTTACACATTTTTCTCAAATTTAGCCCCATTTTTAACGAATCTCCTTCCAGCCCGAGGAACGCCCTTGAATGACTGCGCTACAGGTGTGCGACAGGACCAACTGCTTGGTAGACGCTCCCTGATCGGTAAACTACTAACGGGACACTGGACAAAGGAGTTCTTCGCGCTTGGCGGCATACAGGAGAAGTGCCTGAAAATCATTAAAAGGGCGGGAACCAGCAGCAGTTGCCTTAAAGCGACGCTTGCACCGCAGCACTTGATGCCCAATCGAGCAATTAATGTGCGCAAGGTAGTCTGTTTGTTTGAAGTGATCGTCAGGTTACAGTGCGTGCCCTTCGTACTGCTACCCCGTTACTGTACGCAATTGTGGTGGTCGTAGTCGGTTGTGGTTGACCTCGCTTGTGTTGTTCGGCTTCCTCGTTCTCTCACTCGCATCTCTGTTGGGCAGGTAAGTTTTGTTCAGCGTCGATGGTGTTCAACCAGTGAACAGTTGCGATTCGTTGGACCGTGCTGTGCGTCCGTTGGTCGCAGCGAAGCTGAGCCTTATCGTCGGCAGCCGACGCAGTCTCAAGGTGGACGCCGAAGAGCATTAGCAATCGCTTGCGGCGTAGCAGCCGATTACGTTTCCTGTGGGCATTGCTACGGGGTCGTTCATCGCTGCTCGAGCAGGTTGCTACAGTTCGTTGCCGGGTCGATGATTCACGCAATGTATCGATCGCGCATTCCGCCCGCGATTCTCGCTGACCAATTGCAGCGCCGCAACAGTTCAGTCAGCCAATCGCAGGCGGACGACCAATGATGGCTAGCTAGAATTCCTGGAATTGACCAGGTTGTAGGCGGAGCGTTTCGTCGTGTATTTAATGGTCGACCAAGTGGGGCGCAGTCATAATGTGCTTTCGCCGTTTCGCTGAGCGTTGACAGTTTGCTTTTGTACAGACAAAAATGTGTGACGAAGACGTCGCGGCTTTGGTTATTGACAATGGCTCGGGAATGTGCAAGGCCGGCTTCGCTGGGGACGATGCCCCGCGAGCTGTGTTCCCATCCATTGTTGGTCGCCCACGTCATCAGGGTGTCATGGTCGGTATGGGTCAGAAAGACTCATACGTTGGCGACGAAGCGCAGAGCAAAAGAGGCATTTTGACGCTGAAGTACCCGATCGAACATGGCATCGTGACCAATTGGGATGACATGGAGAAGATATGGCATCATACCTTCTACAATGAATTGCGTGTTGCTCCGGAAGAACATCCCGTTCTTCTGACCGAAGCACCGCTCAATCCAAAGGCCAACCGTGAGAAGATGACGCAAGTAGCCGCCTTGCTTTATGTAAATATACGTATCTGTTTATCGCCCGTTCTTGCACACAGATAATGTTCGAAACGTTCAACACGCCAGCAATGTACGTAGCCATCCAAGCAGTACTGTCATTGTACGCCAGTGGTCGCACTACGGGTATAGTACTGGACTCTGGAGATGGCGTCAGCCATACCGTGCCTATATACGAGGGGTACGCTTTGCCTCACGCAATTCTCCGTCTCGACCTTGCCGGCCGCGACCTAACTGATTATCTGATGAAAATTCTGACGGAGCGCGGCTATTCGTTCACAACCACCGGTAATGCGAAGTGGTCTTCTGTTAGACCGTCCGTTTGGAAGCAGCTGTTGAATTTCAGCCGAGCGCGAAATAGTGCGTGACATCAAGGAGAAGCTGTGCTTTGTTGCACTCGACTTTGAGCAGGAGATGGCCACGGCCGCTTCCAGCAGTTCGTTGGAGAAGAGCTACGAGCTGCCGGACGGTCAGGTTATCACAATTGGCAATGAAAGGTTCCGCTGTCCCGAGGCGTTGTTCCAGCCGTCCTTCCTCGGCATGGAGTCGTGCGGCGTGCACGAGACTACGTACAATTCTATCATGAAGTGCGACGTGGACATCCGCAAGGATTTGTACGCCAACACGGTGCTGTCCGGCGGCTCGACAATGTTCCCTGGCATTGCCGACCGTATGCAGAAGGAGATAACTGCCCTGGCTCCAAGGTAAGCGAATCCCGCGTGCTTGTGTGGCTGTTTTCGTGCCCAACTTTTCTTTACTGCTTAAGTACAATGAAGATCAAGATCATCTCTCCGCCCGAACGCAAGTACTCTGTGTGGATTGGCGGTTCGATTCTTGCCTCGCTGTCCACCTTCCAACAGATGTGGATATCGAAGCAAGAGTACGATGAAAGTGGTCCATCCATTGTCCATCGCAAATGCTTCTAAGCATTCCATTTACTGCGGTACGATTTGGAGAAGTGTGAGCTTGCGATTAGTTGCGATTTTCTTGTTGTGTTTTGTGGGGTATTTAGTTCTCCCAATTCGAGAAAGTATTCAAATATCTCTCTCTCTCTCTCTTTCCCTCTCTCTCTCTCTCTTGAAAACTTAGCATGCGTTGAAGCAGTTGCTACGAAATTTTAGTCCCCTCGATTTTTCGTTTTCAGTAAATCTCCCGTATTCACAGCACAGTTGACCATCGTAGTCGTTACCGACGGGCCAACGTTTACCAAGTGTCCGAACGTTCCATCGCGCTTGACCTTTCGCTGCGCTTGACCAAGCAGGTTCAAAGTTCATCAAGTTCGCTTTGTCGGACAATCTAATAGAGTTGAACGAATATCTCGGCGGTCGAAATATTTCCCAATGTGCTTGGCAGGGCATGTCGTGAACTTGCGCCACACATTTTGGCAATGAAATCTACCAACAACTTCCAAACAGTACATCTTGAACACGCGGCAAACTGTATTGCACAGTGCGCGTATTTGAGCATCGTACGCCATTAATGCCAGTGCTGTGTTGAATGGAGGGAAAGCCATAGTTTTTCAATGGCAAAGCGTTGAGCAATCGTAAAATCGCTCTACAGGGTGTCCATACGGCGAGGCTTGGTACAACGGAATTGTAAAGCAAATGTTTCGTTTGTGCGCAAGGCTTGCTGTGCAAGCTTACATTTGAAAGCAACGTACGTTTCAAACAGTTGCGTCGCTGCTCGCCAAGGCTAGTTGAAAGAAGGGCGAACACATGTGTGACGATAATTTCGCTACATTTCGTTCACGGTAAGCGAACACTGTGATTAAATAATGTTAGTCGTTCGTGCTCGGATCTTGTCGTCAGGACAGTTCGGTTGTGCCATCTGCACACTCGCAATACTGGAAGGCATTGTTGAAGATAGCTCGTCAATTGAAGGAGAAAAGGCTGAATAGAAAATAATGGATTGTCATACTTTCGCCGGTTGTCCGTTCCCAAGACTTCGTGGAGACAATAGCGAATGCACGTACATGACTACGATACGGCTCTAATTGGTAAGCGGGGCACAGATGCACCAACAAATAATAATAAAATAGGTCAGCCAATAAATATCACGCAGCGAAACTTCTGTAAATTCAAGTAGGTTCTAAACGCTGCCTGCTTGACAGCGGTTTGGTAAGTTGGTACTGCAAGATGGATGTTCCCACTGGACTGCATAAAAAAAGTAATGTATAACCGGTTCTCGTTTACCTGTGGCTGTGGGGTATTGCCTGTCAGCATGGCCTATTGCTGAAGACGGTAGCGGAAAGTTGCGGTACTTCCAAATATTGTGCATCGGCGGTCTGTCGTTTTCTAGTTAATGAAATTCACGGCTCTTTTAGCTCATTGCCCCATCGTTACTCATTCGGTTATGGTAGTTGGCATTTGATTAGTATTGTTTGCTAAATCCAATAAGCGCAATGATGAGGGGAACTTGACAGCGCGGGTGCGTGTTGTAACAGGTTCGTTTGCGTTTCTGTTAGGCTTAGACAAGGGCGACCAGCCGTACATTCATCAAAGGAATGACCAATGCTCACTGTTCGCTGTAATACAACGTGAGGTTGGAATGTTCCCTTTCGGTGTGGAAAAAAGGGCGATCCGTTGCTTGTGTATTCCGTTCCAACAATGACGATTGGAACAGCGAGCATGAGCTTTCCAGAGATACCCATGGTTGTCGTCGACGGAAGTGTAGCCGTAGCTTTTTCGCCCAAGACGTTCACCATGGAGGGGAACCGCCTGCGGGAGCTCTATGGTGCCGGAGAGCAGGACTGCCCCATTGAACGGTGAGGGCGCTTTGTTTCTGTGGTTACAGGCACCAAACAAATTTCGAGATGTCTCCAACTACAAGTGAACCGCAACCCATTACAACAATCCGCCTTTACAACACCAGTCAACGTTGGGTAAACACGCAACGTTGACAGGTGTTGCTTCATCTCTTGTACGATAAATTAGATACGACCGTCTTGCGACATGAACCTAAACTTGTAGCATTGTTGAAACTTGCCCACCCGGTCAGACGAACTGAACTAAAGCGCTGCAGTAAGCAAGTATTGTTGGGCTGACTGGTCAACTGCTGATTGGGTGATCGTCCCTTCATTACAAACACACGGTCGACAATCAACGGGTAATCGCTCCACATAAAAATAAAAATAATAATCGAATAATAATAATAAAAAAAAGAACCAGCTAGATTCATCTACTCGCTCCGAAGCCCGGTCTGAACACGGAGGTGATCAGCCCTGATGGATCAAGGTTCGATCTGACGGGCCCCCACCGTTGTCTCGGCCGAGGAGCCTCTCCTAAAGGCCTCAGCAACAAGACACGTACCGCAGCGCTGATGACGAGCCCAGAGGAGGCTCGAAAGCTTCGCTAAATGTCCTTTAGCGCCACGTGTTCAGAAATAAAGTGTTCCATCTACTTGTTTTTGGACCGTGATCAACGGGAAGAAATCTCCGTGATTCTTTAATCAATAATAATTATTATTATTCTTGATGGAATGTACGGCTTGATCCCGTTGGAAGTTGAAAACGTGTCTATAAGTACACCGAAAACAACGCCTAACCAGCGAATGGGTGGGAAGTTATTAGGGAAATATTTCAGAACAATATAACCTTCGTAGCTCTCGGAGCTAGTTTCATCCATTCGCTGGTAGGGCGTTGTTTTCGGTAAACTTTCAGACACGTTTTCAACTTCCAACGGGGATCAAGCCGTACATTCCGTCATGACACATAGAAGACCCGTTACAAGACATCCCATTTTCAATATTATTATTATTATTATTATTACTATTGAAAACTGGATGCATACTGCTGAATACTGCATACTATTACCATACTATTTTTTTTATTATTATTTTTTTTTATTATTATTATGGATGCATACTGCTGAATACTGCATACTGCATACTATTACCATGTTCGTTACGGTCGTATTTCGGCTATCCCTTATTATTACTATTATTATTACTTTTACTATTATTACCAGTATTTGAAAGTAATGTTGAAGCACCCGTTTAGTTTTGTTCACTGATACCTGTAAAAACACCAATAACAACCTGACCAGTGACTGGTTGGACAGTTGTGTTAGTAAAACAGCAGGCTGAAAGTGAACATGCGATAGTTTATTCCGGAACTTTCGAAATCGTCTGATTCCATCCTCAGTGATAAGATCTAATGCCTTCTATAGTCCTACTAATGGCAGTGTGCAATGTTGGTAAGAAGGGTTTTCATCATGATGAAAAGATACGGACTCCTTGTTATACGAGCTTTATTAGGGCGGAGCTTTCGGGACAAAGGACTTCCGGAAGCTCCGCCCTAATAAACCTCATATCATAAGGAATCCGGATCTTTTCGCCGCATTATTAATTAGCACTGAATATTTGAACAATAATAGAAGAGCTTGTGCGCCGTGTGCACTTTTTATACACTGGAACAATGGAATTCTGACGGGTTTAGGTTTCATTGTGTCAAAAGAGGGCCCGTTGAAAATAGATTTTATTTGCTGCGTAGCTTTCGGGACCGTTCTTGGTCCCGTCATCAGCGCTCCTCAACGCAGACTTTTCTTGTGTCTGGTCATTTTGTCGCCCGACTATGCCACGTGCAATGTTCTGGTATACATAACGATTTGTGCATTAATCGGTGGGCACACGGTTCCAGCATGCAAGGCGCTTGCTGTTGCCGTCGTGGAATGCACTTCAAACTATGCCGATCGAGACGTATACCTTATCATCGTATCGGGCGCCGCTTTGGTCGTCTGCTGTGCTTTCCAATTGTACTACCTGAACAAAGTACGGACACAAGAAAGGCCTGCGTTGAGCAGTGCTGGTGACGGGACCAATAACGGTCCCGAAAGCTACGCAGTAAATAAAATCTTTTTTCAGCGGGTATATTGCCGTCTTTTAACACAATAATAGTAACGAATAAATAAGATTTAGTCAAATAAGGCTTCTTTGAATACTGGATGCTTTGTAACTGGTTTCATGTTCGTTACGGTCGTATTTCGGCTATCCCGTTACAGGTATCATCGAAAGCGGGAAAGCCGGAGCACGACCATAATAAAATAAGGCTTATGATTAATATCACTGAATATTTGCGACATATCGGCAGCCTATACGAAAGCCTACTAAATAACTAGCGGGTGGAAACCAAGGAGAGCTTAGATACAGCGAGCGAACGGTAGATTCAGCTCCACAGAGGAACGAAGCGCGAGATTTCATCACGCCAGCTATGATGGAGCAAAATTTAAAATGCATGAATTGTTGAGCTCCTGAGTTTTCCATTCGTTCAAACATTTTACAATAGTAATCTTGCTCGGATTATTAAAAAACATTTAACAACATGCCGCTTTTGGAGCAGATCCGCTCTGCATTGTAAAATGATTTCTAATAATGCAAACAGGATTGCCACAGCGAAAAGCCTGATAAAGTGAAGCAGTGCTGTGTTCGCGCGAATTTCTTCTATCGCTTCCAGCCATCTTCCTCTGATTAGTTTGGTTCAGCTCACTTTTCGAACGCGATGAATTAATGATCCAGTGTTTGTTTCGTGCTGGCTGCTTTGTCAGTTGACAACTTAAAAAGTGTGGATAAAGTTAATACGTTTACAAAGAATAGTTGACGACGATCTTTACACAAATTTGATGGTAAAGCGTCAAACAGCACAAACCTGTCGCTTTTACCGCAACAGAAGATGATGCCCTTTGAAGTTGTGAGAAGACTGGATTTGTTTTCGTCCGTTCAACGAATAAGAAATAGTTAAAACAAACTAAGGCTGCACTGCACATAACCGGGATAAAATCAATGGCTGTTCAACTGAGCAAAACAGGAAGGGGCAAACAGGGGAGCCACCAGAACCGCTAAAGTAGTCGTGCAGTCGAATCGGGCGACATGTTTCTATCCTTCTTGCGTAGCATCGCTTGCAACTGTTCCACCGAGACGGAGACGTCCTTGAAGACTTGCATTAGAAAGGTTCCCATCAGAATGTTAAGGAATCCGCAAAAGCTGGCTAACAGGTCGGCAGTGGAGAGGTAGATCCATTCGTTAAAAAGAAGACCGGTGGACACCACTACGGCCGTTGTGAAAAAGGCGTAGTAAATTGGAGTGACCAAGCTTGTGCTAAACAGATTGAGCGACTTGTTCAGGTAGTACAATTGGAAAGCACAGCAGACGACCAAAGCGGTCCCCGATACGATGACTACGTATAGGGCTCGAGCGGCATAGTCTGAAGTGAATTCCACGACGGCAACAGCAAGCGCCTTGCAGGCTGGAACCGTGTACCCACCGATTAATGAACAAATCGTTATGTATACCAGAACATTGCTCGTGGCATAGTCGGGCGACAAAATGACCAAAGCAACGACGCACAACAATGTCACAACGCAGAACAATAAGAAGCCTCAAGCGGAAGGGCCAAATGAAATGAAAACAACCGAACAGCAAGTTTACCTGGTCTTTTGAAGCCCTGCAAGAGGTCAGAGACCGTATATACAAAGTTAGTCTTCGGAGAATGTATTATGACGATTATTGAGCCCAATATGCAAGCAATGCAGCCGCACCAAACCAGCACGTTCAGTTCTTCATGAAGAAGTTTAGCCGACAGGGCGGCGCTAAAATTGTACGCGATCAGGAAATGAGCTCTTACTTTGCGGGAGGAAAACTTACGCAACAATAACGCTAAACGCCCCTAAAGGGGCTACCAAGCTGGCTGGGGCAAGGGCGTAGGCCGCGAAATTAAAACATTCACCAATACCCACTAAAGAGAAGAGAATTAATGTAGCACCTAATTTCCAACAAGAAAAGACAGTTCAACAATAATGACAAGAATGCATTGCTAACTGAAGCAAAGGCCAGGGTCCTAAGGAAGCCTGAACTTTTCGAAAGGACCAACAAATAAGGCTTACTTAAAAAAACGCCGCTCAACCATAACCAGTCTTTCAAACAATTCCAGTCAACGTTTCCTAACGAAACAGGGAATTAACCTGCTAAACAACAAAGTGGAAACTATTAACTAGCTCGCCTGGACTTTACAGTTCCCAGGCGATTCAAGGCTTTCTTTTGAATAACCAAACCGGAACCGATGAACACGCTTGATGCCATTGCTGAGAACAATCCCAACCAAAAATCGTTTCCGTTGGGCGTGGCACCAACGGACTCGCTCATGGTAGCTGATCGTTCGTAACCGCTTCCGTTGTTTCGCCAACGCGGCTAAACATTGCCTAGGAAGGCACAGACGCCTGTTCGAGATGTGAACGACAAGCAATGAGCAAACTTGATCTTCTACCGTGCATGGTGCAGCGGAAGTGAGGAAGTGTCGGCATTTTTGTACGAGGAAAGTGAAAGCAAAGCCACGTGGAACACCCTACGAACGGTTCATAAGGATTAAAGAACGAAAACACAGAATAAACACGAGCTCGCACGTACATCACGTATAAATCAGTTTTAACAATTGCATCAAAACTTGACAATCTGCGATTAAGGTTGAAACAGATACCTAAGTCGATAACGCATATCTATCAACAATAGTCTCAAATTTATTATCCGCAAGCTGTGACGACCCAGTCATCCGTTATTCAAATACACAGCTTCACAAGGTCGTCGTCCTCTGACAATTTACGTTGCTGACGCACAATGCCTAGACTTAAAACTAGATCGAAATGTAATGCATTTCCAGGCAACAAATCTGTATTTCAAGTTAACTGTCCTCACTAAAATTGCCAAACACTTCCCACTTTCGGATTTCACAACAAAACAAAAATACAGTACCATAAAGGTACTGTGCAAGTAGAACCTGCGCTTCGTTGTAAAACAGACAATTATTATAGGTTCGCTTGCAGAGCTGTTCCTTCGATGCAGGCTTGCCCACCCGGCGCCTTTCCTCCGTAGCCTTGCGCCTTAGTCAAGGCAGCATCAGGATAACAGTACATTTTGAAAAACCGAAGCACGCCTTTAGTTTATTAATAGTTCGCCAACGATGGATGTCTGCCCAACCGTAAGAAACAATTTTATGTCTTTTGCTCGGGTCTGGTCCCCTGGGTGCCCCCCCATTTCACGGCCGCCATACTGTAGCATGGCGTCATGTAAGAAAATGCAGGTACTCTGCCCGGCATTCCTGTGACGTCACGTTAACTTGAAGCACTCTACGTCATCATCTTTCTCCTGTACTTAGCGTGTATATTCTTTGCTTGCTGGCTTATTACCTTTCGTCCGCATGTATACTATTTGTTGGCTTTGCATTGGCAGGCTAATCTTCGGTTCACTTTCTCAAGTTACTGACCGCACCTTGTTGGTTTTTAAACTGCAGATTGCTGTAACGGTTCACTTGCGCGGTTAGCGTTCATTGTTAGACTTGCTAGGTGGCAGTCAGCGCTAACAACGCGTAAATCCAATGCAGCGAACGAGTTGGACCTGTACACGGTTTATTCATAAGCAATTGCATCATTAACCAAAAAAATGATTACAGTTGTATAATATGATGCGATGCGGCATCACTGCGGTGGCGAAACGGCTACAATATGTTCTATGATCTTATGGAACGGATCTTCTTGCGGCTGTAGCCTTCGCCTCCACATAAACTCGTCCAGGTACGACAACAGCATAGTCCTGTCTGTGCCGCAGCGGACTTTGTGGTGTCGCTTCATGTCAGCCCAGAGGGACTCTATCGTTTGGGTATGCGCCCCGTTCACTGGGTTGACGAAGTTCGTAGAATGGTTAACACGGAAGTGTGTGTAACCCATCCGCAACAGGGGCGCATAACCTCGCCATTCGTCCGTGACTATAGTGGTGCCAGGCCGAACGCAGCGCCTTATGAGCGGTATAAGAGTGCCGCTACTGCGATCCGCAATTGGGGCCAGGAAGCATTGCCGTGTTTCACGACACACCATTCCGACGATCCACTGAGTGGGATTCACCCGACCGCGGTTGTATTTTCGTTTGGTGAACACACTCTCGTCAACTTCCACCGTGTGCCCTGGCCCTCCCAGGAGCACAGGGTTATTCACCAACCATTGTGCCGCCACCTTTCGAATGGAATAGTTCCATTCGATCGTGCATTTTTTACTCATGCCTAAAATGGGATTTTGCAAATGAAGTTATAATGGCATCCGCCAGTGAACATACGCATAGTAGCCTTGCACAATCGCGCTGTCGTTCTCTGCAGACTCCAAAAAAAGATGAACCACACAACGTGCTTCATCTCCAACTTTTTTCCTGTAATGAACATATTAAAACTGGCGCAGCAGACGCTCTCACAATGATTACCCTCCAGCCATGTGCCTTTACGCACACACACTTCTTTCCTGCACATTTTTCGCGTGCACCTCCACGCTGCGTGACGGCCGTTGTTCTTCCATCGGACCGTCATCTGCCTCAAGCAGCTACAATACCTCTCCCTGTGGAGGATGCCCTGCTGCTCGAGGAAACTGAAGGCCGATTTTTCATCAGTGACCGTGGATAAGATCGTTGTGTCACTCATAGCGAGTTGATCGTTAGAAGCTCGAACAAGTAGTGGACCTAACCCGCGCGGACTTCGATAGGAGCACCTGACGCATTGCAATGTTGACAAAAGCGATGACCGCAGCTGATGCGGACGGCTCTTTAACAAAAAATGACAAACGCTCCGCGAACATCTTTGATAACGGTGCTGTCGGAAAGAGCACAGCTGCGTTGATCCTAGCACCTCTCCTGACAGTTTGCGTGCACGTTGTCGCGCTACTGACGATCATTCAACCCCCCTAAGCATAATGTAAAGTTGAACAACGATTGCATCGGTCCAGTTTCACTCCGTTATATGACTCTTGCGTTACGTTGCCCGCGAGACGAACATGATTCGCATCTCGCTTAGACCATTCAGCGAAACAAACATACCGCTGCTAAATCGAGCTTCACTGCAAAGTGCCATTTGTCTACATCGACAGTCCGCCCAACTATATCCCTGAAGGCTACCTCGCTATTGTTTAGAGCTTACCGTACATTACCTAGGCGCAATTCCGAAACCGTTTTGGCGAAATATTGCAATTTGTGCTCTCTGCTTTATGGAGCCTTTGCGTAGAAATATTAGCCTGCATCAGCGCCTCTGTTCTTCATTTTAGTTTGATGTTGTGTGACCTACATGAATTATCCGTGTGTGCTATTTCATAATCAAAAATATGGGATAAAATCATCACTGCTGGTGCGTTGCTAAGCCGAACATTGGCACACGATTTAGAGCCCCTTTGCACAAAGGGTCAACATTTTTCCAGTGGGCAGCGCAATCGTTGTTCAACTTTACATTATGCTTAGGGGGGGGGTTGAATGATCGTCAGTAGCGCGACAACGTGCACGCAAACTGTCAGGAGAGGTGCTAGGATCAACGCAGCTGTGCTCTTTCCGACAGCACCGTTATCAAAGATGTTCGCGGAGCGTTTGTCATTTTTTGTTAAAGAGCCGTCCGCATCAGCTGCGGTCATCGCTTTTGTCAACATTGCAATGCGTCAGGTGCTCCTATCGAAGTCCGCGCGGGTTAGGTCCACTACTTGTTCGAGCTTCTAACGATCAACTCGCTATGAGTGACACAACGATCTTATCCACGGTCACTGATGAAAAATCGGCCTTCAGTTTCCTCGAGCAGCAGGGCATCCTCCACAGGGAGAGGTATTGTAGCTGCTTGAGGCAGATGACGGTCCGATGGAAGAACAACGGCCGTCACGCAGCGTGGAGGTGCACGCGAAAAATGTGCAGGAAAGAAGTGTGTGTGCGTAAAGGCACATGGCTGGAGGGTAATCATTGTGAGAGCGTCTGCTGCGCCAGTTTTAATATGTTCATTACAGGAAAAAAGTTGGAGATGAAGCACGTTGTGTGGTTCATCTTTTTTTGGAGTCTGCAGAGAACGACAGCGCGATTGTGCAAGGCTACTATGCGTATGTTCACTGGCGGATGCCATTATAACTTCATTTGCAAAATCCCATTTTAGGCATGAGTAAAAAATGCACGATCGAATGGAACTATTCCATTCGAAAGGTGGCGGCTGTCAAGTTCCAACGCGCGAAAATGACAATGGACGAGAGAAACGAGAGTAACGGTTTATTGGCGAATACGAACACAACCGTTCTCAGAGAGTACGAAACGAAACATGACGAAGTTCGATGGACTCGCCGACGCGGTCCCGAAATGTAGGCGCACTGCATGATTTATGACGACGGCGAGACGGCTCACGCTGACAATCGGGCGCTTACTTGTATTCGTTCGTGACAGCGGCACAATGGTTGGTGAATAACCCTGTGCTCCTGGGAGGGCCAGGGCACACGGTGGAAGTTGACGAGAGTGTGTTCACCAAACGAAAATACAACCGCGGTCGGGTGAATCCCACTCAGTGGATCGTCGGAATGGTGTGTCGTGAAACACGGCAATGCTTCCTGGCCCCAATTGCGGATCGCAGTAGCGGCACTCTTATACCGCTCATAAGGCGCTGCGTTCGGCCTGGCACCACTATAGTCACGGACGAATGGCGAGGTTATGCGCCCCTGTTGCGGATGGGTTACACACACTTCCGTGTTAACCATTCTACGAACTTCGTCAACCCAGTGAACGGGGCGCATACCCAAACGATAGAGTCCCTCTGGGCTGACATGAAGCGACACCACAAAGTCCGCTGCGGCACAGACAGGACTATGCTGTTGTCGTACCTGGACGAGTTTATGTGGAGGCGAAGGCTACAGCCGCAAGAAGATCCGTTCCATAAGATCATAGAACATATTGTAGCCGTTTCGCCACCGCAGTGATGCCGCATCGCATCATATTATACAACTGTAATCATTTTTTTGGTTAATGATGCAATTGCTTATGAATAAACCGTGTACAGGTCCAACATGTTCGCTGCATTGGATTTACGCGTTGTTAGCGCTGACTGCCACCTAGCAAGTCTAACAATGAACGCTAACCGCGCAAGTGAACCGTTACAGCAATCTGCAGTTTAAAAACCAACAAGGTGGGGTCAGTAACTTGAGAAAGTGAACCGAAGATTAGCCTGCCAATGCAAAGCCAACAAATAGTATACATGCGGACGAAAGGTAATAAGCCAGCAAGCAAAGAATATACACGCTAAGTACAGGAGAAAGATGATGACGTAGAGTGCTTCAAGTTAACGTGACGTCACAGGAATGCCGGGCAGAGTACCTGCATTTTCTTACATGACGCCATGCTACAGTATGGCGGCCGTGAAATGGGGGGGCACCCAGGGGACCAGATCCTTTCCCTCTATCTACCCCACAGTCCTACTGTAATCACAAACCATGTTGAACTTGATCGCTACATGAAATTTCTCTCTCTCGAAGCGCTGTGCTAAAATCCAGTTGACGGTCGCACCTACAGTCCTCGACGCACGAGGCGAAGCCCCCCCCCCCCCATGTTTCAGTTTAACCCAGAGTTTCACAACGGGGGCGATTTTGATGCTCCGGGGGGGCGATGAAGGCCAAGGGGGCGATAGAAGGCTAAGGCGAAAGGCCCTTCGGCCGTCAGTCCATCGTCCCTTCGACCTCGATTAGTCAGAGGAAGGGACTCCTGAAAGAACCTCGCTCCTCCCCAACATTACCCAACAGCAGTCATCCAAAGACTATTGCCGTGAAAAGCCTATATGCCGATTGACACCGATGTGCTTGGCCGTATCGGCTCACCCGGAGCTACCTCTATGTAGCCTATCGCGGGATAGTGACGTGAAAAGCTATTTGCCATCTCCCCAAAAGGTGCCGGGAAAATGACGTCATGCCAGCAAGGCCCAAGAAATAGTGGTGCAAAACGGAGGGAAAGAGCAATTTTAATCCCGTGCGCGACGACAGAGCCTACGGGGGTGATGACGACGTCTAAGGGGCCGATGGGGGCATCTAGGGGGGCGATGGCGGGCAAAAGGTTGGGAAGCACTGGTTTAACCTTAAGCACCGGCGGGCGTGCCGTGCATCAGTAGCGATGAACTTGATTATTGTTAGGGGCTCTAGTGGGTGCGGAAAAAAGAACTAGTTTGCTTACATTCCACTATCCGCTGCACAGGTACCTGAAGTTTTGCATGCCAACTTGCTCGGATCGTGTTAGCGCCAAAATTTCGATCGGGATATTGTCCAGTAAATGCCCCGTCGTTTTGAGTCAAGCTATACAGTTCAGCGCGTATGCTTTCGTGAATGCAACTTGGGTGAATTAGGCTTGCATTATAAATGATTACTTCCTGACAATAGTTTTACTGTACCATTTCGAACGGAGGTTAGTTTCATTGTTCCAGGCGTGTAATGATTGTCGAACTTTGGCGAATAAGGTAACAGCAGAGCAGAGATTCTAGCATGACGTGGCTTTGCAATCCTTGCAATTTGTTCTGCAATATGCCGTTAAGATTTCGCGTTTTGCAATTCCTTTCGCCCTGTTGCCTTATTCTGTAATTCTGCTTATGCAGATCAACGCTGTCAATAGACCGTCTCTTGTTTCTCAAATATACCTTTGCAGTACTGCGGAGCATATACGGTCGCTGGCCCTTCGTATTCTGTACTGCGGACAGCTTCAAGTAAGAATCTTCTGTTAGTATTTTCACTATGCGTCTTGCTATCCCTGTTCTCTTTCAGCTTCGTTTTTTGTTTCAGCCACAGTGGTATCTATTGTCTACTGGCGTTATTAGCTATATGTGTAATGAGATAAACTGCATGTAACAATTTTGAATGTCTTTCTGCCGCAGAAATCAATTTAACTTGGTTTATGCTTGTAGCGTCGAACAGTTGTGTTCGGTTTGAACGGACGATGGGTTCCATCTTGATTTTAACGTTTCAATTGCAATCTAACTAAGGTTACGAATTGTAACAGCCATGGATGACTTGGTCAATGCGGACTCCAGCTTTTTGACGGGAGGTTTTCAAACCGCACTTGGTGGAAGATGTACTATCAGCTCGAGAGCTCTGGAATCTGCCCAGTTACGTTTTCACCAGCTTAGTGAAGGTTTTATTGCCTCGGAAGAAGGTCCATCTCTTTCCATTGCCTCTGCCCAGAAGAACACTGGAACTGATGGCATAACCATGGAATGTAGTCCAACTGGGACCTTAGGATTTGAGCCGTTAGTTGAACCTTTGAAATCCGTTGACAATGTTGGCATGTCCGCATGTGGCTTTAATACTGCAGCTGGGAATAGATGCGTGATTAGCTCAGATGCCATGGAAAAGGCGAAATTGCTTTTTGATCGGTGTGAGAAAGAGGAACAGGTACAATCTCCCATAGATGTTTGCGGATTTCGAACAGCCGCGGGAAGTAGCTTGAACATAGATAAGGAGGCGTTGAAAAAGGCGGAAAGCGATTTCAATAGCGTAGACTTAGCAGCCAGCGAAAGATTCGACGATATACCGGATGTTTCCGTATGCAAAACCCCGTCCATTACTCGAAGTCCACCGAGTCGCCATTTTGGACCGAGCCGATCCTTGGGCATCTTGAAGCATTCAAGACCGTTCGAAACGCCTCGTACGAAGTATCGGTCGCCTCTTGGTGCATTGCTTCAAGAGGGAAGTTCGGCGTGTAAGTTCAAGTACAGAAAACGGACAGTGGGTGCAACTTTGAATACAATGTTCGATTCCTTGGATGCCAAAGAGCCAACTTTGACATCAGCCGGTCTCTCGTCGTCCGCTGGTCGATTGTTTAATCTTCGCAGCCAGAAGCGGTGCATTCAGTTGCGCAAATTCTTTGACCAGAGCGAAAGGTCCTCCTTGAGCATCGAACAGGTAGGTTGTATTTCCTGGCAACGTTGGTATCGTCTTTAAAGCTCAGTTTTCAGTTGATTGCACTCGGAGTTCCTCGTTCGGTCACGGAAGTGTGTCGTAAGACGGCGGAAAGTTTTTCATTCGACTCGGCCATGCTCCAATTGCCACCAGGCAGCGTACTAATCGCTGGCGATGGTGTTCACGTTCAGGTTGATCTGTGCGGTAACATACCAGCAGAAGAGATATGTCGGTACATGAAATATTGTTTTGGCAAAACGTTCAATCACTCAAAGCGTTTCAGCGCTTTTGAAAATTCAACCGGCATCGAAAAGAAGCTGTTGCCAGACGGATGGATCCGCAATCATTACGGATGGATCGTGTGGAAATTAGCTTCTTACGAGGTTAATTTTCCCCACAGATGTGCAGGAAGGTGCCTTTGGACTTTTGTTTTGAATTGCATATATGCGATAAGTTTTGCAGATGTTTGACGGTCGATCGCGTCCTTCTCCAGTTACGCTATCGTTACGACCGCGAAGTTGAACGTGCCCATCGGCCCTCACTTAGAAAGATTTTCAATGGTGACCTGTCCGCCTCGGTACCGTTAGTTCTTTGCGTCTCTGACATTAAGAATACCGACGAAAAGGTGAATTGTAATCTCAATGAATTAATATTTTTTTGCTTTTCTTTATTAATGTTTTGTTATGCGCAAAAAATGCATACGTCGCTGCGATGCTTAAATGGTGAAGGAAATACATATTTTTGTTTAAAATTTGAATTAGGCGAATGTTTAGCTTCCACGATTGCTGCATTCGTGGTGTTTTCAGTGTTTGTTGAATCCGATAAACGTGGTTGGTTTATTTTCACCTTTTGTCATACCTTGTTAACACCCGTTGCGTAGAATTAATGCATGTTTTCTAGCGTAAACCAAATTGAATATTTCGCAGCTTCGTATCCCACCGTCTTTTGTTGCTGCCAAATTTTCTTTTAAACTTTATCGTCGGCGTTGTTTCTTGGACAACTGAAATAAAGTTCTTGAGCAGTTAGTTATCCGACGTTCTTTAATATGAGTTCGATACTGGGGATTTTTCCAATTTAGAGATACAGCATTTTAGATAACGGTTTGATTGTCTTATGTTGCTGGTAGTCATTGATTATTAATATTGATTGTGTCTGAAAATAGGATTTCGAAGTACGGGATATGATCTCATATTTATTAACAAGAACCAACGGCATGAATCCCGTTAAAGCACATTCTGAGTGACACGCTGAAGACGGGACAAGGAGATTCCCGAAAGCTCCGTGTGAATGATTAGTGCTTTAACGGGATTCATGCCGTTGGTTCTTGTTAATAAGTATCGATTGTGTCTATATTAATCACTGGTATTTTCTTGTGTAGTTGTCGATTGACACAATTGTTTTGTGGTCAGTCGTTTATCGCTGTCAGTTGTCATCTATACGGTAAAATGTCATTGAATTTAGTAATATAAATTGCAGCAAAGTGTGCTTCTGAATAAAATGTGAATGCGTTTTCATTCTTAATATTGCCTTTCGAGAAAAGTTCAGAGCACGTGCAGCCGACGTGAAACTATATAGCGAGAAGCCAAGTTCTGCACAGTTTTCTGTCAGCCCTTCCAGGCCGTCGAATTAGCTGTGTTGGTATTAAAAAGTATAAATCCGAATTATTTTTGCATTTCGAATTCGCCGGCTCACTCGTAGTTTTGTAATGTTAATGGAATATGTATTAACGTAGTATTTTAAAACAATTTACATCATGAGCTGCTTTGATCGCTTGCATTTTTGCCTTATTGCTTCTCGAAATTTGTGAATTACATTTGCACGTGTGACTGAACGCTTGGCGCATATAAGTTACGTCCGTTGAACTTTTTCCGCAGAGGTTGAATGTTGTAGTGCATCAACGTAGAAGTAACCGATGGGTGGTACGGCATGAACGCTGTTCTTGATTCGAAACTATCCCAATTTCTACGTCAAGGTCGCATCTTTGTTGGGCAGAAGTTGTATATAGTTGGTGCCATCTTATACGGATGTGATGATGGATGTGAGCCTTTAGAGGTAAATATCTTTTTCAGGAGTGGTGATATTCACACTTTACGTGGTATATGCGTATATATAAATATTGCAGGCTCCCAGCAATGTGCGCTTGTCGCTTTCCGTAAACAGTGTACGCCGAGCGCGGTGGTATGCAATGCTAGGTCAGCAATCTTTGAAAAGAAAGCCAGTGTTCCCGCTGACCAGCTTTTATCCCCGAGGTGGTCGGATCTTTCTCACCGACCTACTTGTTCATCGTATATATCCGCTTGTGGTAAGCTCGCGAGCATTTGCAATAAATGCCATGCGCGTTTAGTTCCTCGAGCGAGTGCGTGAAGGCCCCAGAATCTTACGCAACGAAGCTTCTCAGATGATGTTATATCGTATGCTTGAAGAGCGATTTTCTAAATCAGTCGAGGACGCGCTGGATGGTATATTAAAGGAACTGAACGCGGACGCTCTTGGAGCGGCTACTCCAACAAGAGGTAACTCCGACAACAGTCTTCGTTTGTGGTAGTTTGCCACGGGCTTGTTACTACTTGCAATACGTGGCATGTGCACTGTTGCGCTTGAGTGCCACGTCTTCGTAGACTTTCGCTGCGTGTAGTCTGTTGTTCTAATTACTTAAAGTTGAGATTTCTTATTGTCTCCCAAAAACAAGTAGAACGTGACTTTTAATTCCAATTCCTTTGCTTAGATGTACGTAATCGAGCGACGACGGACTACGACACGCAGCAGATACAAGCGGTTGACGACGAGGAGGACCTTCTTCGCATGTATAAGAACACCTCAGACCCTCGGAGATTCGAAGTTCGTGAACTCCAATTTCGCAGTTGTTGATGGTTTCAGGCCTTTTGTTACGCAGAACAGCATTGGAGTCACCCAGCGACGAAACCTTCAAAAGTACCAAAGCCGACTGAACGACCAGCAGTGGGCTGAATTGCAGAAAGCTTTGGAAAAGAAGATAAACGAACTAAAGAAGAACCGGTTACTTTGTTCCGTGCTGCCTGTTTTGAAACTGCGCGTCTCTGACTGCCACGCAGGCCTGACTGCGCAAAGCTCAGGTAGGCATTGAGAGTTGCCGTTTCGCTCAAATACCGTACCCAGTTCTATTTGCAGGTTGTATCTTGAACATATGGCGCGCCGACGTAGAGGAGCTCGGTCATAGATTGCAAGAAGGCAGAGCATACAGGATTTGCGAACTGACAATGTCCTCATTTGGGTGAGGTTTTCATGGCAGAGCGAAAAGTTGTTTACCTGTTTTTACAGTAATCATTTTCAGTAGCGAAGTAGTCACTTTAAGCACCATGGTCGGAACGAAGATCCAAGAGCTCAACCCCGGGCGCTACAGCTCTTCGGATGCCGGTTTCGTATCTCGTAGATTGACCACGTTCGAGGAGCTGCACGATCCCAAATTTGTTGCCCCGTTCAGCGAGGTCGATATCGTTGGTTTCGTGCTCGCGCTTGCGACCAGTTTTGGGTGGGTTTGAGCGACTTCTTTGCAACTTCGCTATTTTGCGTAACAATTGGCTCTTCTTTTGCCAGGGGCGATACTGTATACTTGGCAGACGGAAGCAAAAACGTAATTGCCTTGAAGATTAGCGACGGCATAAAGGTAGGCATTTCTCGATGGGCGGGCGTATTAATTGGCATTGAGTTGCGTTGCACGCCGCCGCGCAAGCTCTGCGAAGTGAAACTTTCTTGTTCTTTAATTTAGCGTTAAAAATGTGACATGCCAATTCATTGTTTCCATCTTGCTATTCCCCATTAGGAGCAGGCACAAAAGAACAATTGAATTATGGGGGTGCTTGATTTGATTTAAACAAATGACCTTTGCCCAAAAGATTCCACTACTTCTCTTTGGAGATCCTAGAACTGTGCTCCCCTCTTGTGCCCGTTTCACTTCGTTGCATTGCTACTTGTCTGTTTCCCGTTCGCTGATAGTATTACGAAAGTTAGTTACAAATGCTTTATGATACTTTGGCGTTCCTTGGCATTCGCTAGCGAAAAGTTGAAATTGGCAAATTGCGTTGTACCTCTGAACATCTGAGAGGGCGATGCCCGATGCAGTTTGTTCACAGTTATTTGGGGTGAGCGCGAAGGTGAAGAGGTCTAACTCGTGTGTCATGTGCAGAATGAAGGCGTTGTTAGAAATTGCTGCACACAAGTTGCTGTGTAATGAAGAATTTGTAAAAAATGTTGCCATTCTGCGCCATAGGCTTATTGTGGCAAAATAAGTATTTTAACAGACGACTGCGTGGATGTAACGAAGTGGAAATCTTTGTAATCTCAATAGAGCTTTGCATTTGTTGGCGAACTGTAGATCTGACATTGTCTATGTTTTTTAGAAGTTACACCTTGTAATGCAGCGAGTAAAGCCATTGACGTTGTGATTAGCGTGAAGTAAAGTTTATGAGCTCGAAGGTCTTATTCCATTAATATTTTGTGAGCTTCACCTGAGGTTTGTCGCTTTCCGTTGTCTCTTAACTTCACAGGTATGAATCTTGTTTAATTATTTATCTTCGGCTTCCTACTAAACGCGACATTGTAGCTAAATTTCAGTATCTGCCATATTCGCAACATTTGGTCGATTTGTTGATTCGTTGCACTGGTTAAGGGCTTTCGTTTCAGAATTATTGTTGGGAAAGCGTGCTGACTACTGGGAATGTTGTAGCCTGCCAAAATTTGGTGTACAAAAGGTTGCTAAACGCCAGGGTACCGCAGCTGGAAGCAACGGTGTTGTCTTCGGTGAAGCAGAATCCCCGTGAATGCCTTGCCGCGTGCGCAGTTGATTCATTGAGGAAGCACATTCAAGTAGGTGCTTTCGAGGCGCGCTATGGCTTTGGCATCGGCCGGAATGGGTGCTTCCGTTTTTCCCACGCTCTCTTGGCTTCGCACGGCGACGGAATGCCCGCAATTCATCAAGGTGCCGTCCGTCCGTAGCTGTGCGCGGTCGTAAAGGCCAGCCGGTGTTTCCTTGGCATAAGTTTTGCGAATGTTACTTGAAAGTGCAATTTGTTTCCAGAACTGCCCGAACTTCTTAAACGAAGCCCGATCCTCCTTCAAGGCCCTGTTGTGTTCGTCGTCGCGCTCAGCTGCATTATCTTCACTGGCTCCAATTTCCTTAAGTTCGAATCCCCGGGTTAACGATCGGTTCAAATCACCGCTTCGACATTCGTCCGCTGACTGACGCACCTAATCGTCTCAGCTTTATAATGCACCCTTCTGCTTGCGATGTAAGCATATTGTGAATTTTGGCTTCATTCACTGTTCTCTTTTCGCTTTGGCAGACCAGCAGGGTCCTCGTTACTAACATGGAGCCCGGCGACGGCGTTGTCCGATTCCTCGACATGTTTAAAGTGAGTAGCGCTTGGTTCTTATTGCTTTATGTTGGCTTGAACGACCTTATGCATAGAATGTTTTATTTTATTAGAATAAATGTTTGCGTTAGTAATTCACTATATATTTCCACGTCATAGGTGAATTTTGGGAGGTCAGCACGTAATCGCCACAGCTGGCTAAGTCGGGCTGCCGACGCATATGCAGACGCGCCTGACGTTATGTCCATTTGTCAGTGACGGAAATTCCCTGCGTGGTTAGCTTTGGCTATGCGCAGTGGCTAGACATGAAGCATGTTAGGAAAAGGTCAAGTGGAATGGCTGGTGCAGGCTTGGGAATAATCCTCATTCTTAGCGACAATCAGTCATCCTGAATACGTTTGATCTTAATTGTGGCTTCTTATTAAATCTTTCACCTTGGAGACATTCTGTTCCTTGTCAGTATCTAAATGACAGTCAGATAACAAAGCCTAATCCATTGCGCCGGTGCAATAAAGTTGATATCTCAGCTTTGCAGGTTTCCGTACAGCAAAATTGTGTTACTTCCCAACGCAGCTGTCCATTCTTCCGTCCTCCATATTACGTCAAATGTGAATAGCTGGAGTTGCTTATTCTACCTTTTCCTTATTCAAAGTAACCTGCGAATTTTCATTTTTTAATCAGTGCATAATTATTGCGAAGCACTGCTGTTGGGACAAATGGCATTAGCGCTGCTTATTGCTTATTCGAATTGTTTGCTTTTTCCAACAGGGAAGTTTCTATGACTATAATAACTCCATCAGAATTTCTAATATTAGTGGTGGGCTTAGTTGCTCTGCGCTAGTGGTAAAGCAGAGTTAATTTTGTCGGTAATTGCCAGGAAATCGTTATGCTCGTTCCGTTTGAGCTTCATTTCTTTTCAGCTATAGCTAAGGTTCAGTTAGTGCGTAAATCGAGAGATATAGTCTATCTGAAAAGGCGACTCACGGGCAGACCAGCTTGCATGCAATGCGTTGCTGAAGCAGTTGTATCTGCAGTACTTACGGGTACTTGTAAACTCGGTTTCTGGTATGTTTTATCCATGTAGTGGAAACCAGGGTTGTTGTTCATTACAGCGCGACGCTGTGACAGCAAACTCATGGAGACATGCACCATGGGAACGTAATGTGCGAAATGCGAAGTCGAATTTCTTCCCTCGCTGATTTTCACCGTAACTCTCTGGCAAACATGTCTTACTGCATACATTATGCCCGCTGCAGTCGAATTTTGCATTGTATTTTGTACTTGGTGAAAGTGCTTCTCCAGTTGGTGGGGAAGCTTCGTTCTTACGCAATGTTTATAAAGTTGGCTTGGCCGCTTTGTGCTCGCCAAATTCCCTCGTTTCGAACTTATCTATTAATGGACGCACTATTTTGAAGGACTGGCAAATGCCGACGGGTATGGTCTAATATTTTAAACTTCAAGCGCAGTTCAATTAATCGGAATTCATTGCAATTTTTCGCGTGACGAAAAATCGACTTTTTAAAGGCAGTACAAATTCCCATGTTGGATGAATGCGTTCAAGATACATGTCGTCGATTTTCCACGCAAGATATAAAATGATCGGCTAATGTTTCGTTGGCCAGCTAGTTTCCGCACTAAACGGTCCTGTCGCAACATTGTCCGTTATGATGATTTGAAAATAGCCTGTTTATTAGTGCATTCAAAGTAAATCTCTGTTTGGTTTGTCCTCAATTCCGCTTTTGCGCTGTATATTTGAATGGGGATTTTCTTGCAACAGGCCTCCGTTTCGCCAATTAACAGGACAGATGGGAATTTGTGAACGTTCTTAAATTTGCTTTTTGATAAGATGTTTCACTTTCGCTTTTTCCCTCACACTGCGCTTGTTCCTTGGTATATACAGTCAACTGCCTCTAATTCAGCATCATTGGGCTTTCCAGGGTGCAGACCTGGCAAGCATGCCAGGTTGCCGATTGTCTAACCAGAACGTATAGTTTAGTGAATAGCAGTAAACTGTCTCTTCTAACTTTCGTAATACCCAGTAAGTCACAAGTAGAATTATAAAGATAGCGCAAACATTTAGCAGAGAGGGAGAAACCTTCAATGAAGGGCAGATGTAGAAGGTGCAGCGGTTGGTTGCATTAGTGTGATGATTCATTGCACCTATTTCAAACTTGTGGACGTGAAGTATGGAAGCGAATCGAGTTGCAGATGAACAAGTAATGGGGTCAGGATCACCATTCTTACCTAGAAGCGTGATCTGCACGTAGAGAACTTGTTATGCTGGTGAGGGCGTATCTGAATGGGCAAAGATTAACGCCATTTCGTTCTCAAATATCAATCTTTCTAGGACTTGATTTCTGGTTGATATTTTGAACATATCGCGTTAGCCTACGTGTTTCATGTGTTCCGGCTTTCGCTTTAGTCTGCGCAGCCTGCACTACGTAATCGTTCATTATTTCTTGAGCGCTGACGCTTAGACTTGTGGGGAATTTTCCGAATTACAAAGCATGCCGATTTGGGGGAAGTTAGCTGTGCACTTTGTCTTTAGTCGAACAATTTTCCTACTCGGCAACGACTTTCGTTAAAATTTTTTTGAAGTTTCACCAGATGCTACAGCATTGTCTCTTTGGTTCAAAAAAGCGATTACCATGGAAAGTACATGAAATATCAGCGCTACTATTCACTTAATATGTTAACATTTCTCATATTACCACTATATTTGATAAGCAAAGATTTGATTGTTTTTATTTATTTTTGCATCTGAAATTATTCATCTAAATCAAAGTATTCGTGACTTCTCGCCTTCTTTATTTGGCGCCAAGGAACAATACAATCACACTGGAACACCATGAATGAGAACAAATGTAGCCGCATTTCCTAGCTCGACAAGGCTGGGTTTTGCCTGCTGTTCACAGTGACACCGTTTGTGCTTGCAAAAAGATTTTTCCTAATTTGCATGCTAAACTGCGATGTACCTTTGCAAGCGAAATCAGCTTTAGCGTTGTCGCCAACCTCTGCCAGACGAAGGTTGCCACTGAGCTTGCAATTTTGCACGGAAAGTTGAGCAATTGTATTTTTTGTAGAAATATGTTAGCAGGTGAACGGGAGTCACGAAGGTGACGTTCTAAGGCCAGAAGCTAATTTGGGGAAGTTTTACGTCATAGCGTAAACGCGGGCTTTCATTGATTATTTTTTTCGAACTACGCACAGCCTCTCTTTCAGGCAACATATGGGAAAATGTAATTTAAAATCTTTTATAGATTACTCCGTTCTTATGAATTCCAGTTCTTTACTAATGCAACCGCGTGAAGTTCGGAAACATTTTTCCTCTCAATACGATCTTTTAAGTTTTAAGTTTGTCACAGCTTTATCCTGTTTCAATAGAAAACTTTTTGTTGACGTCATCGTCAGTGGCGTAGCCTTCGAGTCTACTCATGACCCGTCGGCGCGTAAACATTCTGATGCCCTGCCAGCCGTTGGTTCCTCCATCTGCTCTGCTCGGCCAGCCAGCATATTGGCTTCAGCTTTTAGGTCGGATCTTGTCCGGCCCACCGCCCATCGTTAATCTAGTCCGTAATGCAGAGGTGCGAGTATCCCCTCGGGTGGGTACTTGACTGTTATCGCGCAGTGGAGTGGTCATGGGTAGACTCGGAAGCTACCGACGATTGAGGATGACGTCAGTGAAAGACTTTTACTGGAACGGAATAAACCTGTGGCAATGATCATAAAACGCGTTAAGTTCGAAGGTATCGGTACATTTCCGCATAAAAGTGCCTGACAGCTGAGCATTACGCTTTTCTATGGTTTAACGGAGCTAATTTGCTTACCTAAAAAGGCACAGCCGTTCCACGAGATATGGGTGAGCGGAAACTTTAAATCCCAAGTTTTGGTGGCGTTAACTCATCGACGAGAAACTTGGCTGGAAATCGCTCTCCCAAAGGGGTGTGCAACTGAGATGTCACTTCATCGAAGTTAGCATCACGGAATGGTCACTTTAGCGGATTAGGCGTATGTTCGTGTTTTCCTTCTGTTTAGGCTGGGCTAGTTTTGGCCTTAGGTATCGACCGAGGCTATGGATAGAAAGTGTTTTGTCGCGAAGGAAGATCTGTAGGATTAGCCAGCGATCGTAAGAGTTGTCCAGCACTTATTGGCTATCTGCATGCAATTTCTCACTATCTCCTTTTATAGCTGTGGTTGAAGCGCATTTTTGTTATGTAACAATTACGTAACGCACATTTGATTTGTGTGATGGTGTAATTAAACTTGTTATTCTTGAACGACTACACACCACTTTTATTTATTCAATTATTTTAGACTCCGTAGCTTTCAGGATTGCGCATGTCCCGTCTTCGGCGGCGAAAGCGTAAACCAGATGTGCCCCTAGAGGCTATTTATTCACGGCTTCGTCCGTTGAAAGCGTGACGGAAAGCTACAGGGTATAAATTAAACCAACACGAAGAGCAATGTGAAATCGTTCACGAATAATGCGTTGCAATTACGCCTGTTACGACTGCACATTCAGCCATCATGTTTTCTGTTGCGGATGTGCCCGTTAGTCCCAACGGGCTTATCCGTAAGAAAAGAGATGGGAACCCACCTACCCGTTACAAATCCATACGTTTTCAATACGCACATTCTGCTGTGCACCGAAGTGTTCGTCAGGTAAGCGATGTTGCAAAATTGCACTGCGGCAGCTTCAAGTGATTTTAAAGTAAACTTTTCGCATAAATTAATTTTTCAACATGATGACCGTTTGGCGACATAGCTTTCGGTAAAGTGATCTTTCGGACAAATAAGCTTAGGTAAGATCTTACTTTGCCCTTTTGCATGGTTGAACTGTCAGATAACTTTGGATAGCCCTAACGTCATTTCAACGAGGTGGTTAAAACGGCTGAGTGGTAGAACGGGCGCGTTGACGTCGTTTTCATTTGCCCCTCACCTGTGGCAGTTCCTTGTCCATAATTGGTTTTCCGACGGCAGTAGCAAAGTTTGTTGGCTCCGTGTCTCCCCGAAAAGGATTAAGCAATGGTTGACTTGGCGTACTCTTATTCAATTGTCACTTCGATGTGCATTAGGCGTAAAATGTCGAACTTGGCGCCTATCGAATCGTTGCATTTATTTATTAATAGAGCTCTGGCGCTTGCACCCACCGTCCTGCTCATGCTGCACGTTCGTAAGCGCGCGGTAAGTCCCATATTACTTTGCACAAACTGTGCTACGCTTAAGGTACATCCCAGTCTTGCGATTTGACAGCATAATAAATCCTTGAAATCCATTGTTTATTCGAATGGAAAGAATTTCGTTACTTTTGCATCAGTTGCTTTGCTTCCGTGCCAACTCGTCGAAATTGAACTTTGAAAGAAATTTCAGTGCCAACATACAGCTCCAGCGCCCCAACTACCTGTAAGGCTAAAGAGCGCTTGCAGGTTTCCTCGGCGCCAACTTTCGCTTCTCCTTATGGGCACACGATTGAAGGAATGCTTCTTGCGCCTCCAACACTGTTACTGCGCGGCTTGCTTGAAGTTCGAACTGCGGTGGCCGACTGAAATTCCAAACCAATTGTTTTATTTCAGTTAGGCGTGTGGCCTCTTCGGCCGCGTAGTTTTATGTTCAACGGCGCTCTGCGAGCCTCCGATGAGTGCAAGCGATTTCTCATAGGCAAACTCCGGCATCCGTGTGGCGCTGCTCCGTATTGAGAATTTTATGCTTTCGCTGTTCAGTAGGTCGCGGACGCTCTTCAGCGACGAAGTTGATGGCGAACCGCTTTTATTTGAATACCGCTTACGATAGAAAGCGCCGGATGAGCATACCCGTTGTTGCCGGATACGTTTTGTGTTTGTTTGCCAAGTTGCCTGCTTCTTGCTTCGCGAGCATTCTTAAGTCGACTTAAGGCACTCCTCCATACTGATTCCTCACTCCTACGAGATATGAGTTACTAGCTGAGGCGCTGAACTGTTTGACCATTAAATTCAGTCCAATGGTCGATGCAGGTCGGTCCTGTTTGCTTGGACATTGCTCCTTCGCGTGGCACTCTCGGAAGATTCGAGCAGCGCGTTCAGTCCACTTTTGGGATCCATCGCCGCTCAATTCGACGGCCAATACTTTCCAGAGCGCCACCAGCTTCCGGCGTTCATGGAACTTCGGCCATTTCACTTTGTTCCATTGATTAGCAGTGTACTGGTTGTGCCGTCCGATAGAGTGGCGCCAACGACCTGCCGCTATTCAGACGCCTACCCTGTACGTTTCGCCTTTGCCGCTTCGTATGGCGGTCACTTCAACCGACAATGTCCAGAACTACTGGCTTCGTATGCTTGTTGGGCCTTTAATTGAGCCAAGCAGAATTGACGAACTAGTGAGTCGCAAGTACTGGATGTTTGGTGCGAATTTAAACGTGTCTTCTTTTGACGACTCTACGCGATTATTCTGATCGTTTGCTAGCTTCTATATTATATACTACGAGCCCCCACTTTCGGTATTTCTCGTAACCCGCATTCAGCCGAGTAACAGTTTTGCCAACTGGCAATATATATATATATATATATATATATATATATATATATAGTGGAACCTCTATAGGAAGAAATGTTACGAAAGTAAAAGAATAAAAACTGAATTAGCATTAAGATAGTGAAAATAAAATAGTGGTAAAAGAGCATTACAATCAGTGCATTTTATTGGCACGATCATTGCAAGTGTAAAGAAAGAGTCTATCTTTATCTGCTTTGCTTTCTTGCTACAGACAAGTGGTGAAAGCAAAGTTGGCGTTAAACTATTGCTTTAAACATATCGGGACACATTTCAGCGACAAATAACTTCAGCTAATGTAGTGAATGGCGAACGTCATCGGCTGTTAGTGTCTTTTCGACTTCTTTATCGCTATCGCTTTCTTCTTCTAAATCATCAGCCGACTCATACATTTCCCGCATGTCGGATAGTACTGCTTGAAAAATAGATTCTGCATCAGGTTCATTACCAATCACCAATTCATCGTCCACTGTAGCGAATACATCGAAGTCGACTCCTGGAAATATTCCCGTATTGGGTAAACTGTCTGAGCCTGTAATGATTGTTTCTTGACTTATAACAAATCCAGCTTTTTGGAAGCATTTCATTATTGTTTGTGGCTGTACTTTGTTCCACGCGAAACTGATGCAGACAACAGAATCCAGAGCGTTAGCTAATTCAACAAATGCAGATGCGTCAATAACCGGGTTTGTCCTTTGAGTTTTGGAAACGACTCAGTCCAAAAGCTATGCCCGGTAGTGCATCCTTAAACGCTTTGATGACGCCTTGCTGCTGTATGCACAAACAAACTTCAGTTTGTTATGTTCTCGGCATTCTGCTGGTCAACTTAAGGAGGTCAAAGAATGGAGTAATTAATAGCCAGAGTCTCAGCTATGGTGGTCAAGGTACAAATTGCGAAGTTGCTTAACATATAAACTCTCCTATGCTTCACAATGGCGGGCCAGCAAGCCAAAAAAGTGCGGTCAACATGTGGAGGGTGGTCAACTTATAGAGGTGGTCAACTTTGGAGGTTCCACTGCATATATGTGTATATATGTATATCAGGTGTTTTTCTACGGATCCTTCCCCTTCTTGTATGTCTGAAATTAAGCGCAACAACGCCCTACCAGCGGATGGATGGGTCAGTTCTCAGGTAAAATTCAGATCAAAAACGCTTGCTTGTCTCGGAGCTTTCGGAACAACCTAGTTCCGTCGTCAGCGAGTGGCAAATGCCCAGTGTTGTCGGGCGGAAAGGTTTAGTACATGTCTGGAAAGCTTGAGGCAAGTAAGCGTTTTTGATATGAATTTTACGTAATAACTGACCCATCTATCCTCTGGTAGGGCGTTGTTACGTTTAATTTCAGACATACAAGAACGGGAAGGATCCGTAGAAAAACGTCTGAGCCGAATCTCCCATTACCATGAATATAGTGTTCTATATATATATATATATATATATATATATATATATATATATATATATGCGTAAACAAGTCGTCAAAGAAGGCCACTTGCAAGTAATTGTTTTCTTTCAAGCCGGAATGGCCGAACGGTTAGAGCCCATCGCTGTACTCTAAAATAGAATGCAGTTTTCGTCCACCCACGTTGCCGCATTTGTGCATCCCTCGGCAGCTTGTAGGACTTCCAGCCTTGCGCCTGCCTCCTTATTGCGACCGCAGTTTCACCTGCAGACGACAGTGAGCTTCTGTTATTCAACGCTGATGACGTTGCCTAGCCGCAGCATTGCGTGGGATATTTCAAATTTGTTTTCTGTTCCTTTTTCTAAAGGGAAAACTCAAATGCTTCTGCCGCCAGCTTGGTCGCTCGTGCACGCGTCCACCGATGAACGCTTACTTTGCCTTTTGAGAACCTTTTATTCGTCGATTCCTTCGATAAAGGTTTTTGTCTGAATTTATTATATAACCACGCATTTCGCGCCATCGGGGCGCTCCAGACGGCGAGCGATTTCAATTTGGCGGCTAATCATGCTATTTCGTCTTGCGCTTCAAAGTCTCTAAGCGCCCATTGGACGACTTTGCGGTTGTCAGGATATGACGGCCTGTAGCGTTGCTAGATTTCATGAGGGTCTGCCAAGTGGTGTGGAAGTCGACCGCCCGACGGAATTCACTTTTGCAGCCCTAATCAAATAACATTCGGCGGACGGTGGCGATCAAGAAGATTGACGCGACCGATCGAATCGCCAGTCGGCGAAAACGCTCTCGACGGAGGCTTTCGTTAATCGCCGTTTTCGGGGCAAAAATTTCATACCACTTTTGCTCTCAACCGTTCTCCATATTGTGGCCGGGGAAGTTTTCAAATTGACTTTTCTGCGGGCGCCCCCTCTCGCCAAAATGTGGCACCTCGTCAATATCGTATGAACAATAAATATGCCTGCCAAAGCTGGTGGCGTCGCCCTCTCAAAGGCAGCAAACACAATAAGTTATTCTTTTCCCGATTGACGTTACGTAATTGTTGTATATACCTCGTGGTGATCGTTTCGTTGTAGCAAACAATGTCCATTTGAACTTGCCCATCAGCTTGCCTTAAAAAGTGCCATCCATCTTAAATGGAAATGGCCTTGCAATTTTTAACGTCACGCTTCCATCCTTCCCAGTTCGCGTCGGCCAAGTCGATTAATGCTGTTGTTTCGCCCATTCGATTGTAAGCATTCTCATTATTAATGTTTTGTCGGTCAGTACTGTTGTCGGCGGTGTCGCAGAGTGTTCAGTTTTTCCCCTCCCATATAAACAAGAATGTGCCGTTCCAAGTGCTCCTCTGAGAGGTTGACAGTATGCGGTTGTTCATTTGGATGCCTCGTCGAAGAATGCTGTCTCTGAAGTGTCAAAGCATGGTCAGTAGGCATGCACTCAGCCTTGTAAGTGTTGCGGAAAGCAGCTTTTACCGAATTTGAAAGCCAATGTAATTTGGAAGACATCCTCACTTGTCTGATTTCTTTGCGGAATTTCGCAAACATTTTACTATGATGAAGGGATACGGATTTCTGGTTCCGTGAGCTTTATTCAGCGATATTTTGGCAATTCAAACTTCAATGTTTTATTGGTCAAAGACTTGAATTTAGTTTACGTTTGTCCCTTAATTATTTAGCCTTTCAAGATGTACTCACGTTTTCTGATAGGTGAAAGACGGAACGAAGAACTTGTTACCGTCTTCGCAAGTATCTGTTTCGCCCGCTTATAAGATGCGTTAGGTTAATACAATTAATACTGGGCGCTCTTTGCCTTCTTGAAGGACCCACTCAACACTGGCTAACCTTCCAAGAAGTAGCAGTCCAATTATGGCTAACTTCCATGTGTATCCCTCGTTCATTTTGGGTGATAGCAATGTAGTACGAATGCAGGGTCTCTATGCCGAAGCGAGTGGCAAATTTCAAGGCGGGATCATTATACACCTTCCTTTCTTAAGTATATTAGCGACAAAGGCTTTTCCTGGACAAGTTTGGAATATGTTCATTCGTTCACTGAATTGTATCAATAGCGTTAATTAGTTTCGCAGGTCGAAGCTCATCAGCATTGCAGCTGCTTCCTTCAACATAGTAATGGTGCTATGTAAAATGTTCATCCGCATGGGGTCATACAATTTAATCCGTTATACGCTTCGACCATCGTAGGATGGTCACGTAACGACGTTGTTCCGAAAACTCCGTTGTGTCTTTTTTGAATAGAGCTATTAGAAGATAATGATTTTACCTTGAAAAGCATTCAAACGTGATCAAGCCCTGTGCCCCTGCCGTCTTAAGGAATATGCTAATTCAAAGTATGCCATTTTGGCGAAGCAATGCTGAACAGTTTCCCCTCAAATTTGCGTAGCCTTTAGGACGCTTTGCTGTGCTCTTTCCAATTTCTATTTTGTTCCGCCGTTGCGTATGCTAATACGCTTATCAAGTGTTCACTTGTGAGTACGAAAGCATTTCAGCTTAAAGTCGTATCCCAAAAAATTCCACTATCCTAAAAATGTAGCAAACTTGGCCGCCCACCTGATCGATGTCTGTTCGTAGTAAGTTTTGTCAGAAGCTCGCAGCGAAAGTTAGCAGTATTTCGACTTTAGCAGCAGTAGGTTCATTAGTCGCTGATGACGGGGTGTGTGCGACCCCGAAAGCTCTGAGTTGTTTGAAATAGACGGTTAAACGGTGCAAGTCGTACTAATATGCCTTATCATGTATAACTACACCGTTACGAAGAATCCGATTTTCAACTATTTCGACTTTTGCGAAATTACTGGCTGTTCGTAGAACTTCATTTAGATTGCATATGTTGAGCGGTTTTTGACAGTCCCAATTATTTTTATACTTTTCGAAAGTTATTCCATGAACAAAGGTAGGTGTAGATTTGCGTAATCATTAAAGAGAATTTTATTTGTAAATAGGCATCCCTTCGGAGGCGTATACCTGAACATTTTACGTGGCATCGCCTCTCTGAACGTCTCTATCGCCCGTGTCGCCACTATAGACGTCTCAGTAGCTCCCTGCACTCATCGTATCTACAATTGTCCACGGAGAACGGCAAGAAAACATTACGTGCATTGCACCCGTCGACCCCTTAAAGTTTCATATCGTCGTCCATGTGAAAGACTACCCTACCGGAACTGTCGACCGTTTTCTCGTACAGGTCTATCAATGATAAGGCCTGGCAAACCTGCATGCCCTTAAGGTTTCCATTTAGACGGAAGAGTTGTTAAGCAGGAGCATTTGATCGACGAAACGTTTAAGGCCTTGTGGTCCTTTATTGACGGCCTAACGTTTTAAAGTTATTCCGGTAAAGTTGATTGCCTGACTAGTGTAACACAACAGTAGGCGAACTTTGCTAGACGACTGTTCTTGAAAGAATTTACAATGAACGGATCAGAATTGACGGTAGCAGGATCACTGATATTAAGAGCATTTGCTTCAATCGTTGGTCGAGATGATCCTTGAACAAACAACGGTTTGCTTCTACCATACTATATTTCTCGATGAAGTTACAATAGATTTGCTCTGAAAGTTTCAGACGTTCTCATACTTTTCGCAATAAGCTCCTGTGCACAAGAATCGACAATAAGTGTCTGTTGTAGCAGTTGACTGAAGAGCGACCTAATAATATCCAAAGGTTGGGAACGAATATCGTGTCACCTTGATTGACAGTGTGAGAGGTGAACCGTGAGAAAATAGATTGCATGATTTTTAAGTGAATAATCTCGTCTTGTTTCAACGAAAGTCAGCTGGACCCTCTCAGTTTCCGCGCTTCCAGAAGGTGTCCACTTTTACAACTTATTAATATTTCAATGTGTTACGTTTATTCGCCTTGACACGACGGGTGAAAGAAATCGATTTTTCTTTCTTGAATAGTGATTCCTTAGGTTCTGGGTAGATTTATTTAGTAGCATCGCCTTTTGTTGATGGTATCGAACAATTTTGTTTATCTTTGCAGGTGTTCTGAGCAGCGATCGTTTGGGGGAATCAATCCATTTTCCATCTATTCGTTATTGATATTCTAATTAACGAAAAAACATGCATGACAGTTATTTTAAAGGTTTAGTAAGTCGTAACGCTGTCAACGTTGCTTTCTCAATTATTCCTTACGTAACCAGTGTACGTTGTAATTTCTGAGGACCGGGGAGTAGGCGCATAAGAATGCGGCTTGCTTTTATTTCTTTACTCATTCTTTCGTTCTTTATTTTGAATATCATCGCTTAGGCCAAACGTAAACTAGACCATCGGTTTCAGTATGACCGTAGCGCTCTTTCTTCCCTTGCATATTGTCTTCATTTATATCAGATATGCTTACCATTACCTTTTTTGATGAGGTTTGGGCATTGGCAGCTGATTCGAGGGCTTATTAGCAGCGGCCCATTACCCAGAACGTTACAATTACTACAGTATGCACTTTTTATGGCAAGTAATCGTCCACATCAAGAAAAGTTTCGTTTAGTTCTGTTGATTAAGTGACCGACAAGTGTCCAATCGCGGTATTCGTTTTGCTTCAGTGCGTTCGTGCGTCACTCACTTCTCAACTTCTTCACTTTACCTATTGAGCAGGGATGGCGTGATATTGTGGCCTTACAAATACCCAGGTACAGGTACCCCCAAATCTCTCGAACTATCAGGCTCGAAGTGGCTTTAACCATATCCTTCACACCATATCCTTTAACCATTCATCGTCATTCCATGATTGCGATTTCCCACGGTTTTCATTTTCAAGTGACACATCTCCATCCAGAATTTCTTATACCGATGACGAATAGTCTGGTCGATTGCTGAGCTGCCCGTAAATGTGTCATTAATTTCTCTCCCACCTTCGAAATCCTGTAATGGAAAAGTAAATGAAATCGAAACTCATGGCTATTCATAACTCTGGGAACAGAAGCGACGCCATGTTTCCTGACACGAGAAGCTGAAAAGAATGAAGCAGCAAGACGGAGTATAGGATTAGCTACCAGGTGATACGCAACCTGCTGCCCAGCAGTGAACAGATGACTAAAGAAATAAGCATACGTCAGGAATTTTGCGAATTTCAGAGATTTCGCATGTGACAACGTAGTATTTGAAAAATCTGAGGAGCGCCTTAGAACCTGCTCTGCTATATCTGACTTAATGCACGGAATGGGGTCTTCCTTCGTTCTCGTTATTTTTTCCTCGTCTTTTTTTAAAAATTAGAGATCAATTAGTCTTGTTAGAACTACTTGATCTTTGATGAAAAGTACAAGATTGCACCGTGAAAACCTACAGCAACAAAAGTTCAATATGTCTACGGAAAATCAGTTGTCGATTTCAGGCGCGGTTCATTATTCTTCTGAAATTGGGGATCGCTTTTAGGCTGCTGGAATTGTTGGTATTATCACCTAAATGATTGCTTGTTGTAACGAAATGAGCCCACTTTTGATCGCCTAACCACATGACTGAACGTCGCCGTTCCCTGCAACTTGTATTCTGCATGAATAACCATAGCAAGTGTTCATTACTGCGGAGAATTTTACGTTTATTCCAGCGTATCGAACGTGTGACGAAAATCTCTGCAATTATAAGTACTCTAATGCGTCTGCGTCGTTCACTGGCGGCCCGCGGACTCGTTCTCCTACTCTCCTTCGTGAATATCCTATTAGATGAGATTTGTATATTAATATAATACTTAGTTTTGATGTATTCTCAGAATTCGACAAAGCGTTGTCTGGATGATGAGGCATGTGCAATTTGCGCAGGTAGACTGATGGACGCTTCCGGGTGTGTCTAAAGCAGTCTACAGTAAGGGCACTGCTTGTTGTATTACATTGGGCTACTGAAAGTGGAAATGCATTGCAGTCGATCAATTGACGTAGGCCATTTAAGAAGGTTCCATTATTTCCCGTGGTAGTTATCAACGGCATTCCAACATTACTAACTGACAAGGATGAATGTTGCTCGCTTCGAGGGCATCGTTTCGACCACTCCTGCGTTTTACTTAGCAAGTTGTGCATGCTGACGATGGAGCAAGTTTAATGCACTCGTTTTAGCACTTCGTTGAGCATTTTCACTTTTGTTCGGTCGGAGATAATAGACGTCAGCTTTAAAAAGAAGTATGCTAATTAATGATGTATTCTTAATTAATGAATACATCCTATGTTTAGGTGATTTGTAAGTCGGCTTGTTGCTGCACGGAGGGCATTGGGATTGCGTTTTTGAGAGTTGTGCTTGAAAACGGGCTTTTCTTATGATGGGTCGATATAATGCCATTCCCCTGGAAGCCAGTTCCCCTGGTATTCGTAATTACAGTCGGCTGAAGAGCAAAAGCATGGCGAGAAAATTTAAATGAGAACGAAGAAACAGCGCCTACTCGAATCGTTGAGCTCATGGACATTTTCTCGCTTTGTCGCCTGCCTATGGTTGGCAAATGAAGTGTTCCAAAATAATTTCCCAAAGCATTGAAATATAAAGGCGCGCACCTACTTTCGTTTCCATTCATAATCGGCCGTTCACTTAACTTTCATGTTTTTCGTCATTGGGGATAGCTACCGACGATAACTGACTAAAGAGGGAACTTCAGAACGATCAAAAGCTTTGACGTTCCTTTAGTAACCGTCACTACTCTACAAGTAGTCTCCAAAAAGAGCGATGCACCGTTATTGCAATGTGCAGTGTGTCGGTTTGAGCGGACTGAAGAAATTTGGAACCCTGACGGACTTTGGAAGCCTAGCGGTAAAGCTGCGTTGCTTGGAAACTGTTAGTTCGAGTTTATTGCAAAGGAAAGGTTTCCTTGCGTATCACCAAGCATATTGTCCTCGGCGACAATCTTAACTCGCGGTGAAAATTGATTCCTATTTATTTTCGCGAACGAAATCACTAAATCACTACTTTTCGTTCCCAGCAGTCCCAGTATTGTAGTACCGTTTCGTTTCTATAAATTGGTGGTACGTAGACGAAGCGACTAACCTCCCTGCGCCTTCGTTGTTTTGGAACATGGAAACAGCCGACGGAATGCTTGTAGTGCGAATGTTAAAAATGCTGTATCTATAAACGGGCGCGTTAGTTCTCATGACTACACTGTACTTACGGAATGTTTTCAACCCGTTAACACCAAAAAGGAGAAAACAAAAAACTTTATTGGTGTAGCTTTCGGGAATTGTTCCCGAAAGCTACACCAATAAAGTTTTTTGTTTTCTCCTTTTTGGTGTTAACGGGTTGAAAACATTCCGTAAGTGCAGTGTAGTCATGAGAAGTAGTGCGAATGTTTTTGGTATGCCGGCATATTGAAGCGTGCATCTCCTCCTCTGTTTGCTTTGCACGGAATGTCAGATCACGCCTGCAGAGTCCAATATCACCGGGAGATTCCTCTTTCTTCAACGACAATACTCCCTTAGGCGATGGCGGCTATGTCTGTCGCTTGCATGGTCAATACGTTCGAGCAATTAGTTGGCCGTTGAATTGCAATTTTGTTTTCTAAACATCCCATCGGCTCTTGCGCGCGCGAATAGCGCTGGCGCGATGGTTGGCTTGGCGCGAACCGGCAGTATGATTCGGATTTTGGCCTCAAAGTTTCATAAGCGTTACCAATTTGAGCAGGCGAGGAGGCGAGCGTGTCCGGACGTTCCGGAAGAACGGAACTCTCATCATTCCTTTGACAGCAGTATTCACAAGTGGGAACACATATGATTATTAGCGGAGGCAAGTCAGTGGCCCCTTTTCCTGTGGCGCCACGGCTGTCAATATGATATAGTTTGATGATGTGCGATCAATCGTGCCAGAGGTGCCGGCTAGGTGCACTGATAGGACGAAATGGCGCGTTTGCTTTTCAGTTGTCAATCGATCTGCCGTTCGGCATGTTTTGCTTAGCCGACCTGACGTGCGTATGCTAATGTAGGGGCGTCATGCTTTACCCAAACAGAGAGGGGACCCCCACGAGCTTGTCGGGGGAACCACGGAAGCGCCGAATTCGCAAGCAGTGGACCTTCATCGCTCAATCAGCGCTGAATTCTGCGAATAACTTCGTAAATTCTGAGCTAACTTTTCCTCACTTCAGCATGGCGTTGTGCGGACGCACTTTGTTGCTTAACTTTTAGATCAAATGGAAAATACCAACGGTCGGTGGAGCATCTCCTGGTCCTCCCGGCAGGTGTCCAACAGGTGGCTCCGAGATACCGCCCTGCGGTACAGCGTCGAAGCAGAAGGAGCGCATACTGCTCGAGGCTGCTTACAAGGGCGACAAGGCGTCGGTGGAGGCGTGCTTGCAGGCTTCCGATGGGGTGGATGTCAATTGCACCGACCTGCTCGGTCGAACCGCGCTTGAAATATCGGTCGACAATGAAAATGTGGAAATCGTCGAACTGCTGCTCAAGCAGCCCGGCGTCAAGGTGTGCAACGCGCTTCTGTACGCGATACGAGAGGGAGTGTTCAAGATGGTGGAAATGATCCTCAACCATCATAGCATAACGGCCGAAACTCTTGGAGATGGATGGAGCGCCCGTTTGGTAGCGGAGAACGGAGAAAACTTCGAGTACGCGTCGGATATATCTCCGATCATACTGGCGGCTCATTTGAATCAGTTTGAAATTCTCCAACTGCTGCTTAGCCGCGGTGCCGTTATCCGTCGGCCGCATACGCTGTCCTGCTCGTGCAAGCAGTGCCACGACGATCGTATGAATGACAGCCTGCTCCACTCGCTGAGACGGATAAACACTTACAGGGCGCTGGCCAGTCCTGCGTGGATAAGCTTCACTTCATCGGATCCGGTGCTAACCGCCTTCCGGCTAAGTTGGGAGTTGCAAAGACTGTCGGACCTCGAGTGCGAGTTCAAAGAGTTCTACTGGGAGCTCAGTGAGCAGTGCAAAAAATTTGCCTGCGATCTCCTAAGCCAGTGCCGCAGCAGCGAAGAGGTAGTAGGGGTGCTCAACAAGGACGTGTCCGACGACCCACAGGACATCTGGTCCTCCAAGCTGAGCCTTGCCCGCCTACGGCTAGCCTTAAAGTACGAAATCAAGCAGGTTGGTTTTTCTTTTCTTTCCATATCCTTTCCCCATATCCATTTTCGTTTGCTCAAATTCAACTTCCTGCGCACCTTGCTCAATGGGCGACCAAACGGAAAGCTCAACTTGCTTGCCAGAAAGGGCGGCTGCTTTCAAGGACGAGTAGTTGTCTCCCATTTGGGATGTGTGCGCCCCTCCAGGAGACCCTTTAGGAGTCTCGTTCCTTGAGGTAGCATTTCAAATAGCTTTCTTAAATTGTTCGACACAGTTCGTCCGTCTTTCGCGCGTAGAATGGGCAATTAAGGTGCTAATCAGGAAGTTGTCCCAAATTTATGAAGATGTTCTCTTACGTCTAGAATTTCCAACTCGTCGGTCACTTCAGTAAGGGTTGCGTGGCGGTCGCGCCTGTGGCATTGCTAGTCTTCGGAGTAGAATTCCTTTTGATGACGAATTGCTTTATGCAAATGCAGTTGTAGACAAACCCCTCTCAAATCGTCCATTAGAAGACGACTTAACTCGAGGAAGCTTGGCGGCATTTATTCGTTTGCCTTTGCTATAACTGAGAGGTTCCTGCAAATGATTAGCCGGAAGTGCCACGTCAAGAAGTCGTAACTCGTCTTCTTTTTATTCTTTTAATTGTTGAGCATACTATGCTTAAGTTCCTCGCCTTCTGAAACGACAGAGTAACTGCACCTTTAGGTCTGCATTTTGGGTATAAAGACCGTTACAATCCGTCCTTCTTGGTGGTATGTTTTCTTTTTGCTAGTGCATATCTTGCCTTGGTCTGTTTGCGTATGTGTATGTAATAATATATTAATGTACACGAATGATTTTCATAGTATTTGGTGTTGAACACCGGATGTTCAGTAATAATGTACCTAAAAATGCTCTCTTCTTAAACGGCTTCCAAACGCTGTTGTGTTAATTGAATTATTTAATTCTCGTATTCCTGAGCTTTCAGAACTTCTCATGTGTCCTCTGAACCGTGAATATGAGCGTTCGCTGTCAATGGAGACTATGGCGCCGACTCGCTGGCGTAGTTAGTCTCTGTTGACACGTTTCTTAACAAGGCATACGCGATTATTTCCCCTCTGGTTGATGTAGCTGCCTTTACGAAACTCATCAGATAAAGCAAGAGAGGGAAGGAATGGTAACATCAGTTATGCGATGTTTCAAATGGACCGCAGCGTTGCTCATCTAAATATTGCGTAGCCATATTTTTGAACCAGCATTTGGCACTTCTGAAGAATCAGAAATGATTAAACGGGTAATGAAGATTTCCCATTCTTCCCTTGCTCGCTTCCGACAGTTTAAACTACGCTTAATCTATCTTTGCTACCCCAGAGAAAGTAAATATGCCAAACGCATGTTGCTTGGGGCATTGATCTTCTGATTTGTCCCGATCGAGGAATGATGTATACTTCCTTTAGTCAATGGTAAAATCGAACATTGTCCCATTGCAGAGACTGTGAGATCTCAATCTTCGCTTTGCACGTTTTCCCAAAACGTTCTACAGACGGAAGTTCGTTTTTACAAACTGAACCGTGGAATTTCACTGGAGCCGTCACGCGTCGACGGAGCAGTGAAATGTTGGGTTTTAAAAATGTGCAGAGTGCACTTGTGGTGGTCCTTTTGCCCGTTGTCTTCTTGGGGTGTAAGGCTGCAACAGCCGATTTCCATCTTTACAATTTGCAAGGAAATTACACGGTTCCCACTTGGAGATGGGCATTTGGTTATAGCATCGGGGCGATGGTGAAGTTACCTTGAAGGAATGTCCGCTAGGTAGCTTAAATTGCGTTTCCTGAGCTGGCGGATGTCCCCAAAGGGGAACTGTTCTCGCGTTGTTTGCATGGCAGCCGCTTTTTGTGCGAAACAATCTTCCTATTGGGTTTACTCTTCCTTGAGATAAGTAAATGTCGTTTTTATGGAAACGGAGATTTCTCCCACGTTGTACTTCCTCCAAATAGGGCGCATTTCCAATTTTAGGCTCATTGCTCACCGCGGCGGTCAAAGATTAACATGAACACTTCGCAACAGCGCTTGCTGCCATGATTATGAATAAATATTATTAATAATAAATGCCTGACTTCACGGCACTTTCTCAGGACATACCAATCTGACGTGTCGAAATTATCCGACACCGCAGGAACTGTCGTTTTGCTGTTCATCCATCTGTTTGCTTGCTAATGTAAATTTCGATTTTCGTTTTTATTTACCGCGGAGATCTACTTTATAGCCTAATCGCTCGTGCATCGCTTTTGAATAAGAAGGATGCCCCACTTTGGCAAAAATAAATGCCTGTCAGAATGGCTTATTATTCGTCGTGAATTGCGGGGTTACTTGCAGATAAAATCGTCCTACCCAATTCTTCAAAATTGTCCAGACGTTCTCGCAGGATGTCGCTGGAACGTGCCGTTGAATTGTTCTATTAGAAGAGGACAGTGCGCAAGTTAGAGTATTTCTGATGTCGCCACTACTAAATGTTAATATTAAACACGTACTAGCGTAATGTCATACTTTAATGTTCGAGAATTTCATTACGCTGTAAGAGGTTTACTGTTTCGAGCAAAAAGGATCCATTCGCGTTCGTGCCGACGCAGAAAGCGGCGATCCAAAAATTGGTAGCGAACGTTCACCATAGCTTAAGAAACCAACTTCGAATTTATTGCTAACGACGAAACTGATTGCGTTGAGAATTCTCATCCGCCTTTCCCATAGTGATTATGGTGATATTAAACCGAAATTATCAAAATTAATCTTGATAATTTTTGCATTTGGCAACGTTATACTTTTAGTATATTAACTCTATCATACCAAAAATTACAATTCTTTCTTAATCGTAAAGATTAAGAAAAATGGTAATTTTTGGTTCACTGTCAGGATCTTTCGGTGCTTAGGTAATCGTTCGACTGCGTCCGTTTCATGGGCCAATGGCCACTGAGAAAGTTGGTTAACCTCCGTTTACGTTTTGATCTCTGCTACTGTGGCTGAACTTTGTGGTTGCTTCCGCTTAAGTGTGCTGATTTTTGACGATTATACGGTTGTAAATACAGTGGCTGTTTGCAACCTAAACGTTATTAACAATATTTGCATTTAATTTTTCATCCTGACGGTTTCTTGCGCTGACGACGGGACCAAGTAGGTCCCGAAAGCTCCGCTATCAAATAAGAAAATCTTTCATGAACAGGTTATTCTACCGTTCTTTGACACAATGAATAGGATAATAATTAGTATATACGCAGTAAACATACTTAAACCCCAGATATATATATATATATATTTTTTTTTTTTCAAGATCCTCTTCAACGGGGTGGGTGCTTGTTTTGCAGATCAAACGTAACACGGATTTTTTATCCCGTATTTATTACCAAAGCTTCATAAAGCAAAGCTTCATAAAGCCAACGCAGAGCTTTCGGACCCTACCTGGGTCCATCTTCAGTGCACGAACGAACCGGTCAACTGCCCAGCTAGTCGACAGTTCTGCAAGCTCTCCAACCAACCATCCTGGCTAGTGACGTCTGCTATCAGGTCGAATCCTTGACCCCTCTAGCTTCTGTCACCCGCCTGGACTGTTGGTCAGAGGAGCGAGCTTTTCTACCGACCGACCGAGACAGTGACATCACACAAAAAAAAATATATATATATATAACTTCTTAAATATATATATATATGTAAGAGCAGTGCGCGCGCCGACGAACAGGAAGCCGTTTATTGCAACAAGCAGAAGCAAAAGGCGAAAGGCAAAGAGGCGAAAAGCAAAAGCGAAGGGGGTCGGAGGCAGCGCTCTTATATAGCGCTCCTCGATCTGCGCATCTGCCGCCCGACTGGCGCGGAAAAGCCATGGCAGGTGCACCAAGGCGAGAGCTTTCACATTCCGAGGGCGCCCATCACCTGCTCTCGCAAAGGCGATGGCGATTGCACAAAGGCGGCTGCTTTGATGTTCTGAGGGCGTCATCCTCTGGCACACTCCCCCCTGGCACTTAAGTGTCACAACAGGGGCACGACCGAACCTTATGCAGCCGCGACGAACGCCTCAGCCCGGTGGACGGAGTCTGCTGTTCGCTGACCGAGTGCCTCGTCGGTGGTTCCTCGTCCGCGGGCATTGGCTGCGCTTCGGGTCGGCCGAAGTGGAGAACGAGCCCATCGTCCGGGTCACCTTCAGGCGGCACTTCTTCGCCCGACTCATCGGATGTCGTTCGATGTCGCAAATCCCGCACATGTCGAGGGATGCCGTCAACTGCCACGGCGTGGCGTGAAAGAATTCCCGTCACCGTCCCTTGGCCATACTTGGAGACACATCGTGCTCCAGCAGGTCTCACCCACACCTTCTCTCCGATCACGTAGGGCGCAGCGCCGGGATGATCCTCTTCGGGAGGTCGGTCGATTTCACGGATCCTCACATCATACCGGTACACCGCGGCAGCCGGCGTCGACGATGCGCTGCGATCGTCCCGTGGGGTGACATTATAAAGGTAGACGGCTTCCGAAATCGAGCAATCTTTCCGCGCGGCGATCACTTTAATGGATCTATGGCATCGCTCAACGATGCCATTCCCTGACGGGACGTACGCGCACCTGAAGCGCAGCCGTACTCCCCAACGGGCGGCAAAAACGGTGAACGAACGGCTTCGGAAAGCAGTATCGTTGTCCAAGAGCAGTTCTTCGGGCGCCCCACGCTCGCAGAAGATGCTCTCGAGCTGCTCTATCACATGGGCGCTGGTTTGAAGGCTCAAAGGTCGCCAGATCGCGAACCGCGATGGTCCACAATCGATTAGGGTCAGAACCGGTCTCGAACCGCAATGGGTGATGTCGATCGCCACCCTTTGCCATACACGCGGAACCTCCAAACTTCCGCGTTCCCACTTAGCTGGCGGAGGGTCAATGGATTGGCATACTTGACATTCTGACACCACCCGGCGTACCAGACTCCTGTTCAACGTTGGGTCCGCCCGGCGCACAAAATATGACGTTCTTCTCACACCGGGATGACCGGCTGCGTGATGCACGGCGGTGATCAGACGTTTGGCACCTGAGTCGGAGACGAGGGCTGCACACACCGGGCTACTGGGATCACTTGCCGATGTCAGCCACCGTTGAGGCACACGAGTCAGTGAATCTGCCCGGTTATCCTCGGATTTCACAAGTGTTACAGACAGCTGAAGCGCATACTCCTCGACCAAAGATAACACTGTGCCGATGCGTCGACGTATGAGCATCTCGCCGGCTGCCTTCGTTCTCAGCCGGCTCTTACCTGTTAGCCCGTCGGCGATCCAGCGATAGACAGTCGACGAATCGGTCATCAGCTCGATGATCGTCATTTTCCAAGCGATGGCCAGGTTGAGCCCTCGGATGACGGCGTCCAACTCCGCCATGTTGATGTGTTGCGCGTCATCCCGGCGCAGCCAAGACGCATCCTCTACGATCGCGCCTCCGACTTCCAACGCCACACCTAGCGCCACACCGCTGGCGTCCACCCATATCCTGGCCCTATCACCGGATACGTTCCAGATGCCTCGGGCCGGGTCGTGCTCTTTCACCCGAGCTGCAATCTCCTTCAGGAGAGGCCCTATCGTTCCATCGTCGATGGGTTCATCCCAGCTTTTCGTGGCGGCGTTGGCTGATCGTTTGACAAACGCAGCAGCCACTCTCAGCCAGCCGCACACGGGAAGATGGCCCACAAGCTCACCGCAATAGGCAAACACTGCTCGACGAGTCAATTCTTGCGGCACATCTCCTACTGCGTTTCCTCTTGTCCACATCAGGCGACCATGCTCGCTGTGGACCTTCAACCCGAGGACGCGGGCGCCGTCGACCAGACGCTCAGGAGACTTGCACTCAAGACCGTAGCGTTCAAGCTCCTCCTTCACACGGCTCGCTGGGATCACATCCTCATTGACCAGTATGTCGTCGACATACGCCGATGTGCCTCGCTTTATCGCGGGGTCTTGAGAAAGCACGAAATTGAGGATCGCCTTCAGCACCAGAGGAGCCACATTCAGGCCAAACCCTAGGCGCGTCAGGCAGTACCTGCGGCCCCTGAACTCCACAGTCTGGTAGGGCCATAAAGCCTCATTCACGCGGACCTGTAGATAGGCGTCCTTCAGATCAACCATGGCGACGTTGGCGCCTTGTCTTCGCCATTGCCGCAGCTTGTCTGCGCATACGTCGGCCGCCGCGGTGAAGGGCTCGATATGCGCGTTCAATTCGCGGAAGTCCATAACTGGTCGGACTTTCTGCTTGTGCCGTTGGACGACGGCCATAAGGGGAATCAGCCCCTTCACCGGACCGTAGCGGCGACAGTCGTATGGGACGAGCCATGCTTTCTGGATCCATTTCTCCAGTTCTTTCTCGTACGACGCACGGGCCCACGCACTGGGTGAATATTCCTTCACTGAGTTCTTCAGGACGGCTGGCCCTTCACCACCTGTCCATTTCCAAGCGGCGCTCCAAACGCGTGTTACCGGGTCGTAGGCTACGCTGAAATCCCGCTCTTCTAACCGGATCGCGTCTACCCCCGCTGAACATATCTCGGCACTCTCTGATCCGAAACTCACCCGCGGGCCTTTGCTTACAGTGACACCCCCGAGGGCCTCTATGCCGTTCATGCCAAGAACAAAATCGAAGCCGAGTGGTTTGGCGTTGACTATGATCGCTTCGACCGTAGCTCGACGGCCACCATTCTGCTCCAGGCTTACAATTCCCGTGCCTTGGCATCGCAGCTCCTTTCCGTCGACTGCGAGGAGACTGACGGGTCGCCTTGTCCACCGTTTGCAACTTTCTACATGAGCCACACATTTTGAACACCCAGTGTCGACTAGCACGTTGCGGGGCGTACCGTCAATTCGCAGTCGCACGGAAGGCAGCGCCTTGGTCAACATTGAGTGGGGGAGTAGGTTGGCGCCAAGGCCTCCTCCCCACAAGCGTTTCCCTGGTTTCCGACATCTGCGGCCTCTGGAACGTCGCGACGGTGGCCCCGTCGTCCTCTCCGACGGCTGCTCGCACTCGGTGGAACATTTCCATTCGGATTCTGACGCACTGTCGGGCATTCTCTGGCAAAATGTCCCACGCCGCCGCAGGTGAAGCACTTCAGCGTCGGACGAACTTGCTCCTGTCTCCGCCTCGGCTCCGCAGCTCCCAGGCAGGTGTCACTGAGGCTCACCGGAAAATCGTCCTTGAGCACAGCGCGGGCGCGATTGACAATATCGCCAAGACTTAAGTCCTCCAAGCGTGAGCCCACGCGAAGCAACTGGCGGACGCTCCCCGGTAGCCCAGCGACGAAGGCGCAGGCAAGAGCTTTTTCCGACACTCCACCAAAAAGGGCTGCCAGCCTTCGAAGATCTGCTAGGAAGGCGTCCGGCAATTCGTTTGGGCCCAGCTTCCTCGAGACGAACCGCTCGTACGCAACGAACGAGTCTACCTCGAATGCCGCACGCAGCGCTGCCTTGACCTTGGCGGCGTTCCTTTGGTGCTCAATGGGAAGCTGGCTGTACACCGCGAAGGCCCCACCAGCCAGCCGCAACGGTATAACGCTCGTCACGTCGTCAACTCCACGAAGCCGACATACCAACTCGAGCTTGTCGAGCCACTCACTGATCGGCTGGCCCGACGAGCCATCATACTCTGGGATGAGCCGCACATCCAGGGAAGCGTCCCCAGGGCTGCCTGTTCGCTTGGGCTCCATGTTGCCTCGATAGCTTGTAAGAGCAGTGCGCGCGCCGACGAACAGGAAGCCGTTTATTGCAACAAGCAGAAGCAAAAGGCGAAAGGCAAAGAGGCGAAAAGCAAAAGCGAAGGGGGTCGGAGGCAGCGCTCTTATATAGCGCTCCTCGATCTGCGCATCTGCCGCCCGACTGGCGCGGAAAAGCCATGGCAGGTGCACCAAGGCGAGAGCTTTCACATTCCGAGGGCGCCCATCACCTGCTCTCGCAAAGGCGATGGCGATTGCACAAAGGCGGCTGCTTTGATGTTCTGAGGGCGTCATCCTCTGGCACAATATATATATATATATATATATATATATATATATATATATTTAAAAAGTTCCGTTCCAACGGGGTATGTGCATTTCTGCGAAAGAACTAATATCCACGGATTTCCTCCGTTCATTGAATGCTTTTTATTCTTTCCAAAAGCAGAGCTTTCGGGTACTGCCCTTGTACCCGTCATCAGTGCAAAACACAAAATATGTCAACTGCCCAGCCAGTCAACAGTTCAGCAAGCTCCCCTGCTAGACCATCCGAGCTGGCGACATCAACTATCAGGTACTACCCTTGTACCCGTCAAGCGTCTGTATATATATATATATATATATATAGCGATCGGACCCACGATTGCGTATCACGGGAAAACAATTCATGGTGCATATTCAAACTTTGATTACGTAGCTGGCAAAGCAGTTAGTTCAGACAATCGCACATAGTAAATGATAGCGAAAGTTATTTAATATTGCGGTACATAAGATGTCTTAGTGCAACGCAATATCCTTCCATGGAAAATCTCTTTTTAAACGAATGCGCGTTATATGGCATACGTCAAACATAGGAAAATAGGAAAAGGGAGATTTGGGACCGAACGTCGTGAGAGTTCGCGTTGTAGAGCGGGAGAGTCTATATCAGTGATTCCCAACCTTTTTGGTGCCAAGGACCCCTTTAATTGTTGATAACCATCGTAGGCCCCCACCAACTGTTTACCGCCACCTTTATTGTCTTATTAGATTGGCTACAGGTTTTTGCGCTTTTTGGCGGTGACTTCAGTGTAAGCTTGCCTGGATAGGCACTTGAGCAATGGTCAGTGTACTAAATAGGCGTCCTTCACTGCATGCAGTATGGTACCTGCTAATGCTCTCACTGTAATCTTCCTCACTGTGAACTTATGCACTTCCGCCGAGTTTCCGGCCCTGCCCAGTTTGATTGCTCTGCCTTCTATTAGTCGCCGTTTTAAGTCGAGTAAAACCTGAGTTTGGGTTTTGTGACAGTCAGCATTTTGCACAGAATGAAGCGTTGAACTTGTGACCACTGGGATTTCCCCAATCGAGCACTAGACGACAGGTCCACGACTAAAGTCAAGTTCGCTGCTAAATGAACAATCAGACGAACGAAAACATTGTTTCACATCCTGCATGAAATGATCGAAACCGTATCGCCCTTTACCCGTCTGAACATTCCATCGCTCGGTCACCTACGATTACCACACCAGAGTGCGTTCAATCTTGTCAGGGTTCTCCATGGGACCCCTTCACTTTCTAGGGCCCCCCGAAGGCCCACTCGACTTCCAGGGTCCACGTTGGGAATCACTGGTCTATATACATCTACGTGCCAATCTTCTCTCGTTATAACGCGAATCCGTTACCATTGATAAACGGTGAGTAAACAGCTAACGCACAATGTCATTTAATGGAAGGTTTTAACTGACATTCATATGCAACAATGAATAGCACAATTTAGTTTGCAAATATTTGCTTTTTATAATTTCACTCAATTTCTTGTTCTTTCGCGCAAATGTTCTGTGAAGTTTAGTGCCGGAAGCAAAATCGAGCTACAGTGAAATCGAGCATCGCGCTGTAACTAGGTCTTTCCTAGATTTGCAAATCATGTGACAGCGGGGTCGCGTTTTGTGAAATCGCGTACAAATCGGTGGTTGCTATATATATATATATATATATATATATATATATATATATATATATATATATATATATATATATATATATATATATACATTACAACGCTGAAGACGAAAACAGGAGTAGTTTTCGAAAGCTCCGTTTACTAATAAAAGCTTCACTTCACGGGGGTAAGCCGTGTTTTACATACAAAGATATATATATATATATATATATATATATATATATATATATATATATATATATATATATATTATGCGTATTCATGATAGTGAAGTCAGGGAACTTTGTTTTTCAGTTTGTTGCCCATCCACATTGTCAACAGCTGCTCACTTCGATCTGGTATGAAGGATTCCCTGGACGTCGGCAAAGCGGTTTACTAATGAACACACTGATTTGCTTGCTGCTAATCTTCTCCTGGCCGATTCTGTCCATTTGCTATATTGTGTTACCGAAAAGTCGGGTCGGCAGTCTCGTCAGGGCGCCGTTCATGAAATTTCTTTACTACTCGACCTCGTTTGGATGCTTTCTTTTTCTCTTAACCTTGGCCACATTTGAGGACTACAGGCATACGACAAAATCGTTGTTCGAAAATCTGCGAGCGTCCGAGCGTGGACCCGCTCTTTCGTTTGTGGAAATCTTAATCGTTATATGGGTGATCGGTAGGCGTCCCTTAAAAGATTGAACTTTCGCAACGGAAAACCCCGCGTTTCAGGCATGGCCTGGTCGGAAGTGAAGCAGATATGGGAAGAAGGCTTTACAAAGTACGTAAATCAGTGGTGGAATTGGCTGGACTTCATCATGTTGTCACTCTACTTATCCACATTCGCACTTCGACTGGTCGCTTACTTCATGGTTAGCACAGGCCGTTATGAGCCGGCATTCCTCGTTAGGACGTACTGGAAGGCAGATGAGCCTGTACTTATCTCCGAGTGCCTTTTCGCCGTTGCAAACGTGTTCAGCTTTGCCAGAATAATTTACCTCTTTCAAATGAACCCATCCCTAGGGCCATTGCAGATTTCGCTCGGATGTATGCTAGTGGATATTGCTAAATTTTTCTTCATATTCACCTTAATTCTTTCTTCGTTTGCCATTGGTTTGGTCCAGCTGTACTGGTACTACGCCACCGAGCGGCACGTTTGCAATAAGCTGGGATATTGCGACGAGAGTGCGTCTGCCTTTACCTCGTTAGTTGTCCTCATTTGAACGGGCAGCGCATAAGAGCGCAACTTTTTTTAGAATATCTGATTCATATACAACGCTTTTGTGGTCTCTTTTTGGGATAACTAATACAAAAACAACGGACGTGGAGGAGCACCATGAGATCACTCAATGGACTGGTCGAGCTTTGTACATTGCCTATCATGTTACGTCCATTATAGTCCTGCTCAACATGCTCATTGCCATGATGAGCCATTCATTTCAGCGCATCAACGTAGGCTGAGAGCTGTAAGCCGTGAAAACGATACAATGTTGATCGGTTTTTCATTTCGCAGGATCACGCTGATTTGGAATGGAAATTCCACCGCACCAAACTTTGGATGGGTTTCTTCGACGAAGGTTCAACCTTGACGGCACCTTTCAACATCCTCATCACGCCGAAGGCCATCTCTCACTGCCTGAAGAGGACATACCAAATTGCCAGCTGGAGTCTTGGAAAGTCGGACTGGCCGAAGGGAAAAAAGCGTCCAACAATAAAGGTAGCAACAGCAAGAATTACTGAAGCGCAAGTTTTCCGGCGCTCTTTGCAGAGGCCTGGCTGGTCAAAACGCCCTTGCATGGTCGACCGGGACAGTGACCCCGGCGAAGCGTCACTTACTTACGAGGTTGAGATGGAAACAATACAATAAAATAATAACAATGCAATGAAACGCAGCTGCTTCGCTTTAGACAATCATGCAAAGGCTGGTGTCCAGGTATATTCATCAGACGAAGAAGAAATCGCAGATGGAAGGAATAAACGAAGATGAACTGCTCGAAATTAAACAAGACATTTCCAGTCTCAGGTAGAAATTTTACGCCTGTCAAACTAGATGCCAAAGTCTGCTAATTAGCCTACGCAGCAAAGATTGAGGGGTCCAAATCGGATGACTTACATTTTCTCCATTACGAACAACAAAGACATTTTCCAAGCACAAGTATTAAGGGTTACTGACCAAGTAGCTTTATTGATCATTGTACCGCATACTTTGCTGATGACAACAAGTGATACTCCCAACAGGCCACTTATGGTCCCATGCGGACTTGTCGCTTTACATTCTTAATGTTAGGAATTTTATAGCTTATCATGAAACTGGTAAGAGAATTTACTACGCGCGTACATAGATTCTAACAAGCTTCCAATATCTTAAGAAAATTAGACTTATCTTAGAAATCACTTCTGAGAAAGTACATAACATGATTGCATGGCAATATTTGCGAGCTGATAGTAAAAGATGGACGCATGAACGAGGCAATAAGCACTTAAACGCTGAATGACCGCTGACTAGGTTACAACAATAACAGTCCTATATTTCGGAGAGTCGCTGTTTAGGTACGAACTACGAGAAGAGAGGCGCAAAGAGCTGGCCAGAACGTCCAGCAACTTTGACGGGATTAAACGTGAAATTCTGCGAACTTTATCCGCGGCCGACAGAGTTCACGAACCGAGAGTTTGCCCGTCGAAAACCAGTTTGAAAAGCGTACCAACTTGGGATTCACTGAACGAAGAATCCTTTGTTCAAGAGACGAGCAAGCCTCAACAGTCCGTCGACGGAGGCAAGCAGGAAATTGAACAAAAATTGTGGGAACTGCAAGAACGGATAGTGAATAGCGTACAAAAGGCCGTCGATCAGAAGTTAGACGAATGGATGCACAAATTTTGCCAACCACACAGCCACGAAATCGACGAATCTCGCACGTCAAGAAAACCAGCCACAGTATAAGAGAAATAAGGTAGTGCAAATTTACTGAGTCGCATTTCGTACGCTGTTAAAACGTGTACATGCCCCATTAAAGATCGGTCATTCAAAGCAGGCTAACCATTGTAGCAATAATAGTATAATAATAACACCATATTTGCATAGAAGCTCACAGGCCATTTAGAATGTGCTACTACTTGCTGCTCTTTGGGGTGGCATCGACGAATGCTTGTTCAGCGGAAGGTCGCACGGCCTTTTGACGATTGCGCAGGCCGTTTGGCTTTTTCGGCGACGAAGGAAGGATAGCAGCAGTTGATGTATCGCCTGGGTGAAGGTCAGCCTGCACACTGTCTTGGCTAGGGGTGTCCCAAACCATAATTGGAGTTCTTTCGATGTTATTGCTTGGAGATCGCGGATCACATTCTAACAAACGGAATTTGACAGGCGTAGGATTTGCATTGTTAGAATGTTTGCCAACGCTGAAGTTCTCGCACTGCTTCGTGATCCAATTGCCCATGCCTACAGTCCCTAAACTTAAACGCGTTATCAAAATGTCCAAAGTTTGTAGCATGCAACGGCAATCATATGGCAAAACAGTTGAAGTTATACGGTTAATTCATGCTGCACATGAACAAGCAAACGTAAAGCAATCCTTTGTGCGGCCAAACGTCGCTAATGGACAGGACTGGGTCTGGTGATAAAACTAGCAACGCGAAAGTATTGTGCTTTGTATCCGAAACGGGGTAATCATTTATAAGACGACTTCTGTCCTGATAACATCCGACCAGGAGACAATTGAGTTACCGTAAGCATCCTACTGTTCGAACTCCCACCACCTGCGAATATCGTAAACTTGCAACCAGGCGTAACCGTTCGAGTATGGCCATTTAAGAAATATAGAAGGCTATTAAAGAAATTGTCAGAATGAACTAGAACACCGGCAACCAAAAAGGCAAACAACTCCTAAGAAAAGGGTTGTCGTAGGCAAGATGAAAAAGTAAAATCACGAACGCTAGCCACTGTTAAAGTGATCAACCTATCTGTGGATCTAATTAATAGCGCGATTAAGATAAACTGCACTTACGTGCTAAAGAATTCAGTAGAAGAACATATGCATTCTTGCGGGGAGCGTAATTAAGCGCTGTTTTACGTGGAACCGGAATCAAGACGCGAAATGCAGCCGAATGCGCAGGTTAAGCATACTTCTGTATTTACCTCACAAGTAATTAAGTATTCGAAGTATGATTGCTGGTCTGTGAGGCAAAATCGGGAACCATCATAACGTGACAACTGTGGCTGCTTCTGTTTTGTTTTCTGCAGGCGTCGAACTGTAATCACAAATTTCCGCTACAGTTCGTAATGGTCAAGTAGCAACGTGTAGCCTGCGCTTCAGTCATTCCAACGGTAACATAGTAAGTTTGCCGATACTACTCGATAAGGTCTTTATCTTTTCAATGTATGTTTCCGATCAATCTTCCTAAGCAGTTTGCTTCCCATTCTCTGTTTTTTGCAAATTTATTCGCAGTTGAGTTTGCAGGCACTAAATTTCTGACCATTATGTGAAGGCAATGGCAGATTTCGACGCAGCCATTGATCAATGAATTGTTTGCATATTTTCCAGGCCGCGAAGCGCGTTTACCCTTTCCTTTGGCGGTTTTGTGAAAGCTGAAATCTTACATCCGTTAGGTTAGCGCCAATTGGCACGTCATACCCTTAAGGGTGGGAAATTCACGTGTAGTTTTACCAGCAACTGTCGCTTTTATATGAGTGCCTCTTTAGCTTAATTGTACAAAGCAATGCTAAACACTTTGGCATGCCTGGTCGCTCTTTTATGTTAGCATAAAAGTTGCGGCAAGGTAATTTTAAGTCACTAAATCAAAAAGTTTGTTGGTATAAAAATCGTTTTATGGAACAGCATCCGTTTTACGAAGGCTGTTGGTCTAGCCTATTCTGTATTAATATTTTTGTCTTTCACTGTCTCTGGCAAACTGTTAGCAGGTTCTTGTCAATGCGGTTGCAATACGTTTAATTTAACTTAAATAGCGTTCTTCTTGCTTCCTTCAGAACTGGCGTTCCGTCGTTCATTAATTCAAGGATGAGATATCGTTTGTTGCGAAACATTGAATTGCTTGGGAAGCAGAGTTACGTAATGTTAACTGTTTCTATGAATTGATGTTTTCCATAGGGTGCTATTTTATCCGACATGTAAATCTGTACGAATGGAATTTAATTACATGTCAAGGTCAATGGAAAATGTTCTGTTTATTCAGGCATACTCTTTGATGCATACGAAGACTAAGTTTACAATCAGCAGTGCAGTATTGCTAATAACAATCTTGGTAGCAACCAGTGGCTTTGAGAGAAGATAGAAATATTTTCTTTGACGAAAGTAATGGTATACTACAATGTTGCCGTAACTTCAACGATGGAACTGCAGAACCTATCGCTGCTTATTCAAGTTATGCACTCATTCCGTCGTCAGCGAAGAGGAGAAGGAGTTATGCACTCATGTCTTTAATTGAAGAAGCACAGCAAAAAATCCGTGGCTAAATGAACATGTAACAGCAATACGGAGCTTTCGAGAACGTCTCGTGTTCTCGACTTCCGCATACTCACAAGGACTTGTTTTGGTTGTTACCACACGTGTATTGTTTGACTTTAAACTCTCCGCACTGATAAGATTTTTAAGTAGGATTTTCTTTCTTTAAATCCGCTGTAAAGTGTTTCAAGTTCTGATTCATACATACATCGGCAGCAACTTCTCTGAGTTGTCACCAAAGTCCAAATGTCACTCATTGTATATCCGTCCTCCCTGTTAATACAGGGTTATGGCAGATGAAAAGCGCTTCCTCAACTTTCGTTAAAAAGTAGTCGTTCTCCTTCCGTGGGCTCAATATTCTTAAACTTACATCAGGTTCCGGACAACCCACCACATGTTCCACGACTGAAGATCCATTTGATACATTCTTCCGTAATTTCGTTTGGATCTTTCGTTTGTGGTCGTCCGCGTTCCGTTACTTGTTCACCTCTGAGTGTTCTTTCAGCATTTCGATACCTTTTAATTCCTGCTAAATGCTGCTCAAATCCGTGGCGCATTTCGTGTCCAATTTCTCCAATGTAAGATGTTTCGCATCCGCATTTAATGAGATAGATTGCTCTTGGTCCATCTTCTGGACTGGTTTTTAATATGTCAAACTACTATGACTACTGAAAGCAACTTTATCTCCAACCGTTTTTCACCTCCTTTGAATGTACTCTCCTACTCCAGGATAATACGGAATAATTATCCTTGTTGTTCTATCCTGTTCTCTCCTCGGTGTGAAATAATGGTTTTTCCAATTATGAATTATTCTGTCAATATATTGGTTGGTGATCCATTTGGGTAGTTATTATGTAGTAATGTCAACCGAATGTGTTTGATTAAGAATTCCTTACTGCCAATATTGAGGGCTCTGTCCACCATTCCACTTACAATTCTTTTCTTTACTCCCATTGGACGATTTGAGGAGAAATTCAGATATCTTCCCGAGTGCGTAGGTTTTCTGTAAACTTTCGTTCTAAGTTGTCTGTCCTTTCTTGTTATAAGAACATCCAGCAATGGAATCCCGAGGAAAGAACAGGATAGAACAACAAGGATAATTATTCCGTATTATCCTGGAGTAGGAGTAGGAGAGTGGTAACAACCAAAAGAAATCGTTGAGTGTACGCTGAAGGCGAGAACACGAGACGTTCTCGAAAGCTCCGTATTGCTGTTACACGTTCATTTAGCCACGGGTTTTTAAAACCGTGTTTCTTCAATTAAAGACGCGAGATCTTACCCCGTGGTTAGAAACCCTTTGTTTATTCCAGTTATGCACCAGATTATTTCGAACGTCGTGCTACTACTGGTCTATTGCAAACTATGGATCAGAATTCATTATCATCAGGCAATGAGCTGACCGTCATTGCGCAGGGAACGTAGCTTGCATGGCAAGTCGGGATATTCGAAGTGTGGCCGAGTTTCACCTACTAACTAACAGCTGGCTACTCAAACCGCTATTGCCGTTGAGTTAAATGGGTGCGTCCTTGTTTTTGTCGCTGATTTCGAGCGCTTTGACGCTTTCGAGACTCGATGTATTCACGGCCACCGCAATGGAGAAAAACGCGGAAAGTGTTACCAGCAACTGGATCGGTAGATGTTACTGACTGAGTTATCACTCTTCCCTTGACAGCATGTTTGAACGTCCAGATTTATTGGACCATCAAGCAAGCGCTTCCACTGGAACACGACAACTTTTTTCAAACATCCTTCAAGTCGGCCGTTGGTACCGCTTCTCTTCTTCATGCGTTCCTTCAGGCTTAAACGATTTTCTTGAGGAAACAAAAAGTATGGTATTCCAATTGCGCGGGATTGATAAAGCCTCATTGGTCATGTCCATTTCTAAGCTCATGGCTGATACAATGCCATTTAAGGTATTCTTGAGAGACTGAATGTGATCGCATCGCAAGGTATTTCCGTTCTATCAGAATGATCCTACTCATTATTTGATGAACGTTGGGTGGATAAGAAGGTTTCCGCATTGTAAGTTCAGTACAGGAATACCAGCACTGCGTCTATTGTAACTGGAAAGAAGTGTTCATTGATTTCTGAGGGGGAATGCTATTGCCGTTATGGTAATGCTACGACCCAAATGCTCATTTGCTAAGCACAGCTTTGCGCAGACAAAATGAGCGCGTAGATGCTGTCATGGAACAGAAAGATGAACTTGTAAGAGTACATGTGGGCACGAAATCCACCGTTACATGAGATCTTCGTAAACAGAAGGATGAGTTAGAAAGATTGCTGAGCTGGTGTTCTGTTGTCCATTTTGGAATAAACAGATGTTCGTAGCGTTTTCGATTGTTCGACGAGTTGGCTGTATCGCTTTCCAAGGAATATTTCGCGGTTGCCAACTTGTCGAGAGCCATCCTTTTAAATCAGAAATTGGTAGCATGTCAGGTCGCTTGATGGGCAGCTCGAATAACAGAAGCCATCAGTTTCGTGGAAAAGCAAGTTCACCATTAAAAAACAGTTAGAAATTGGTAGTCTATGTCGTAGTTATTAAGTGCCCATGTCAGGCGGGCTTTATTTTATTTCGCTCTTCGTAAGACGTTCCGGCGTCATTGACTTTGACTTTTACGCATGACTATGAAATGTAAACTAGATCAAGGCATTGGCAAGCAGTTCTGAGTGGTTTTGGTAATAATAATAATCTTGTCCTCCTTCTGCGTGGCACTTGTCAAGAAAGGCGGCATTGCGCGGCATACCTTTTCGCATGAATAATGCGTTCTTACTGCGAATAACAACTTTAAGTTTTCCTTCCGTTGTTGCTCGTAACAACCGCCACTACGTTCACAGTTTCCAAATATGCAGCGCTAATACAAACATGTGCCACTAATGTAAAAAGATAATAGTATGCATGAATGAGGGAAACTTTGCATCTCAGGTAAAGTGAGTATTTCTGCGTGCGCAAAAAATGTCTGTTGTATTGCCGGTTAGGCGCATGACAAGCCTCCTGGTGTTAGACCACCGTGCTACGCATACATACGGTTGAAAAGCGGCAGCTCCGAATTTCTGGACTCACAAACTCCAGTACAAGGGTACAGTTCTCGTCAACAAGTTTATTTGTGGGCAGCGCATGAATGTACGCAAAATCATGAAGATACTACTAGTCATTCAGTTGAGCAGAGGTCGCATAATTGAATTGGTTACTGTATGACAGCTGCGAAGTCGCGCTCATAATTTCTGAATTTCTCTAATTGATGACCTCAATAGCCACTGCATTCCTTCAATTTCTGTCGAGAACGATAACCCTTAGCCTACAGGGAGACTTCTCCGCAATTCAATACACTTCCGTTTAAGTTATTGTTCAGCGCCAGGCTATTTGTAACCGTTACGTACAAGTTCATACGCCTGCACTGATTTGTGCCATCATCCGGTCGTTCTTGAAAGAGCGAATGCAGAAACGAGCGCCAAGTAGTTGTCCGTAGCCAACCAGTGCCGCCTTCAGATTCGCAACCGCATGAACGCGAAGGCGGGACCAGACAGCTCCTGAAAGCTGCGCGTCCGTTTTGTGCCCGCCCTTTTCCCAAGAATGAGGAAGCGAAGCAAAATCGTATCTCTGCCCATTTAGGCTGCTTAACAAAGTCCCTACTGCAGCTTTGTTGGTGAAATCAACTTCTTATTGTTGTCGGCGCTGAAAACAGCATTCATGGAAACGGGTGAACAAACCTATCGCTGCCGGTTGCGCCAAGTGTGCTGTCAACCCAAAGTCGCTGAACCGTTGGTGTCAAAGCCAAAATGCGGTTCACTCGTAGGATCGGCGTACTTCAGATTTGTTTAAGGGCATTTGCCACTTTTTTGTCATCCATGCGTAGCCATCGCGTACTGCCGTTTTCTACGAGTAGCAGGAGCAGTACTTTTCCATTGAATTGTTGGGAAAGGCGTCCGTGAAGAGCAGAAAGAATGTACAACATTTTTCCTTATGGATCTTATTGAATAATATGCTATAATCTACTCGTCTACCCCTTGGTTTGAGATTGCACAATCTTTGAAGTCATCGTTCTAAAATTTGGACATTTGCTTTTGTAAGTGAATTCACCCAGAAAGCGGCATCAAGTTTCGCCCACACGATCCGCGTTACTGATACTGGGCTGACACTGCAACTGTCAGCTTCTGTAAGTTCGCATCTTTCATTGGGAGGGGATCGCTGTCCATTCAACAAGACTAGCAGAGGCGGTTTTCAAGCGTAAGCAAATGTTGCGCCTTTTTTGTTTCCGCTTCGGCATACCGGCATTCCAGTCACCAAATTGTGGCCGAACACCCCCTTCGCGAGTTCATTGTCTCGAAAGGTGTCCAGTGGACGGGTCGGCCTGTTTCCCGAGCCATTGTGCGCCTCGGTTTTACATGCAAAAACAGGCACCCCACGCTGTTGGAAATGCCTACGTGTCACCCATTGCATCGGCGAGTCGCTGTCGAAATGAATTTGCGACCGTTCCCCCCGGCTGCTTGCGCTTCCTTTTAAGCCTACTTGCTATCGTTTCTCCAATCGCCGTCGGCCGCTGCTTCGCGCGTTCTTATTCCAACTTCTTCTCCAAACCTATTGCTCCACCTCCCTCCGACGATGTGCATTTTGCTGCATACGCTTGCATTAACGAAGTCGTGCTGCGAACTTAGGGCGAAACGTTACTGTCGCGAAGTTTGAAACTAAGTTGCGTCATTCTAATTTCTTAAAAACCGAGGTTTCGCACTAGCACGACATGCGATGCGCGCCACGCATTCACGGCGACCGGAAAAGATAACCTGCGGCAAGAATATCATACTGTAAATGATGTTCAGGTACATTTCGAAAGCGCGGGAAGAAATGTAGCCGCTTCCTTGTTCCGTCTTGGGCGTTCCCCGCTGCTCGAGCGATCGCTCGGTCGTTTTGTCATTTATCGTTTCACTTTTTTCCGCTGCTAGGTTATCAGGTCGCCGAGCTATTGATTGCTCACGCGGCAGTGTCCTTGATCATTGTCAACCGATCGCGTGGATTGCAAATGAGAATTCACCCGAATGAAACATGCGCGTTATCTCGTCTTTGGTCATTCGCAATTTGCCTTGGCGCGAAGGTCGGCCTCCAGGAGCGCCTTGAGGCTTCGCGGGGAAAGTTGACTAATGACTCAGCGCCGTTTCGACGCTGCTTCCAATTTTGGAGACGACCGTAGTTTCTGGCGGATGGGCCATCGGTCCGCGGGACAGGCGACTTGCAGCAATGGTGATTTATTTGCCTTGGACAACGCAGGAAGGTTTTTCCGGCAGGGCGCCGACGTAGCCGGCGTTTCTGCAATGATGCGGGGTCCTGAATCGCTGCTCGGAGAAATGCCTGCGCCCATGTGGCGCGAAGGTGGGCACCAATGACTGTACCAACAAATTGTCAACTGGACGGCCGGCGCCGCCGGGGTGTTAAAATCCGTCTATAGGCGAAGCGTCAACAAAACGTGGAACAACTGGTCGTTCAGGGAACCACCCCAGTGTTGGCAACCAGCTGCCAACCACCGGAGGCTCCAAGGTGACTTGGCAAATAGCAATGTCTAATGACGAACACCAGGAGAATGCACGCAACGCGGTTACGAGAAACCAGATTTCGCGCTAAAGGCCACTTGGAGTTCCACAAGCAGATGGCGCTAGTGTCAATTCAGGAGGTGTAGTAGTGCACAAATGCTCTGTAGTCGGTTGGTGGAACGACTGTCAAGTTGTGTCAACGCTGGCAACGAGGCGAACGATAGGATAAGACGCATCTAGGCCAGTTTCAATTTAGATCTTATTTCCCACTGCCATCGGCGACCGCTCGCTCACCCTGCCGCGCCACCGGCAGAACATTTCTTCATTAGGCTACTGTTGCTCGTCTGGTCAGCCTGCTGCCTTTACGGCGCCCTTCCATTGCCGTCGTCGACCTTTGGGCATGCGATCACCCTCTCTGCGCATTCTTCATGATCTGCTCCATCTCCTTTTGCTGCTTATCGTTGTCGTCTCAGGTAAATTTGCATTTATATCATTTGAAAGCGCCTTCGCGGCACGGATAAAATTTCGGCTTACGCATAACAAGGCCGGTTGCTCGTTTCGTGAAGTGGCGTTTTGTTTTCTACCCGATATATTGTCGGCGGTTGCAACGTAGGCAAACTATTGGAAGCTTTGTTTGCTCGTCGGAATTTTTGCCAGTCGTACCAGCCCCGCTGGCCGCGGCAACACCGCTACCGGACGCGTCGTTGGGTGACTTGTCACTTTTGACATTTGTTGAGAGGATCATCGAGCGCTAGTCCAATTGTCGTCCAGTTGGTCAACGGACGTTGTTCCTTTCGCTCCTCCTTGAAATCCTCATACCGTTACGGTCGTGCGCCCACGGCGGAGGAAAAATGATTTGCCGCGAACGCCCTAGGCGCCAGAAGGTTCCGGTATGATAGGAACGCCCGCACCGGTTTGCGGACTGTTTGATCCGGCAATTTTTGCCGCTGACAGTCGGTTGACAAATAGAAAAATATGTCGGTCGACGCTCGGGCAGGCCGGTCGGTCGTTGGCACAATCGACGCCCAGGTGATTGTGAATAAGTTTGGCGGAGTGTGTGCGTATGTGTGTGTGAACTGATTGAATTGTTTGCAGTAAAAACTCATCCGCCGAAGGAGACGCGACGGTGCTATTGCGCGATAGTACGCAGTGTGATCGGCAGATAAGCAAACATGGGCGATCAGCCGGTTGGAAGCGCTTGCAATGGAAGCAGCTTTCAAAATTGGCTTGTAAATTTATTTCCAAGCCTGTAGTAATAACAACAACGGTTTCTTTTGACGATTTGGCATCGTTTTGGGTGTGCATATAATTTTTGAGAAATATATTATATTTTGTAATATAGGAAGACGGGATGTGTTTTAACGGGAGCATGGATCTTCATGATGTCGAGTTTTCACGGATTTTTCCCGTTGCTTTGTACGTGGATGGATCTGTAAGTAAACTGACACGGTCTCCCTACCAACGGATGGATGGGAGTAGTTATTAGAAGACACGGAGCCTCTTGCTCGCTGAGGACGGAACTCGAGCTTTCCGAAATATCCGAGAGAAAACCGTACGTTGTTCTCTGACCGTGTCTTCTAATAACTACTCTCATCCATCCGTTGGTAGGGAGACCGTGTCAGTTTACTTACAGATCCATCCACGTACAAAGCAACGGGAAAAATTCGAGAAAACTCAACATCGTTTTGTAATATATATATATATATATATATATATGTATGCATGTACATGTGTGTGTGTGAGTGCGTTGGTCTCAAGCAGTTTATGAAACCGTATATTAGCTGCAGTCTTCCAAATGGCCGGAGTACAAAGTAATTGTGCATTCTGAGCTATTATGTGGTTAACGTTATTAATGTATTGCTAACCTTTAAGTTATGCATAACTAATTCCATTAACTATGCCCCCTAAGTTGTTTTCCTTTGGTTAATTCATGCATGTGGCTGCGACCCCTTAATGAAGCTCCTGCATAGGTATATCTATGCCAAATAACTTCAACAGGACCGTTTGCTACGAAACTTTAGACATGCATATACATATGTATGATGTACTACTTCATACATCAGTCTTATATATGTATATATATATATATATATATATATATATATATATATATATACGTTATGCGTCTCATTTCTGATATGCACAGTTGTCCCTAGTAAAACCTAAGAATTTTTCCTTGGAAAATTTTGCGTCATACGATACGTATAAAACGTGAGAAGGCGGTGGTTTAGGCACGCATGTCCTACCGGTACGCTTTACAAGGAGACAAATCGTGCACTAGCATGCATGTTTATACTTGTATGTCGCCCTAGTCCGTCCGCAGGGATAAACAAAATGGGTAAACGACTGACGCTAAGTTTCATTGAATAGGAAATTTTTAATCAATGATTATATGCTGCAGTTGGTAGAACCTTGGGAAAACTTGCAATTTCATTCCTTTTTATCTCTTGGATTCGAACAGAGTAATGCCTCACCAGGTGAGTCACACAGTGTGCGCTGTTGCTACTTGCTCAGATCGCACATCAGCATGTGGACACATTTCCTACTCATCTGGTAAGCTAAGTAGATGCATAATCGCGTGTGAGTTAAATCAGGCGCCGTGCTATGCGGGGTTCTTCCTAGATTTCTAATCCTGAAATCATGTTATGCGAGGAACGACTGCATACGCATACGTGTATCTAGAAGCAAGAGATGTTAGTAACACGGCGTTTCATAATTATTGGAAAAGATAAAATGGAAAGTGTATCCTTGTTCAGTCAACTTTAAGCAGCGAAGCTTTCGGAACGTACGTGTTCCGTCAGCGCAATTCAGAAGCTCGACCAGCTACTTCTGAATTGCGCTGACGAGGGAACACGTACGTTCTGAAAGCTCCGCCGATTAAAGCTGATTGAATAAGGATATCGTATTGTTTCATCTTTTTCATATATATATATATATATATATATATATATATATATGTATATATATATATATATATTATATATATATATATATATATATATATATATATATATATATATATATATATGTCAGACGCTTTGACGGTGTTTTTACTGTTTCTCTAATTATATACAGGAGTACTGAGGAACTAGCGTGTTCATGTCCGTCCTTGAACGTCGGCAAACTAATATAAGTGATGGAAGAGCAAGCACTCAATGTCCAGTCCTCTAATGAATGCACTGTTAAATTACACGGTTGACAAGCATTGTTCAAAAATAATATATTAACATACGTACATATTTATTGGACTTATCAATATTTCATGCACTGATGTCCTCTCTGCAAGTGTCACATCGTCATTAGAAGGATAGTGCTTAAGTAAAAGATACAAATGGCATTTGTTAGCAACTGGCAACGCTCCATCCTGTTCCGTCCAGGTCTGTGTTCCTTGCCAGTTAAGCTGTTTGCGCCCGACGCTTCTGGCTTGGAACCAAGTTCGGCCGAGCAATTGCCGCCAACCTTGCGTGGACAGTGTCATTTCGGTCATTCAAGTTGACCGGGAAATTAAGTTCGCTCTCTTCTGCCAGATTGGCTGTCAACCCATTTGTCAACCGGTTGTCACCGACCATGCGCGACCGGCGGTTGACAAAGTGGAGCCAATCGGTCAGTCAAGATAAGACGATGGTCTGCGGGCCGTCGACATCTGCCTACCCCCTTGCGCTCCTCTGAACGCGGCTACCACAGTTCAAGGCAACCGGTGTAGACAGTTCCCGGCCGAACAGGCGTCCAACGTATCGGAATTGCGCACCCAACAGGATTGCCCAATTGCAGACCCCGTAAATAGGGGCGCGACTGATATTACCTCTCGGCAGCGGATCTTGAGAGAGAGAGAAATATAGCGGACTTCAGTTTTTTCCTACCACCCACTATCCAGTTTTGCATTTACAACCATCGGAATTCAACGGGCGCTTTCGACTCTCCTTATCTCTGAGCAGCCAGTTGATAGGGCGATTGGAATTTCAAATTATGCAAAATGAAAAGCGTTAACGGCGCGCTTGGTCGGACTGCGGGGAAGCTGCGCACGAGCGATGCTTTGTAAACCGCTGCTCATTGCATCATGCTTTGTCGTCGTCGTCGGTTTTCTTGACGGACAACTTGCATCCGGTTGCGCAGAACGACGCTTTCCAAGGTGATTGGAACTTTCGCTGCTTTCAGGAAATAGCTCCAATGGAATTCGGGTAAAACGGCAGACAATATCCGGCGGTGGCAGCATACTGACCGTTGAATGGGAGGGCATCCACTCCGGAGTGCCGGACGACAGTGCCATCAGCGGTTTCGTGATTGAATATCGGCCGGAGACAAGCGACATATGGGTGCAACACGACGGCGTTGTGCCTTATCAAGGGCCTCACTACCAGTATCGCGTGCGCATTAAGGACCTACCCAGCGGCATCGTCTATTACGTGCGCATAAAGGTGCTCTCCAGAAACAACGAAGTGCTGGTGCAGACTCCCGAGATCAAGGCGCAATCGGAGAAGGTGAAAATCGTTTGCAATGGTAAGTAATCGTTGATTGTTGCTGAAGAATAGGGACGGACAAAAAAGCGTAGCGCGGGAAGCGGACGAGACTCATTGACTGGTTGCTGTCCTGTTTGCGCAACACTTCAGCACTGTTTGTCGTCTTCTCGGATACGGAGATCGTGTGCCTTCTCGACGAAACACTTGTTCAGCGTCGCCCGCTGTGTCGAACTTTCTCTCGAGAATATTGTCACTTCGCCGTTGATCGTTCCAGTTTAGAGGTGCTAAGCCGACAAATCGCTCCGCTTTTCGTTGCATGCAAATTTAGGATACGTTCCCAGAAAGTGGGGAAGCTCTAGTTAAACCAGTTCCGCGCATGTTTTGCATGCGCCTTAAGCTTCAACAGTGGTTTGCGTTTACTTTGTAAGACTGCACGGATAGTAGAGGCGCGTTTAGAAGCATTAGGCGCTGCACGTTGCCGTCCTGTTGTACTTTGCGACTTGTTGCGTGGAATCTACGCTTCCCTTACGCGCAGCCGCAGTTGCCCGCTACTTTTCGCTGTATGCCTGCTGGAAAGCGCGACTCCCAAAACAGTAGGTTCAACCGGCGAACCGTGTTTTAAGCCACCAATGCCTGAGGCGCTCCTTCGAATATCCGTTGCGTGATTTTGGAAAAGTAGCTTTCACATTCCTGCATTGCAAGGTTGTCGCGAAGCGGACGTAATTTGCGAATTTTTACGAAGTTGTAAAATTAAACTGCCCTTGGGCTTTATTTACACTGCCGTCGCTGCCTCTCCGGAGCTCAGACGTAAGATGCTGATTCATGAATGTAAAATGACCGACAGTTGCTAATTATATTTTATGAGGGTTGTACTTTAATGTCATGATTCACGCCGACCCAATTTGACTGACCCCTTTAACATGACCTTTTCGATTGCACGGCAGGAGTCCGTAGACATAGCAATAGAGTGAATCATGGCGATTTGCCCATTGCTTTGCATCGTGAAGTTTGACAGACTGTTCGAATTGTTCTTGTGACCTTGCTTGGCAAGTAGTTATTGCCTCGGCCTGGAAGTTTTGTCACGCGTAAAGCGCTTTACGAAATTCAGAGCAGCAGTAACCGATCGGTTGGATGAAAATTGTGTCTGTTAGTTATATACCCAAAACAGTTGTCAGAGCCTGCTCATTGTTTTTGTAAAGTGACGTGGAAGCTTGACGATTAATTGTTTTCTTAGGACTTGTATTGTTTTAATCAGCCGATAGGTCTATTAGAGTAATGTGAGTTTGTGCTGATTTTTGTCTTCTGGAAAAAGTGGAAGCACAACCGGGAATCAAGTAGGAAAGTATTTGGCGCGTGTCCACTATTTTTACCAATATCCGCAAGAATTATGTTCGTATAACGACTTAGCACCGATTTTACATTATTCTATTGCCCACAATTTCAGGAAGGAAATATTCTACGTGAAACGGAAACTTTCAAAACTGCACTTATGCCATCATATTCAGCGATAAGAGAGTAAACGACGCTACTGAATAACACGTTGAAGTTGAGAGATTCGTAATTCTCCATTGCTGTTGAGTAGTAGTGTCCCTCAACGGAATTTTCGTCTCCACATCGGGTTTCACCGTAAGAAAAGGGGAAACTGTATACAAACTTTAAACTGATAGACGAAAGATAATTATTATTTCGTTTCTTAACCGCGATTCCGTAGAAATCAATAACGGTTTGCGCATGCACTCCAGTGCCCTCGGAATAGCAGGTCTTATTTGCTTTATCTAGAAGAATTTGTTCTTCTTCGGATGATCACGTGATTTCGAGCATCCGCGCAGTTGTTGTTGGTTTACGAGTAGGTGAAAATCTTTCAGTTAGATTACCGGTCCCGTTTGGAGGAATGCGCACCTTTGTCTCCCATTCAAAAAGGGAAATTTCCTCCGGTCTCAAATTTGTTTGCTTCAAGCGCGTTTTCGCCCTCCTTTTTTGCCACCGCATTTGGGCGAAAGACAATAAGGTTGGAAAATAATGACTTCCCGTATTTTCTTGCTATCACTTTTCTGCTTGTTTATTGGATAATGCCAAAACAATTCTGCTGGTAGTCCCTTCGGAAGGTATCGTTGAAACTGGGTCTGTCCATTTCGAGTGAAATGACCTCCATGGAGACAAAATCCTCCTAGTGGTTGAATGGTAACTATCCGATCATCATAGTCTCTGGGTCGACATCAGGGGTCGGCGTAAATACAGTGGTTGAACCATTGCATGGAGAAAGAATGAGTAATTATTTTGATATCTGAGATTTAGGGTTTTAGCGAACTTGCTGCGACACTATTCAGTGGCACAAGAGAAGGAATTGATTCTGCGAATTAGGTAGTTTTTAAAAATGGCATGTGTAATGCAATGTTGACGACCTGATTCATTCACCCTACATGGGCAAATGCTCAGTGAACAACGTTGCACTTCGAAGAACAGCACTCCATGGTTGAACCAGCTGGCGCTCGGCTGAAGTTGTTATCATTTCTTTCTCTTGCTGCCGGTTTTAACTATTTAGATGCTTTCCTGATTTTGGCGTGACAGTTGAAGAGTTTACGAATGATCGACAGCGAAAATTGCAGTGGCTAATTTTTCAAGGTCGTTTCGCTTACTCAAAGAGAAGTGGCATTGCCTGTTTGCCCTAAGCAACGTAAACCTTGCGCTACGCGTCTTTCCTTTCATTATGTTTTGCCAGGATGGTATTCATAATTTCGGTAGTAAAATGCAAAATCGATAGAAATTGCCGAACATTGGGTTAAAGAGAGAAATTGGCCCAGTTAATGAAAGGCGGTGGATTGTTAGGTCACATGTTTCTGAAATATGCCTCGCTTAACGGTTAAACCACCTTGTTAACAAGCCCAAAGATCGTATGCTCAGCGGTGCGCACACAGAGGGGCGCTTGGAAGTGCACCTAAACCTCTATGCAGTTGAATAGCGGTGGCACGATGTGGTCCCTTTAATAAGCTTCACCTTGGCTTCAGTGAAGCGTACTTGCCTCTCCATTGGCGTGCTAACATTCTCAAAAGTTACATTTCTTTAGTAGCAGTGAATGGAAATGTAACGTCAAATCACTTTACGTGAAGCACTGCGTCCCGTAAGCATATTTCACTATAATAATTGCAGCATATCCTTCCAGAATTTTTTCTGTATCCCTGCTCGTTTGTTGTGAAACGTGCCTGTACTAATTAAATGTTAAACCAATTCTTCGTTTCAAACATAGTTGTGCTTACGTCCGACGTTTATGTACCCGTCGAGTGTTCAAGGAGTCTGTACTTCCCTGTTACCAAATGCGAACGTTGGTGAACGTCTGAATATTATCTTTGTCCTTCGAATGAGCTTTCGGACCAGTCTTCTTCAGTCATCAGTGAATGCAAAGGTTGGTTATATATATATATATATATATATATATATATATATATTTTTTTTTTTTTTTAAACACTGGGTTTCTTTTAACGGGTCTTGTTTTCATGATGGTTCTTCGTCAAGCACGGCTTGTACCCGTTTGTTCGTAATGTCTGAAATTAACCAGAACAACTCCCTACCAACGGATGGACGGGAAAGTTATTAGCAAATATCAGAACAATATTTAACCTTCGGAGCTTTCGGAACGTTCTGGTTCCGTCGTCAGTGATATACGATCACAACCGTTCTGATATTTGCTAATAATATATATATATATAATATATATATATATATATATATATATATATATATATATATATATATATATATATATATATATATATATATATATATATATATATATTATATATATATATTTTATATATAAGCAAATACAGGATTTGTAACAGGATTTATTCTCATTTCTCCCTTGAAATTTACGGTCTGAGTATCCTGTTTAATACACTATTATTCGAACATTAGTGGCGACGTAGCTTTCGGAGCTATCCCACTCCGTGTTGAGCGTCTTGTGGCGTGTTTGTGTTTCGGAATCGTTCAGGTCTGGTGAGTTTACAGCAGTTTGTTCTCTGTATTAACCTCGTCCATATGTCACTTACAAGTGTCCTTTTATTTCCATTTAAACAACTGTTATGTCTTATGTATAATGCTTCTTTGATTTTTCTTCGTCTATGGTGTTTCTCTGTGCATAATCGTGTAGCATTGAAATATTCGCTACATTCTGCGGCATGTTCTACCACTGCTGAATTTTGAATTAACCTCACCATTACTAGTTGTGCATGCAGTGATGGTGGTCTTCCTCTTCTTCAGACATAACCGTTATTCTGCATTCTTTCTTTTGCATTCTTGTATCTGTTAATGTCAGATAGGTGTTTTTGAATCTGTCCATGATTGTGCGTCCAGTTTCACCGATGTAGGTGGCTGAGCAACTACAACTCAGTCTATAAACGCAACCGTGGGATCTTTCACCGGAGACGCTATGCTTGTCATTTCTAAGTATAGCTGTAATATTAGGTGAAGATTTCAAAAATATACGGAAACCCAAATTTTTCGCTACACTTTTGATTTTGTTTCCAATACCGTAAAAATACGGTATCGTAATGGTTGGGATAGAAGGATTCATTGTTTGTGCAGTCTGATTGATTCTTTCGTTCCGTTCTGTAAACTCCCTTCTAATTGCTGATTCAACCAAGTTTTTTGCATAGCCATTATGATGTAAGATCTTCCTCCTGTGCTTTATTTCTTCCATCAGATATTCCTCATCACATAAATTTATAGCTCTTTTCACCATACCATTCGTAATGTTCGAATAATAGTGTATTAAACAGGATACTCAGACCGTACATTTCAAGGGATATATATATATATATATATATATATATATATATATATATATATATATATATATATATATATATATATATAGAAAGGAATAGTCACAGTGTCCCCGTTCAATCAAAATCCTTTTATTGCTCAATCCAAACAAGCCCAATTTTGCGGAGCTTTCGGACCTCCCCGCGATCCGTCTTCAGCGCTTAACGGTCACCACGCAGCCAGTCTTTGGTTCAGCAAGCTACTCTGCTCAACCAACCAGACGAGCGGCATCAAAATTCCACACCGAACAACCCAAGACCCTCACGAAGTTGACCAATTTTTCACCGCCCTTGAGTGGCCAACTTATAGAGGTTCCACTGTACACACACACACACACACACACACGTGTGTGTGTGTGTGTGTGTGTGTGTGTGTGTGTGTGTGTGTGTGTGGTGTGTGTGTGTGTGTGTGTGTGTGTTGTGTGTGTGTGTGTGTGTGTGTGTGTGTGTGTGTGTGTGTGTGTGTGTGTGTGTGTGTGTGTGTGTGTGTGTGTGTGTGTGTGTGTGTGTGTGTGTGTGTGTGTGTGTGTGTGTGTGTGTGTGTGTGTGTGTGTGTGTGTGTGTGTGTGTGTGTGTGTAGAGTGGAACTTCTATAAGTTGGCCACTCGTGGGCGGTGAGAAATTGGTCAACTTCGTGAGGGTCTTGGGTTGCTCGGTGTGCAATTTTGCAACACCCACGTCGATGGATGATATCAAACCAAATTTCACTAACTTCCACACCCTTGTCCCTGTTAAAGGTGTTATTGTTTCGTATAAATAATGCTTCTTTTATCTTCCTTCGTATGAAATTCGATTCCCTACAGATGGGTATACAATGCAACGAACCAGTGCATTGAGATGCGTGCTCTACCACCGCCGAAGCTTTCAATGATTGTTCCATGACTGTTTTTGGATCGAGAATTTGTTTCTTTCCTCTTCTCTGAGTGTTCGAATTTCCAGTTAACCTAGATTTAGCATTCTTTTAACGGTTTATGCCAGCCAAGTGCTCCTTGAACCCATGGATGACACTGTTTCCAGTTTCTCCTATATATATATATATATATATATATATATATGTGGAATTTTCTTCTTACACGGACTTTTCCCCGTTCGATACGTTTTATTCACTTCAAAACAGTAAAGTGAAAAAGACGGACGAAGCTTTCGGGAGGCCTCTTCTCCCGTCATCAGCGTCAAAAGAAAAAGAAGAAAGGAAAAAAGAGGATGAGTCGGGTGCGCAGCCATTACGACGCGGTTTTTTGAGAATGGCAGTCCTCCACTCTACCGCAATTGTGGCAAACACATTCAGTCCAACTTGACCGGGCCGTGTTTCATTACCACTCCTTTGGTAAGAGCGTTGGACCTCCGTCTCTACTCACCGCACAAGTCAGTGGTGCGTACACCGACTGAGGTTAGAGTTGGCTAGTCAGGCGGCGATGTCGGTTATGTTTGCCTATCAGTCCGAAGGCTATATAAGGCAATTTCAAAGGGTCAAGATAAGGGGAGGGAGCACAACCGCGAAATGTCGACAAAGAAAAAAGGAAAAGAGAAAGAAAAAGAAAACGATCTCTTTGCCTTCATGCGAGTGTGCTTGGTCGGTAGATGCTTGGTCGGTATATATATATATATATATATATATATATATATATATATATATACTTGAGCAATCGCATTTGATTGCATGCACCATGCCAAGAGGAACCACTCACCGCAGCAATCCGTACAGAAGATGATCCTGGGACGGATAATGTTGGGAGTATGGATACATAGCACACAAATTTCGAAAAAAGAAGAAGGGAATAGAAAAACGGCGATAATCATCAAGAGATTCGTCGTTTAAACTGTTCAGTGTTCTTAGTTTAAAGAATTTGTTTAAAACTAATTGTGACGGGACTCGTTCATTTGATATAGACGGGTTGAGCATTACTTATCGCTGAAGACGGGGTACGAGAAACCCCGAGAGCTCCGAAGTTTTTTGGCAAACATTAAACGGTGTTCAGTTGTATTAATTTTGCTGACATGTATAACTACACCGTTACGAAGCATCCTATTTTCTATAACTGATGCTATGCATTGTCTTCCGTCTCCATTTAGTTTATCTCTAGTGTTACTTAAGCGAAGCAATTGCAGGGCACAGTAGTATCATCTGAACTCTTCTTGTTACCTGAATTCTTCTGCTCTTTGGATTCCTGTTCAGAATTGTCGTACGAGTGCTTTTCATTAATCGTTTGTTATACAATTGCGGGTCTGTCAAATACTCCTTGGCTTTAAGCAGTTGGCGTTTCTCTACTTTTTCTAGCGCTTATGAGAAAGTCTGGTTCTAAATAAATGCGGCGGTCCCTGCGGGATTAGTGAAAGTGCACAGGTATTCAACGCGTCCGCGAAGGTGCCCTTCTTGGTGAATGGAGTAAATTTCCAACCGGAATACATTATGTTGACTAAAATGAGCAGGCTACTTAGAGGTAATGTCTGCTGGAGCATTTCTTTTTCAGTTACCTCGCCACAATGACATGATACCAAGTCGTTGAATTTCTATGCTATTGGCCTAAGGATTGCCTCTTCCAGAAAATCAGCGCGGTGATCGTTACCCAAAAAAGGTCTGCAGACACTGAGCAGCGCTCTTCCCTTGATTTTTTCTTTATATTAACAGAACATCATGTACGACTAAACCGTCATCTTCAAAAATGAGTGCGATTGTTCCTGCAACAGCATATATTGTTGGTGCTGCTACCTGCGACACCATTCTATTAATATTATTAAATCGTAAGATTGTAATAGCCAATCAAAACCACATTTGGGGAAATGTTTGTGTTATCAGCGCGTGTAACAAAAATGAAAGGGAATTCTGTTACAGCCCCTATATTCGCTCAGGTTTGGGACATGTTCGTGTGCGCCTGGTGAATTTATGAAAGGCAGTTGCGTCTACTCATCTAAGCAAAAAATGGACACTCCTGCCATGTCGCTGCGAACGTTTTGGTTCCATGTCAACCCGCTGTGGGGGTTATAACATCCAATCAGTGTGCTAGATCGTTTCGATTATATTCGTCGCCATTTTCTACACTGCAGTAGATATCCAATTGATGAAGGCTATTAAACATTTCTCTCAGAAAGCATTGCTGGAACTGACTATCATGTCTTGTAGACGATATCACCGTTAGCCGGAACGTCAGGGTGCTGTCGAGTGGCAAACATTCGCTTACCTTCATCTGGGATCCGCCGGAGTGTGGTGCTATAAGCAAGTACGAGTATGTGCTCAAAGGGGTCGACGAGTGGTCTCTGTTCGACGTGCACCGGGACTTCGTTGAAGACACGGAGATGACCATACACAATCTGCTTCCTGGGACCACGTATTCAATTAAGATTCGTCCAAAAGACGTGAGCGATCGCGTGGGACCGTGGTCCGAGCATACTGTGCACGCTGCTACAGAAGGTCGAGGTAGGTGAACATGTTTACTGGACTAATCCTGTGCACGTTTGATTGCTTGACTGCTGCTGTTTAACATTGGGTAGCACTGGGCGGCAACAAGGCCATCGAAATGACCGTTGGTTTCGTAAGGGGCAACGACTGACTCAGACCATATTCTTAACCGTATACAGAAGCGCAGTGCGTAATTGATGCTTCGCGTGAGTGTCTAGTACCTTCTACACTTTACGAGCACGTTCTTGACATAAAAATGCCGGACGATCCGTCCGGTCGTCACAGGCCATTTTGATGGCCTGGCAATTGCCTCAGTTTTCGCTCTTTTGTACCATTTATGGGCTAGTTGGACGCATTCTATTCACCGAAGCGACACGATAACTCCATCGTAGGCTGTTCCTTCCTATCAGTGTACGGTTCGATGGCGGGTTGACTTTGGTGACGTTTCTTTTTTGCCCATCATCATTCGAATAAATAACGGTGATGGCTTTAAGTGACCAATGATGACTTCTGCTGAATAAGCGAAAGTTGGGTAACTGCAGGCTTAGGTTGCTCGCACTGTTGCCTTGCGAAACCTTCAGCAGGGTGATTCAATGAAATCGCTTGGAGGAGATGATCCTGGCCTTGCGTCTCGCCCTTACCGTTATATATTGTTTTGCAGCGCCAGCAATATCTGGCGAAATAAGTACTGTGTACAAGTCAGACAAAGAGATTCGCGTTATCTGGAATCCCTACGTCGATCATCGCATTCAGCACTACGAGGTAGGCGTCATCCGCGCTTCACCTCTTCCGGTCGACTTCTGGATTCGACGTGCACTTTTCGTTCGCAGGTTTTGATCTCAGAACATACCAGCGAGTTGGAAGCCTTACACGTTTTTCGCGACCAAGTTCCTGCCAACGAGACTACTTACGTTTTCAACGATTTGAAACCGTCGACCGATTACAACGTTGGTGTGATCGCCTTTGCTCAGCATGAACCGCGCGTCGTTTACCGGCTTCGTGTGCGTACGTCCACGAAAGAAGCTGAACTGTGGTCCATGGTGCCGTCCATAACTTCCAAGGTTACCGGCAAGTTCACTGTGCAGTGGACTCGGCCCGCAGAATTTGACAGTCGCAACCCAAAGGGTTTCTTGGTGGAATACCGTTTGCGCAACGAAACCACGTAACACTAGTAGTGACTGTGCTTGCTTTCCCTGCATTCGCCGATCCTTATTTCAGCTGGAAGCCGTACGGAGAAGTGATACCGTACCGTGCAGACCGAAAAGAGTACGATGCAGAAATTGCCGGCCTGTCAGAGAAGATAATATATGCAATCCGAGTTTATCTGGTTGACCAGGAGGGCGAAGTGGTTGCCATATCGGACGAATTCAATGTTGGCAGCGAAGGTGCAAAATCGTGTACCGGTAGGGGCGCCCGTTGCGTTTTATGACATCGTTTATCCTGTTCAATCATTCAAGGCGTCGCTGGAGTGCCTCTTGAAGTTAAAACGTACATCGTCACACAGAACAGTATGACGTTTACTTGGAGCCGGCCGGTTTGCGATGAAAGCTTTGGTCCTGTTGAAGGCTACGAGTACAAGGTGAGAAGTTGCTCATTATGACGAAAGCCTCGTGACGGCAAAGGCAAGGAAACTGTATTACTAACAGTTTGTATATCCTTTTGAAAACTGGAGTGTAATGGGCCTGATGGTGTGCTTCTTGCGAAGCTGCTGGGATGATCGTCAGGCGTGTTCATCCTATTTTTTCGATTCTGTAGTAAGGTCCTTTTCGCCTAGAGGCAGTTGGACAGTTTCGACTTGGGACACTTTTGCTAGGTAAGCCGCTATTGGGGGCGTCTTTCTTGTGCAAAGCGTTTGGAAAACTAGTTGCCTCCCAGTCGTCCTTGTATTTGATATGCTAGCCGTTTCGCAGTCCTTCCTGGCCTTGCTATTCTAGCATTGACAATGGAAATCCGGCAGAAATATACGTACATTATTTTTCCGTTTTGTAAGAGATTATATCATTTTTCTCGCTAACGGCGGTCCGCCTGAGTTGTCCCGTTCTCGATTTACCGCTTGGCAAGGCAGCGTTGCATTTGCCGCGTGGTATCTTCGAGGCCGTTTGGCAAACAAAAGCCTACTTTTTTTATTAGTCACCGAGAGGACACCATATTTACGCAGACTCTTCTGGAATGTTGCAGGCTTATTCAAGTCACCTCTGCCTTTTGAAATGTTACACGCATGGTCTATTTCCCTCTTAGACATGTGAACAGGTTCCTGTTTTCCATTACTTCATTTTGTTTGATGCTGAACTCGCTCTAATGCAGACGAACAGTCCAGTTCATTCGCCACTTCTCCTAGGACCTATCTGACAATTTTTACTTGGTTAGAAAAGCATCCGTTCGCTTCTCTGCACACAGTCCAGAGGACTTGGGAAATGTGATTCTGTTGCTCCAACAACAGATCGCTAAATGGAAGTAGCATGCAAAATATTACTTTAAAGGAAAGATGTCATCCACTCTGCCATTACAACAGAACCAATCCTTTGGAGGCGTTCTCAAGCGCCCGTATAATTGAAAAGAAGCCAATCGAAGGATCGCTAAACGCATTATAAGTAGGAGAAGCGCAATCAAAAGAACCACTTCCGACGTTTCAATCTTCTGTTGCTCATCGCCTAGTCACTGGCGCACTGTCAATAGATAGCGCAGAAATCTGGGCCCAAAGCAGGGAATGAATAATTCATTGCCTTATTTACTTTCTCCTAACTAGAGAAACTATTCCAATATTGTTAGCGCGTTGCTACGGAGGCAAATCTTTGGGAACGAAATGTACGGCAAGAAGGGCATTGCAGCGAGACGCAACAAAACGCCTGGTTTAAAATACTAGGAGCAGTGCGTGTCCTAAATCTGAAGGAACGAAAGGAGCCCTCGAAGCGTAGAGTACGGAAAGATCTGTTTTTCGCCTCACTTAAAGTTTCTTTTGAAGCGAGCATTGCGCAGTGTCTCGCTGCAGCAAAAAACTTCGACGCTTCAGTAGAAGCCCAGTTTTCAAAATAATGTTTTCCAGTTTTTGCATTTCGCTTGTTGTGATTTCGGGCCATGTGTTTTCATGAATCTGTATGTGGGTATTTTTATTTGTTCTCTAACTCTTGGCGACCGATACCGTTTCACTCGTTTCTTTATAAATTGCTCCAAAGCGTCCAAATGTGATTAATGATTAGAAATCAAATAACCTATAGCTAACCATTGTGGAAGTCTTGTGTTGTAGAAGTAATAGTTGCGTAGTGCTACTGTTTATCAGTAATTGCATTGACTATGGGCAAGACGTTTAACATACGATTTTGGGAGATGGAAGAACCACTTAATGGTGCGCTCTTTAGGTTCACGGAAATCTTTTGTTCGTGCATAATTTTTCGACGGCACATCTGCTATGATTTGTCTATAAAGTACGAAATTTCAGTCTTCGTTGCATTTGCACGTCACCATTTCAGCTTACACTTTGAAGAAATAAAGGAGCAGATTAAATGGTTCCAGTGCAGCTGGGAATTTTGGCGGTATTAAGCAGGTTCAGCATGATGTCTGAAAATGCATTCACGTAATATTACAGAGCTGTCAATTTTTAAGTGTTATTAATGTGCACGTATTTTTTCAAATAAATAGGCATCCTGTCTTTGTTGTTCCATTATTTTGGCAACATAGTGTCATACTGAGGCGATTCAAACTACCTGTACTATATTCCACGCTTATACGGTCGTCTGTTTCAGCTTTGGAGCACAGCAAGCCGGGACGGTGAACCAAAAAGACCGTCATTTATTGCCAAAGACAGAGTTACCATTGATCACCTGCAGCCAGGCGAATCGTACACCTTCAAGGTTCGTTCGCGTACTCGTTCTGGACACAGTCCTTGGTCACAGGCCCAAGTCGCTCATACGAAACCTGCCGCGGAGCGAGGTGAGCATGCGTGTTCATGTATGGCAAATTCCAAACCATTTTCCTGAAGCGACTCCTTTCCAGAACCGGGCAATATTTACAATCTGCGTATAATTCTCGCGCCGCCTCGTTCCTACTTAGCGTGGAGACCACTGCCTGACGATCGCGGAAAAGTTCGCCGCTTCAAGTTTGTTTGAGAAACGGTTGTCGGAAAACATTGCGCAAGTGCCATTTGTAGATTGTCCTACAAGCTAAGCACCAGCGACAAGTGGATGACTGTGGAGAACTTCCCGGACGAATTCGAATGTCCCGCTGGCATTGGGGACGAAAGCGATAGCTGTTTTGACTTGGTTCCTCTCCAGTTCGGAGTTCAATACACTGCCGACGTAAGCAGTGCGCGTTTGCAGTTTTAGTCCTGACCAGCTTTTCCTATGCAGATTGCTTACCAGTTGAACAATGGCGAATGGTCAAAGAAGGGAAATCCATTATTCTTTATTCTCGTTGAAGCCGGTAAGGTTGAGCAACCGTCATTCTTGTCTGCAACTGAGTTTACAAGTACTAATTGCGGGATGCAGGCGGCAATCGCGACTGATAACAACGCACAGCGGAAGTCATACTAATATTAATAGAAGCAACCGCATACGCCTGGGAAACTAACTCGCTTGATTGAGTACTGCTGCTGCGCTGACGAATCCTAGCAACTTACCAGTACGTGCTCTCATACAGCATGCGGACTGCGTTGTGGATTTTCCAATTAATATACCCGGCATAACATAACGCCACTGTCCATCTGTCTCTTTCACCTGTACTTTCCTCTGTCAGGAATTCCCAAAGTACCGGAAGCTCCCGCTCAATTGACCATACGTTTCTTGACGGAAAATACGGCTGAACTTTCCTGGCTTCCTCCTCTATCCGACGTAAAAATCGATGAATACGAGGTAACTCCTGTCGTTCTGGGTAGCTTTCCTTTTGCCATTCCAGTTCCTCATCCCCCATAGAAATTTCCTAAATCCATGTGCTATTGCTCCTCCAGTTTCCACTCTTTGGCATTTCCCTTTCTTTAACTTTTCGTTGGTTGTTTTGTTACTTTACTTTCTGCTCTATCCGCTGCTTGACGGCCATTGTCTTTTGCAGATCTCTGTAGTCGCTGTTAGGTCTTCCTATCCTGGAATATATCCGGGAAGCGCGTTCTCTTTGCAAGTCCCTGGCAATGTGTACACGCAAACTGTTGATCGGTTCTTTCCGAACACGGTCTACAACGTATCGGTGATTGCCTTCAGTCGCAGCATTGGTGGGCCAGCCGTATGGGAAGTCGTTGGAAAAAGTATACTTCCTACTGACTTACGCGATAAGCAGAAATTGCGACTTCTATGCTTAGAGCGCAGCGAATGCAAAGCACTACAAGGGCGTATTAATCTTTTCAAATAACGACAAATTATAAGGCACACGTTATCTGAATCAACTAGATTAGCAGTTTGGCGCGCTCGATTGCTTCTGTGCAGAATTCTGTTCTTCTAGCTAGTCCAGTATTCGAGGTTAAAGTTCCCAAGGTGCGACAGCAGGGCGAGATATTCCATGTGAGTTGGGAAGTTGCCGGACAGGACAACAACTTGTGCTGCTACCAGGTTGAAGTTGACTGTCGACCCAAAGTGGGCAAGGTAATCATTTTACACTTCAGGTGGACGCAAGAGATGAGCAGGAACAAAGCTGGCGCACTGTTTCCGGACCTGTTAATCACCAGTCTGGCCGTCGCTTGTACAGTCAAGAGGTGACTGGTCTCAGGAGCAACACCCGTTACCATATTCGGGTTCGGGCCATAAGCTTTGACAATTACGCTACTGTGGCCACGAGCCCGTCAGTTGGAGTGGTTACGCAGTGTCAAGCTCCAACGGCTCCTCCAAGCGATTTGCAAGTTCGACTGCTGGAACCGACTGTAATTCTGCTTTCCTGGAGCGTAGGGCGCATAGGCAGACGTTTATCCGACGCGACGCACACTGATTTGTATTTTCAGCATCCCGAACGCGGCTCTTGGAGTTGCGCGGACATTTTTTACAACGTTGAAGGTGTCGTGGATGGCCAGACTCAGAGGTATCAGGTCAGAGCGGATCCTCGTGGATTTCGGGTCGAGCACCGCGTGCCGACGGAGCCGGGTCGTCACTGGCGCTTCCGTGTGCAGACTGCGAACGTGTATGGCACATCTCCATGGTCTGACTATCAAACAGTGCGATCAGAGCACGAAGGTGCGTTGTCATTCGCTGTCACCTTATTCCATTATGACTCGTTAATGTGCATTCAGTTCTGGTGTCAGCTCCTCAGCTGCAACCGCACGGTGACCGCTACATGGTTACCTGGCAGACGCAGGGCACCAGCGGAGATAGGGCGTATGGTTACATGATCGAGTGCAAGGCTTCTGAGTCCTCACCGTGGCGGTCTGAAGGGTAACTAGTGCCCGCCGAGGCCGTCATATTCTATTTGAGCTATAAATTTAGAAGGATCGTTCCTCTGAGACCAGGAACAAGTTCGTATAGCAGTGAAGTGCCTCCGGCACGATGCTATTTTATTCGCGTCAGCGTTTTGGATCGCCATCAAAGGGCTTTCTTTTCTGGTCCTGAAGTTCGTGTGGAAAGACAGTGCTTAGGTAGGTCCTTTGTTATTCGCTTGCGAAATATTATTTGGGCATGTGATGTGCATTAGCCCCCGTGGAAGCGCCAGGCGAGATTGTAGTTACTGCTCCTGATCCAAGACATGTTCGCCTTTCGTGGAAAGTATGTTTGGAAGAAAGTTGAACTGCAGGAGTAATCAACCCGCATTTGATTTTCAGGTTCCACCGCGAGAGAGCTGGCGCTGCAGCGACGTAGAGTATGAGCTGCAGGTGTTGGAACCTCCTGGAATTTCGCCACTGCGTCTCGACTATCGAATCGGCACGCATGTATTCGAATCGCAGCCAAATCAAAATTGGGCATTTCAAATGCGAACAATCAGCGGTGGAGGCACCAGCCCTTGGTCCCCTGTAAACCGGGTTCGGACACCTGGTGCTACGGAGCTGATCACGATGCCCACTGTTGTCTACCAGCACAACCTTCCTGTAGTAACGTGGCAAAGCGTTGAAGGAGTGCAAGAATTGGTGGCTGGGTATCGCGTTGAAATACGTAGACAGGGGCACACTAACTGGGAGCCCGCTGGACCGCAGGTTCTTTTTAGCTGTTCGTCAATTGTAACTATGAGACTAAGCGTCTTATACTTTCAGATGAAGTACGTTAGCTGGCAACGGCCTTACAGCTTTCCTCTGAGCCAACTGCGCCCTGGCGAACGTGCAGAAGTTCGTGTGCTTGTGATCGACCACAACAATGATGTGCAATATACTAGCCCTTGTGAATGGGTGCAGAAGATGCGTGTATGCAGACCGCCAGCCGCCCCTCCTCGCGGAATAAACGTTATTCCCATGGATGCCACACGTATACGTCTGTTATGGGATGTAATTTTGACGGTTACTTGATTTCTTATATTATCATGTCCCACGAGTTTTCAGCCGCTGAGCAAAAGCGAATGGAACTGCGAAAGTGGTTGGTACAACGTGAAGTTTTCAAACGTTGCCGAGCAAGGCTACAGGAACTACAGCGCCGACACTACGTTCGCGGACTTCCAATCTTCGCCGTTCACCACATGGGAATTCAGGATTCAAGCAGCCAACGAAGCAGGTCAATCTGCCTGGTCCAGCCCTGTCACTGGAAAAACGCAGACTGCAGGTATGCAAACTAGGTGACCCTTCAAACTTTTGGCATCGTATTATTTTATTCCAGTCTCGAGCCCGGTACTTAACGTGCGTTCGACAAGTATGGGTCCAACAGCGGTGCAACTTTCCTGGATTCCCCCTCACCAACCGAACGGCGTAATCACAGAATATGTCGTTACTTACAGGCTTCTGTCTAAGTGAGGTGCTCAAGTAAATCGGTCCCTTGCTTCACAGGCGTTTTGCAGAGGCCAATGTGTTGACTCCGCCGATCGCGAAGTTGTCAAGGCAACTGAGGAGCCAAGGGTTACGTTGGAAAATTTGCACCCCAGCTCAAGATACCAAGTTACAATAGCAGCAAAGACTAACGTTCCTGGGGAGCCTACTAATTACGAGTTCATCACGGATGAAGATGGTTAGTGAATGTTCGGTGTTCGGTGACGGTGTTGTGAATCACTTTCTCCTTTGTCAAATAACGTCATACCGTTATGATTAAATATCATTTATCTCCGTCACTTTCGGAACTTCTGTCGGCCATCTCCAGTAATCTTAGGAGTGGCGAAAAGTGTTGACAGACGTAGTGACAGTAGGACAACCTCAGTTGGTTTTAGATTAAACTATATCTTGGAAGAGCTATATTCTTTTTGTCATTGCCTTCATCGTTCGTCCGGAGATTACCCTAAGGACGAGTGGGCGTTTAAGGCAAATATTAAATACCTTTGAGCCTTCCCAAATGTCGTACAACTTTGAATCCTTTAGTCCAAGACCAACTGACATTGTTTATTCGCCATTACATTTAACGCCAATGCATGCAATTCCTTTTCGTGTGAACGTAGGACTCGAGAAGACCCGAGATCTTGCGAAATAAGGAACTTTTTAGTTATGATGAAGCGACTTGTAATCTTTTAAAAAGAGAGTGCTGGTTGCTCTGCTTGGGAGACATAAGTTATGGTTTGTTCCACCATTTGTCTTATTTTTAGTTCCGGTTGCCCCGCCACAGGCCTTCCAAGCTCTTGACGTGAAGGCAGATCGTGTGAAGCTGAGCTGGCAGGCACCACCTTGCCTGCTGACAAATGGAGAAGTGACGTCTTTCGAATATGAATTAGTCGGCGTGGACAGTTGGGCCGCAGCGCAATACTTCCGTCAACGAACGAGCACGAATAATGTTGAAGTAACCGGTCTGACCAGTAACACCAAATATAAAGGAAGAGTCCGTGCCTACACGAGTAAAGGTTCTGGCCCGTGGTCAGAGTACGTTGTCATTTCCACAATACCAGCTGGTAATGGCGTTTACGAACTATGCGCATGTTGTTTAAACTCATACTTTTGAAGACTTACCGAATGTCATACCAATGGTGAGGGTGGTGGACATACAAGAAACTGACGTGACGTTGCTATGGCTGCCTCCTTACCCTCCATCGGGTACCATTAATCGTTATCGGGTAACCATACGGAAAGTGAAGGTTAAAAACGCAAAAGGTTGACGTTGTTCAGGTACAATATGCTCTCAGCGGTACAGGCGCTTGGAAGATGGAGACATCTCCTGTTCACAGACTTACCTGCTCTCCCGAAGTTCTGCAGCGCTGGAGAACTCAACTAGGCCCCAATGGGCAGGCTTATTGTACTACGATCAGTGTCCTTCTTCCTGAGAGGTCTTACGATTTCCAGGTGCCTCACGAGGAGCCCAAAAGTGTAGATTTGATCTACTTTGTTTACCTTAGGTGAGCGCAGAAGGTGCAACAGGCAGCTGGGGTCCATGGAGTAGCATACAAAGCGCTAAAACCGGAGGCGGTAAGTCTCGCCCGTTCGTAAACCTAATCGGCCGAAGTGGATAATGCTTCTTCCGTTTTAGGGCCGGTCAGAATTTTAAATCTTGAAAAAACGGACGTAACGCAGAACAGTGTTTCAATCGAGTGGGACACTGAGTCCCACCAGCAAGGTCGCCTCAAAGGTTTCAGGGTTAGTTCCTTCCAATTCATTGTTTTGATTTTTTATTGACCGTTCTGCAGATTGTTGCGGTGCCTGTATCCCGGCAAGGCCGCCTCAGGGAGTACACCGTAGACAATGTGATTAACCAATACCGTATTGACGGTCTGGACAGCAGCATACTGTACAATGTAACGGTGCAGGCGCGGACCGACTCAGGCTTCCATCCTGGCGCATCCATAGTAATCAAAACTGGAGAGAAAGGTGCCTCTCTTTCTGCTTTCTTATTTCCCAATTTTTGCTTCATTTCATTCTGACTTTTTTTGCGTTCCATAATCCGTAGAATAAGTCATGAAAGGAGATTTCATATTTCTTTACTAGCAACCTAATTTGGACGCTTTAACTGGCAAGCGAAACAGTTTTACCGACGAGTAGATGAGTTAGTTTTGAAACGTTGTTAAATGTGGGAAAACGCTTTCGCGGTTTTATGACCGTGGCTGACTTGCAGACTGGCTTCCGCCAGGTTGCTAGGCATGTTCTGATTTGCTAATCACTGCTGAGCTTACAATGGGATGTAAATTTGTACTGACGTCATACCTTTGGCGTAGTCGTCCTCTCATGTGTCACTGAAAACCCTTTACCTACAGTACCGAGTATGGCTATCCTTTGAAGTAATGAGTGGAGAAGTGTTCTTTAACGCAATAAACTGTGCAACCCCTGCATTAAGAAGCAAGTTAGAGCATTTCGTTGCAAAGGAATGCTCTCGAATCATCTGTAGACCTGGGGATCTGCTTTCCAAGCTGATTGAATTACCTCGTGATTTTGCCAGTAGATTCTTCACTGCTTATTGTAGCGGACGGGTTTATGTTCGACCTCTGATTTACCAGATTTGGCTTTTGCGATTTTAAAGATATCATTACTACGGGAGCGATGAGTTCACAGTATTAGCATTGCTTCTTCGTTCTGATGGTGCTAAACTTAGTCAGTTTGTTTCCTTCACTGCATAACAATATGCGATAAATCATGCGGCTAAAGTTCGCTAAGAATTTGTATGTCCAGGCAGAGTTGTCGAAGTCAGAAACCAAGAGTTAGTTGGCAGGCGAATTAGTATGTTTTGATTCTTTGTTTGTGTAGTCAAGTATGAGGAAACAAAGTAGGCACCGTAACTGAATTGATCAACTGTGTTTCCAAGTATCAGTTCAATTTCAGAGCTACCTGCAGTTGTTGTTCCTCCAGTGTTGTCCGCTCAGGGCCCAGACGTGATAACCGCTCGTTGGATTGCTCCCATCGAAAGTGGTAGTATCGTTGGCTACGCGGTGGAACACAAGAGTGGAACGCAAGAATGGCAACGTCTTGGAGAAGTTGTGAGACACGTGAAGGACAAATCCAGCTACGAAGCAACGATTGACAACTTGTCTCCCAATACGGATGTAACGGTACGAATTGTCACGATGGGACGCGACGATCTACGGGGCGCTCCAAGCCGGGAGGTGACAGAGAGAACATTCTGCGCTGGTCAGCAACAATGCATAGGACGATATCTGTACTTCTGTAATGTTCTAACCATTTAAGCGCCGGGAGTTCCACCTCAAAGTATTCGCCTGGAATCGCTAAGCCTGTCGCAGCTTAAACTTAGCTGGACCGTACGTAGAAGCATTTCCATCGCCGTGACCACTGGGTTGACTCTTTTTAAATTTTGCAGCCTCCGCCACGGTCGGCTTGGCAGTGCGACTCGATTAACTACGAAATCGCTTACAGTACGGGCGCAGATTCCGCCGAGAAAATTATCCCGGTGAATGGACAATACAATGAGTACATTTTGCCTTCCGCACCGCATACACAATGGAATGTGAAGATGCGCACAACTAACAAAGTAGGAAAGAGTCCGTGGTCAGAGTCGCACGACATTACCACAAAACAGGGAGGTGAGAAGTTCACGCCTTAATAGGCGGACAGTCATTTTGCCCATCTTGCGTTAAGCTCCTGGCAGAGTGCGCGATTTGATGCTTACTCCGCTTTCTCCAAACGAGGTACATGTCTCGTGGTCCGTTCCCTCGGAAAGGCACGGCATCATTGTCGGCTACGATGTTTCTTACCGTTTGAAACACCGTTTGGCTTGTCCTGACGAAGAACCACGCGACGTAAGTCGCTCCTGGATTACCGTGTACAACGTGAAGGGCCTGGATTACACGCTGACCGGTTTGCTTCCCTACTCGGAGTACGAAGTGAAGGTCAACGCAAGAACAACTGAACTTGGCCCGGAAGAAAGCAAAGTAGTGCAAACCCTGCCGCAGCGTACGCATCATTGTTTCTTGTTAATTTTCCGTAACTTAGTCAGCGTTTTCTGCTTAGCACCCAGTGCACCGCCCCTCGATTTGAAGGTCACCTTTGAAATGGAACGCACCTTGGGTTTCGTCTGGATGCCTGTTGAATGCAGTCAAAGGCACGGATACATAATGACTTACGAATATGAACTTATTGGTCTTGATGACTGGGCCAAGTTGGACGTTCGCATATCAAATACCACTGAGCTGAAGGTAATATAGTTTGCAGACAAAATGTTAAGACGATAAGTCGTTTTCTTAGACTGAAGTTGACGGCTTGACTCCATTCACGAAGTACGTCTTCCGCGTGAAGGCGTACAACAACGTTGGCGGCGGACCAGCAACGGCCGATTTGGAAGTGAAGACCTCGAAGGCTGGTAGGAGTTTTCGGTCAGTTTGAAATGCGTTCAACCTTGATGAGACTCTTTAGCGGCGCCGTTGCCTCCGCAGGACTTGACAGTTATGTCTGAGGGTCTCGATTTCGTTTCCATCTCCTGGTTTCCGCCATATCCGCCGTACGGTCCAATTGACAGCTACAAAATTCGCTACAAGATCATAGATTTCAAACGGCCCGCTGCCGAGTGGGAAGTGATTGAATTTCCCAAAATGGACCGAAGTCTTCAATGCGGCGGCAGTGCTTTCGAACTTTCTCGAGTTTGCCACAACATAAGCGGACTGGAAGTTAGTACGCAATACAGGATACAGGTAATGCATTTTTCGCGTTCCAGATTGCGAAAAAAGTTAGTATTTAGATTTTAATTGTATACGTGCAGTTTACCGCATGTGTGCCACTACAGTCTGAATTTGGAAGCTTTTTTAGCAGTAAAAGTGGTCTAATTACAGTATATGTTCTTCCACATGTTCATTGGTAGTCATTCAACGCAGCTGATATCCTTATTACCTACTGAAATCCTTCGTCCTTGCTGTTCTTTGTCCAAAATGTTTTTCCTTCTAGTAGTGTAACTGTGTTTGCTTATGTGTACTGTTAAATATAAGTGTCATGATCTTCTCTACGTAGTACCATTAGTCGGTATACGCCGTTGCTAAGATTTAAATTTCACTGGTTTCTCGATTATTTCTGCCTAGATAGCGTTGTCCCCTTCTCTGAAAACTGGCTGAGTTGCAAAATTGTTTAATAGCGGACTGTTTAATGGAACAGTATCCCAGATTCGTTAGACAAAGTCCTATTGCATGGCGAACTTTCGGCTATGCTCTTGTGAAAGTGTTGAAGTTATTTGTGCTTACGGATTTGATAAATTTGTATGCTCACCGTGTTTTCAGGTTGCTGCAAAGATGGTTGATGGAAACTACGGAGTCTGGAGCAATCATGCCACTGCCAATACCCTAGTGGCATTGCCTGATGCTCCAAGGGCGATCACTCTCATTGGCAAAACCGATTCCAGTTTGAGCGTGTCGTGGTTACCTCCTGAGGATGTTCACGGCCGAATTACTGGCTACAAGGTGTGATCTTTGTGCTGGTTCGTTTTGCTAGCTAGCTGTAAGCGCTTAGGTAACTGTTGACGTCATGTCTCAAAAGACGACCACTGGTACTGTAACTAAAACATTTCCTGTTCCGCACCCAAGGACAGAGCTTACTGTTGACGGTCTGGAACCGGACACGCCTTACAATATAACGGTGCAAGCGTCAACCAGTCGCGGTTATGGTCCCGGCATTTCGACCATATACTCTACCGATTCGACCGGTAAGCGATTGGCGATAAAGCCATAACAAAAGATCGCGGACATTTTTCATCACAATGCTGCGTCTTTAGTGGTGCCGCCACTTGTTCTGGCGCCAACAGCAACTGGACAAACTTCCAACTGCATTAAAGTTTCGTGGAATCCTTCGGCCTACAATCCGCAAAAGCTGCTTGGTTACATCGTTGAGTATCGAAAGTACAACGAGTATATGTGGCGCGAATTTGATGGCGTTGTGAAGCATGACAGCTCGAAGACCGTTTTCTCTGAGGAGATATGCGGACTGGATCCCGATTCGTCCTACCTGTTCCGGGTGAAGGTCATCGACATTAGTAGCAAGGTGAGCGAGCCGAGCCCTCACTTGGAAAGTCGCAGCGGATGTCAAGGTAAATCCTTTGGCGAATTGGCAGTTGTTTGTTGGACCGAAGTACATTTAAGCTCCTTCCTTACCCCCTTCAAACCTGCGTATCAGCGCAGTGTCCACGCAGGAGGTTCGCATAACCTGGCAGCCGCCTCCGCCTGATAGTTGGCATTGCTCAAAGGTGAACTATCGCCTTAGATACAACAACAGCACTCAAGCAAATCCAGAAATAGAGCTCTTGAGTAGTGTCACTGATTATCTGCTTCACTCAAGCCCGTACACAAAATGGTCGGTGCAGATTAGGACTGAAAATGAGGCCGGCAATTCCCACTGGAGCGAGGAAGTTTCCATCATTACGCCTGAAGGTGTACCTGGCAAGGTGTCGAACGTTTTCGGTGAGCCGTTGGGCCTGGATCGCATTAAGCTGTCTTGGACGCCACCGGACGATCCAAACGGCGTTATTACTGGATATGTGGTGTCTTACCGGATGAAATCCAAAGGTGGAGCCTGCCCAACGCAGTTCAGTCGTCTGGAAGAGAGACTGGTGATTGACGAAAAGGCCATAATAAAAGATCTGCTGCCGGCTTCCACTTACGAAATTAGCGTTCGAGCTAAAACGACGGTGGAAGGCGAACCGTCGGATTTCATCTACCTGTCAACGGAAGAAATTGGTAGCTTTCAGGTTGAAGAGATAATGGTACCTATGTTTGACTTTGCGTTCCAGCTCCCTCGGGATCACCACGGAACGTGAAACTGGTCCACTCGACGAAATCCTCCGCCGTCTTTGCATGGGAGGAGCCTCCTTGCGAGCAGCAAAATGGGGAAATAACAGGATATGATTACGTAATCAAATCGGAAGATCCTTGGGTAAAGGATGACTTGTCTGATTCCACCACGGCTGATCGAACTCAAGTGTTCGATCTTGTTCCTTTTACCGAATACTCCTTCATGGTCAGAGCTTCAAATTCGAAGGGCAAAGGACCATTTTCTGAACCGGTAAAATTCGCAACAAAACCGGACGGTAAGTGCTGTCTTGAGAATCGTTGCTGCATATAAAATGGTAATAATAATAGTAGTAATAATAATAGTAATAATACTACTAGTAATAATAATAATAATAATAATAGGAAGATCGGATGTCTTTTAACAGGAGCATAGATCTTCATGATGTTGGATTTTTTACGAATTTTTCCAGTTTCTTTTGTACGTAGATGGATCTGTAAGTAAACCGACACGGTCTCCCTACCAACGGATGGATGAGAGTAGTTATAGCTCTTGCTCGCTGAAGACGGAACTCGAGCGTTCCGAAATATTCGAGAACCCGTACGTTGTGTTCTGACCGCGTTCTTCCTATAACTACCCTCATCCATCCGTTGGTAGGGCGACCGTGTCATTTTACTTACAGATCCATCTACGTACAAAAGCAACGGGAAAATCAGTGAAAAATCCAACAGCAGCAACAACAACAACAATAATACAAGGACAAGGACAACAATAATCCAACGTTCTACAATGTCACCGTTTTAGTTCGTTAGTGTTGCGCACAGCATGTGAGGAAAGAGCTTTCACCCTTTTGCATTAATAGGTCTATGCTTTCTTTGATGATGAGGATTATTAGCAGCAGAAGCTACGGCTTTGTTTTGTTCAGCTGTTGCAAAAAAATGATTGCATAAGTTTCTAAGCCGATTTTGTTCCTTCATTAGCGCATAACGCACCGGCAACGAAACATGGACAGTTCTGAAAGCTTCGTTATCACCCGTTTTTTAGTAAAACGGTGCATCATAATGTCGACTTTAGCCGACCGACAGGAGGTATCCCTAAAATGAAAATGTGCCGTTATTAATTATAAACTGTATTATATTGAGTCACTCATTTTGTCATTGCTGCATAGAGCAGAAAATACCCTTTCAAAATGTATGAAGGTGAAAACGAGGCCTCTGTGATTGTTTTGTAGTGCATGTATTTATAGCAAACCGCGTGAATTTCTCCGGCGCGAATCAAGTCGTTCCACAAGTACTGTAATGTAAAATATTTGATAGAAAGCTTTCATGTAACTAAAATTGCATTTCTGCTTCTTTATTTGCATATTAAATTAAGTTTTCCACTTCGATTTTGTCGTTTACAGTCCTGAATTCTTTGTACGCTTTGCGGCAGAGGCACCCGAGAAGATCAAATGAATGTGCTGGAATTCTCCTAGCCTTGTCCATAACGTCATCCAATAACCAAAACTCTGTGGGCGAGGTCGAGTATGTCCAGTAGGTTAACTTCAGGGAGAAGTTTGAATAAGAGCATATGACTGCGTCATGGAGAGTTTCGTTTTGGCGCGCGCGTTTTTCCCAGTGGGACTTTTAATGCATTCAGGTGGTTAAAAGCCTCACGACATGTGCTTTGTAGCTGTGCTTTGTATAACTGTAACACATGATTTTGGTGGTGCCGATTTATTTGTTGATGCTAATTTCGCTTTAATCGTTTAGTTCCAAAGCCACCAACAGATTTGCGAACCGACAGCGAGTTTCCTTCTGCCGTTGCTATATCGTTCTTACCTCCATCGCCTCCGCATGGGGTGCTAAACGAATATCGTATTCGCTACACTCCAATTGACCGGATAAGTTGGCATGAGATTCGGAAGCCTCCAGCAGCCCTGCCTTGCGCTCGCGCCGATTCTTCTGAGCAGCGCCTTTGCTATCGAATCGTTGGTCTTGAACCAGAAATGGAGCACATTGTTCAAGTGTCAGCCCGCAACGAAGGAGCCGGCTGGGGCGATTGGACCAAATCGCTGTACGTTCGCACGAAGGAAGCCGGTAATCCGCGTGTTAATATTTTATTCTTTCCTGGTCATTCAACGACGTACTACTTTTCCAGAGATACCGGTCATAGAAACTCCACTGCGCCTTTCCCAACAAGGCACTCACTCTCTTACTCTTATGTGGGAAGGTCTAAAGCCGGAGGCATCCCGCCTCATCAAGGGCTACGTTCTGGAGTACAACGTTGGTGGAACATCCGATTGGGTACAGCATAACGACATCATCCCCTCCAAAAGAGCAGAAGACGGACAAATATACACGGAAACTGTGAGTCGCTCATTGTTGTTTCATTCCCGTTTGGGTATATAATTTTTTTCATTTGCTCCAGGTCGACAAACTTGCACCGGATACAACCTATTTCTTCCGGCTACACGCGGTCGATCGGCAAGGTCGGAAAGGCTTGAGCGGTCCAGAATTGCAAACTCACACAGTCTGCGGAAGTAAGCACTTGGAGATTTTTTAATCTGTATTTTGCTCCATTTTTCTCATAGAACCATCAATGCCGCCCCAAAATTTGAACGTTGAAGCAGAGCGAGGCAGCATGCTGCTCCTGAAGTGGGAGGTAAGCTTTGCCTTGGAATGATATCCTTCGGGGTTACTATAGGTTCGTTTATCTTTAGCCGGTTCCCAAGCAGGCGTGGTTGTGCGGCAATATAACGTATGTGGTCAAATTTCACAACGCCTCCCATTCCGGCTATGTCGACTTGCCTTCAACGGACACATCTTATTCCGTACCGGCTGAGCCTGGAGCTCGCTGGAACTTCCAGATTCGCACACAGGCGTTCGACAGGAGTGGATCGCGCAGTCAAGCTAGCGACTGGTCACCTGAGAAAACATTCGTAATGCCGGGCATACCGGGTAAAGTGAAGCAAACACTTTGAAAATGTTTAGTTTTGATACGTATTTTCTTGTAGGTCTCATTTTCGTCGATTTAAAAAAGCGAGGTCCTGACGCAGTCCTGCTGAACTGGCACGTTGCAGCTGACGTGGAACAGTGGGCTCACGGTGTCGACGTTACCCACGTATTGCGTCAAAATGGCAACTGCCCACCAATCATCGAGGACGAGATAGTTCCGATCACTGAATACAACGTTCATGACAAGCACCTTTTGCTCGAGGTGGGCACGCCGTTGCTCCGGATAGTCTGTTGAATCTGGAAATTGTTCCCTACTTTTGCAGAAGCTGAAACCTTACTCGCTGTACGAGTTCACTGTTTCACCGCGACATCCCTTGCAATCTGGCTCAAAAGGGATAAAACTACCGAAGGCTACCAAAACCATACGCACCGGAGAAAAAGGTGAGCTCGGTGTATTTTTATTTTTCTTCTGCATAATGTTGGCCATTGCAGCTCCTGACGGCATGCCAAATGACGTCAAAGCGAGCGACGTCACCGAGACTTCTGCTGCATTTACATGGAACCCTCCTAATTGCGACTTACAGCATGGAGAGATCACTCAGTACGAGTATCAGTTCATAGGAACTGATGAATGGGCTGAGGTTGATAGGCATTAACGACTGCTACGATGAAGTTAGTTTTCGTTTTCTATAGAATGACCTCAGGCAGGCGACAACAGCAAGGAGTCGTGTACAGATACACGATTTGTTGCCAGGTACTAAGTACAAATTCCAAGCAAGGGCTTATACAAGCGCTGGTCATGGCCCTTGGAGCATTCCAGTCGAAATCGAAACTCTTGGAAGTGGTATATGAATATTACAATGATCACATATACATTATGTTCAACGGAGCACTGACTGCCTTTTTAGAACTGGGCATGCCTAGAGAAGTCCATCCAGTGTCCGTGTCTGGCACTGGACTTATCTTGACGTGGCTACCTCCGTATCCTACTCGTAAACCAGTGAACAACTATCGTTTACGATTCCGAGCGAGAGACGGAACCGCTGTGCAAGATCTTTTGTTGAAACGGGGCGATTTGTCTTGCCGTTCAATTAGGAATCCATTGATAACCGAGGACAGCTTATGCTACAAGCTTGACGAGCTTACGCCGCTTACTTCATACCAGCTCGAAGTTGCCGCCGTGTCGCCAGAGGGAGTGCTTGGCCTATGGTCTCCAAGCGTTTACGTAACCACGAAAGGCAGTGAGTTGATTAAAGGAAAGCGAGTTCCACAGTTGCCTTTCAACTTGATCATTCAGGAGGAATCGACTCGTCAGCCGGGGATTTGTCCTTGCTGTATGCGGACTCTGATAGCCTGAAAGTCCAGTGGGAAGCACCTGACCAACGGAGGAAGGAAATAAGCAGTTATAAAGTATGTGAATCCACTGACTTTAATGCGCCGCGTTGGGCTAAAGTGAATTGGTTTTGTCTTTTTAAATGATACGGAAAATATTATTCTTAAAATATATCTAATCTGCATATCCAACTTCAATATCTATTCCATATTCAAATGTCTACACCTAAATTAATAGCTGCGTTGTTATGATTTCGTATTTTGTTTAATAATTGGTGCTTGCATAGTTTACATGGTTAATCAGTTTATTAAAATAAGTTACCTGTGCTAGTGCTTTTAATTTTCCTTGGTAATCAGTCAGTGTTATGCAGGTGTGCTTTTCGCAATAGAAAGAACGTTTCTGCCACTTTTGTGCCTGTAAATTTCCTATTCTTCCTAGGGGCTACGTAGTTCGCGCGTTCACGTACTTCTAAGAATCTGCTCTTTATAAATAACATTTCTGTAATGAATATCAATACGTAGGTTTCCCTCTATCCGTACGGTGGGCTGGATAAGACAAAAACAACCTTTGACGACGTCCCGGGAACGGAATCAAGTTACCATTTCAAAAATCTGGATCCCAACACTATGTACAACGTGACCGTCAAGGGCATTTCACGGGGCCGAACGGTTTGGATAATATCCAAAGTTTTCCAAACGATAAGCAAAAGTTTGTTTGACATTTCGTATTAGCAGACATGTAGTCAACGTGCTTTTCTTGCAGCCGAGGGCTTTTTGGATTGGCTAGCCGCCCCAAGTGACATGCAACTGATTGAGAAAACGGACACTATGCTGCACGTTTCCTGGAAGCCTCCGGAGATTCTCGTTCCCACGTTGGCAGATCAAGTGACCCATTATAAGGTAGAAATGTTTGCCCAGCGAGTTTGTGTGTATCTGTGGTGGTTCTCTCCGGCCAGGTCACTTTGTCGCCATTTAATCCAGCATCACCGACCGCCGGTCAACAGAGCATCTATACGGTGCCAAAACCGGGCAACCGCATCAAGTTCGACGGCCTTAAACCGGAGACAATATACAACATTACGGTGCAAGCGGCAACCAAAACTGGTTTCGGGGAAACTCTTTGGGGCGTCTACTCGACGTTGCCCCCTCCTGGTAGGAACAGATGGACCAGCAAACTCCAATGGAGTGCGTGCTAGGCGCTTTCTGATTTTAGGGGTCAATCACATATTACGTTTGAAAAGCCGTACTCCTACGTCTTTGCATGTCCGTTGGACTCCATTCTGGGGAACTGGTATTGGTGGTTACGTGGTACGCACTAACGTTTATCCTCTCTGTATTTACATGTCACAGACTGCAATTCCAGCTGAAAGCTGATCCACTGTGGACAGATCATCACGGAACACCGTTGCCAGCTTACAGTAAATTGGAAGCAAAGAAAGTAGACCATGTTATTCGAGGCCTGTCTCCATCGACTGTCTACAATGTCTCTTTGATCCCCTTAAACCGCACTGGCGGCGCATGGGCGGTCTACGCTACCCTTCCTCCTGGTATTCATTTTCAGCATTGAATCTTTCTTCAAGCGTATCTTTTCACTGCGAATATTTTAGGTGCATTCGTCGTTAGCAATTTGAAGATTTGCGACCAGACTCCATTTTCATTTGCTTTGTCGTTTGACCCGGTTGACGACCCAACGGCTAGTCATTACCAGGTTCGCTACCTGGTCGACGGGGTGCAACAGTGGCACGAACACCCGCAAAAGTCGTTTTACGAGCTCCGCTGTCCCGGAGATCCTTGCAGCAATGCTTGCTATTTGATTTACAATTTAGACGGAAAACCGCACAAGTACACCATTCAGGTAAGTTGTTTGCAAGCTGCCGTTGGACTTTATTTTCAATAAGCCTTATTGTTCTCTTCTGATTGGAGGATTGCTGCTTTTGAAGAATATGCATGTAATTTTTGAAGATACAAGTTGAGAATTCCAAAAAGATGAATAACTTTTTTAAAATCATTCCTTTGCCGCGGTCGGTTGCGTTTGGCTTATAAATTTGGCTATACAGGTTAATGCCGTCATTTCATATTACAAGGCAGCTAATTCAAGCTCCAGAATGACTAGATCGTAAACTGAATGAATTCGAAGGCGGTTGGAAACGTTTATATTTCTCATCTGAATAACATTGGTGCAATTTTTAGGTGAGAACCTACGTCGAAGGAGTTTGGAACCAGTGGAAAACGGCTGTTATTCCTGCTCCACTGTTTTCTGCGCCTCCCCATCAACCCTGTTGCATTGTTCCGCCACCGTTTTTCGTTGACCATATAGGCGACATTGATACAACGATGTCCGTATTGATCAGGCCAGTTCCAAACGATACATACGTACAGTAAGTTCACGTTTTGCTACAAGCACGCGTATAGCGTGCCGTGATAGTTTGAATTTTGTTTTCATATGAAACAGTAGTTCGTTCGACAGGATTGCGTGTAGCTGTTAAAATGAATATGCAGTTAGGATAGTGATAAAAGTTAAGATCTATAATCGACGTCAAATTGTAGGAGCATGTCCAAACATTGTGATTTTGCGAATTTAATTTCACATTTGTACAGCACTAGCTAAAACGTAAACTAATGTAAAGTGGATGTTCATTCATTAAAACAAGTGCTGTGAATAATAATCGTCACTCGCTTGCTTCTCAACAGTTTTCAAGGAATATGAGGTCATTTATTACGCATGTTTGTTGTTGTGCAATTTAATTCAGCAAATTGTTTTCGTGATTTGGATTCTGTGGTTATAACAATGGGACTTCCGTCATATTTTCATTCGTCGCTTCTTTTGAAAGACTTTGCATAGTTGTTTGTAGACTTTTAATAGAAATCGGAGCTTCAGGGCTTTTTGTGACCCCGTCTTCAGCGGAGAGCCTGTATAACCTCGTAAAGCTGTGCCCATTCCATTGATTTTTCTCGAAGACAGGGTCAGAGGAAATCTGAAAGCTCTGATTTTTATTGGAAGTCAACAAACAGCCAACAGTGCAAAGTCGTGCTGAGAAGTGGTGTATTACTGCAACATGAAGGATGTTAACTGTATGAATGTGTTGAAGGACGTTAACAGGGAAGGGGATGCGAACTGGGATTGGGCATATGTTGTGTCACAATGTTATCATATTTTAATTGGCAGCAGTTCGTCTGAGCTGCTACCGAGGACCATGCTTCACTGACTTCTCGATTTATGCACTGGTTGTGACGTATAAATAGTGTTTCTTTGATCTTTCTAATTTTGAAATCGGTTTTCGAAGGTCAGTTTGGAGACCTTAATTGGCTCGTCTCGTTGAGGGCAGGTCACTACATGCTCAATTAATGCTGAAGCATTTATGGCGTCCTGTTTGACTCTTGCTGGATCATTGGTTTGTCTTCGTCCTTTCCTCCGGGGCTTTCTCCTCGTTCCCTACTTTCTGCTGCTCTGTATCTTCCTATAGCTCCCAGGTGTTGTTGGAACCTTTCGTCAATGCTGTACCCAGTTTCACCTATGTACTTCGCTCCACAACCACATTGTATCATATCGATTGCCCCTTTCTTCAGTTCTGTTGGTGTCTTGACTTTGTCTGATCTTAGTATGGCCCTCAAATTGTGCTGACTTTTGAAGAAGATGGTGACTCCCAGACCATTGGCTGTGGTTTGTAGTTTCTCACTGGGAGTCGGATAGTATGGCAGAATACCGTTGAAGTTTGTGTTTCGGATATACCCCTTATAGTTGATCGAAGATTGCATCAAAAAAGACTTAACAAATAGAAAGACCAAGAAACTGGACTGGATAAAACTCCAGTGTTCGACACAAAACTTATTCTGCCGTACTATCCGACTCTCAGTGAAGTTAATGTCAATTTAATATTAACTTTAAAATATTAATATAACCATGCTGTTTTACTCCACCCAACCATACTCTGTTTGACATTTGCGCTGATGACGGAAGAGGAAACTTCCGAAGGCTCTGCATAGCTTTGTGCACATTAAAAAGAATAAAAAACGGGGAATTTCCGCGTCTCTCCACTAAAAAATACTTTTCAATAAGTTTAATACGTTCATTGCATACTAAGATATTATTAATATTTGAACGGTTAAAGGGGATTGCTTTCAATAGTGAAATGGCGGTGGCGAGTACAAAAAATTAAAAGAGTAATTAGTTCCATGCTTTACGCCAACATGCACATTTCTGCACACCACTTTCCTGTGCGACGCTTCACGTCCAAACCTTACCTGCGCTGCAGTTCTCAGTAAACGGCCGTGATCTGAGTCAGTATGCAGCTAGTGATTTAGTATGGTCATGGCGGAATGTCTTGGTGATGTTTTCGTTGGCATTACTATCATATTAGTGACCTCCTGTCTGTTTTGCTTTGTTAGCTTATAAACGTTGTGATACTGTTTCGCTCCATACTATCTATCATTCCTTATTTGGTGCCATTTAAGCATGCTCTGTAATGATTAGGGCGTAACCTATAAGGCAGACGAATCTGAGCATTTGCATTTTGGTGTGCGTAAATCAATGAATGCGTTCTTTTCGCACTGTAGTATTAATTGTGGTGAAAGCTAATGCAAATGAAATTAACTGCTGCATATATGCTTTGTAGCGCTGCTGCTTTCTCAGTCATAAAATGTTTGCAAATTTGTGTAGGTGAAGCTTTCTGTAAGTCGCCATTTTTCATTGCTAAATTGTTACGTGCAATCGAGGGAATTAATGAACAAAGATTCGCTGTTTGCTGTCCGTCCACACTGGTCACGTTTATTCTTGTAGGCGCTACTTTGTTGTGGTAGACGAGCGTGAGCAGGCGAACGTGATCAACGAGTCCCTACTTACCGACAAGTTGACTGCCAGAAGAAGAGGACTTCCTTATTATGCCACAGCTTCATTCGACCGTCACACGTTGACCGCTGAACAGGAGTTTGTTATTGGGAATGGCGAAGTGTATGGCGGATACTTGAACTATCCCCTGGTCAAGGGCAAGAAGTACAACTGGGCCTTTGTGACCATTTGGATGGTCGACGGCAAACCTGTCATTGGCATGTATCGAGGTGTGTGCTGCCAAGTTGTTAGATGTATCTTATCTTTCCTTGCTAACTATTCTTTCATTTTTTCAGACAAAGGTGCAATTACAGCTCAATACATCGGTGGATGGCCATGGTGGTGGATATTATTGTTGCTTCTGCTGCTGCTGCTGTTGCTGCTACTTTGCTGCTGTTTGTTTTGGTGGCTTAGCAAGTGAGATTACTTCACATCTCCACTCGCCAGTGACGTTCCTACTTCTTTTAGATTATGTCACCGTAAGAAACGTTTGATAACATCCATTGACGCTCGGCAGCCGCTTTTAGGCGAAGAGGTTAGCACTGAAAGTTGACGATTTCCCGGCGTCACTTTGTTGCGTTTTGCAACTTTAGAAGGAGAAGACCGAAATGGCACGTAATTTGAGAGCATTGGAATCTAGAATTGATAATATTCGTAGCCAGTTGGAATCGAAAGTTCGTCTGTCGCAAGGTGAGTTGATTCGTTCAATGGTTTCTATGGACTGCAATGATTGCAAAGTCAAATAGGTCGCTAACGTACAATTGGGCAAGTTTCTTTTGAATAACTACGAGTAGGTTAGTTCTTCCGTAATTATTTTCGTTCAACAGCATAGCGGCGTCTTCCTACAAGCGCGCGGAAATGCAGTTTGGGCAATTTTGATTTCTCAGTGCGAGGTACCGTGCTCCCTTTGGATAATCGTACCTATCAATGGTCCCATTCAATTTTGTCGTATTGTTAGAACCGGATGATAGCTTAGAATTTTCGATCAAGCTTCTCAATAAGTTGTTTTGCAGCTGGAAAAGGGGATTTCGAAGAAGGATACGTGCGGGGCTTCAAGGACGCAAGCAAGCTCACGTCTGCCTCCATGGCGCGCCGTCGCTTGGACGAAGATTACAGCGGGATGAAAATGGACTTCCAGTCCGGATATGCGCAGGGGTTGCGCGACGCAGGAATGCAAGGAATGAGCCAGTCCATGCAGCACCTGGCTAGCAGAGGGGGGCAAGGAAATTACTCCTCAGGATATATGCAAGTGAGCGCATCGGGTGTACCGAGAGTACAGAATGGCAAAGTTACTTTATTAAGGGTTTTCGAGATGGTGACTCTGGCATCTTTGGTAATCGCATCACCACAACATTACTCCGGCGTTTGGAAGAGCAATATCCAAATGAAGACGACTTCAGACAGGGCTACGTGGAAGGGTTCAAAGATGCAGTTCAGAACAAGAGCGCAGGAGAGAGAAGGGATAAGGTGCGTTGGCTGCTGGTCTTTTCTTAAATAACAATTAATACTCAGGATACGGAGAAAGTTGTTTCGGAGAGTTTGAACAAGCTGACTGAAAAGTTGTCAACGTTGGAGCGACAAACCCGCGGCGACGAAATTCATACCACCAAGATATATCACGTCTGTATGGATATAGCTGCTAATTTATTGTTCGTGCAGTGACGATTATGTATGACTTGTTGTAGACAACCAGCTGCCAGAGAGTGTAGGCTACGCCACCAGCGGCCAATATCTTGCGCAAGAACTCGAGGAGCTAAGCCGCAGCGAGTCCCACAAAGGCACCCTTCGTCGTCATTATACTGTAGCGCATGAAAGCACTGCAACACCTGATTATGCTATTTCCGTTCTGTTGTTTTTATAGCCAGGAGACTACCTCAAGTACGCTAGTGATACTGACGGTGGCGCGCTGTATACAACAGGTTTGCATCGACCGTACAGAAGGACCCTTTCCGCTTCCAACTTGAGAAGAGGTAAAATTTTTATGCTTCCATTGATTCAACGAAGTGTAGCGTCAAATTCTTCAACTTCTTGTATTCATCAAACTGTTCCATACTGTTTATGTTAGCACTTTCGTATCGGTTTGATTGTGTTTTTTTTAAAGATGCAACTCCTTTGTCAAGTCGGAGAACGCTGTCCAGCGAAAGAGACAGAATTCACAGAACGGACATAAATCTATACAATGACACTTTTTCACGGCGTTACCAATATCGCTCAAAGTCGGACTTAAGTTCATACAATTACACGTTGCCGAAGCGCTATCCAAGTCAGACAATCCTGGACGGGATTCGTCCTGGTCCTGTAATGCCTGGTGCCCGACGCGAAGCAGTGGAAACGTTGCAAAGGGAGTTGCGAGCCGGCGGTACGGATCGTACCGCTCTTGGGTCAGTTTCGAAGGGAAAATACAGAGCCGACACGGCGCAAAGCTATGGCAGCGACTCAGCATTCACGGAATCCACTAGAGCCAAGCCAATATACACTCCATTGTCCAGCCGCAAGGCTGAAGACACATACGGTACTAGTTTAACCCTTCTATTCGTAAGAATACAACTATCTATGGGCATGAAAACCTAAGAAACGTATAGTGTTTCTAAATATGTTTAATTTCTGTATTTTTCTAGAAACTTTCCACTCGAAGATGTCTCATTCCCGACACGAAATGGAGAAACGAACCCGGACTGAACCGACTGGGAGCGCTCGATTGGTTACCTCAAGACCGGTGCAAGTGAGCACCAAGATTGCTTCAAGCACTGCCGGTATATCATCGCCAGAGGAGAAAGTTGGTATGTTCTTTATTCTTTTTGCCTTTCTCGTTTTAAATGGAAAATGCTGTAGGATTAACGTCACCTGGGAGTTTAACTTCGCCTGGTTCTTCGGATCAGCCAGTAAGACCTTCAGTTGGTTACAGAAGGTCAAAAGCCCCTCGATCTTCACTTGCGCAAGCGTATGATCTGGTTGGGCTGTCAGGTGAAAGCAGCGGCTCCGAAGGTCATCATGAAGGCTCTTGGACAGACGAGTTGATGAAAATTGTCAAAGAGCCAATGCCAGAAACGCTTGATCGAATGAAGAAGTACAGTACTTCCTTAAGTCAGCTACCACCAAGCCCGGTGGCATACACGAGCAAAGGTAATAATACCTTAAGTCGACTGTCGTGTTTTTTCGTCTCATTATGTTCGTTTAGAATACGAAAGTGGTCGTTCCGGTAGAACGCCAGTCAGAGAAACGATTACTGAATCTTACAGTACCTCTTACAAAGAGGTACACGTTTGCAACTTGTTCATTTTGGTTGGTTAACTTTTGTCGTTTTAGGAGCACACGACGAAACCTTAGATTACCCGTTTCACAGGATTTTAACAGGCCCCATCAGCATTCTATTCATAGATCACATATACTAAGTGGCTCGTGCAAGATGGACAATGGCAATGACGTTACGATGTTTTCACAGTTACACATGTTTTCCTATTTCAATTACACTTGTTAAATGCCCAAACATTGGAGCCTGAATTTCCTGGCCTTCCTTCTTGTGCTCCGCAATTGCTCATGCCATGAAGTTGCCAAGCGTTCTTCAGTAATAATAAAACAGTCCATGGTTACGCTCAGTGTTGCTCAAAATAATGCAGTGCTGTTTAATCCCGTTGTGCCATGCACGCACGTGCGCTCACCTACCTACACACACACACACACACACACACACCATCAATTTGTACATTCCGCTTTCCAAGAAATGATCTTGGCCGGTACTAATACAGGAAGATAAGATAGAGCGAATAAACTTAAATTTTTTCTGCCTTGTTTCCCTTAGCACAAAATTTCATGGATCATTATATTAGTCATAAGTATACTTAGTCGTACCGTATGAAATATCGTTTATTCTTCCTATGCCCCTATTATTAGCTCAAACTAGTCCTTGAGTGTTGAAATATGGAAGATGCTACTTTCTCGCTCCCCTAAACTAAGGACCCACAACTGCGACACCGAATTCTGTACTAACCACACACAGATTTTCTTTTCCATTTTTCCTCGTGAAATGTCTGTAACAAATGTATTTATGTACCACTTATACCAGCTTTTCTCACGGGGGACGATGAGAATAAAGGTTTTGGCGCCATTTACCCTGTGGGGTTACAGGAACTATCAGGGTGGGACGACGTCTGAAGGGGTGATATTGGGCAACAGAAAGGTTCTGGAGGCGACGACGCTTAAAAAGCTGAGAAACTTCGTTTGCACAGTGTTTGCTATTACAAATAATCCAGAAATAGCTTGCAGCGTATCAATATGCGAGACGAAATGAACAAGTAATGTTTGGATTATTAGTCATCTTATTCACAGAGCTTGACTAAACATGAAATCCACTACCCACAAAAGACCTCTGGAAACAATTTTCATGTACATATATATACATTATATAGGCCTTTACATCGCTGAAGACGGAACAAGGCTGTTCCGAAAGCTCCGAATTTCTGTACGTTCATTGTGTCTGTCTTTCACCAATAAATACCACCTAACCAGCCACTGGTTAAGGTGTCTTTTTGAAGTGATTTCAGACTCAGTGCATTGCTACAACGGGAACCTCAGCCGTTAAACCGACAACATGAATACGTTTGAGCCCGTTACAAAAAACCCGATTTTCAACATATATATATATATATATATATGTTGAAAATTGGATGTCTTGTAACGGGTTTTCTATGTGTCATGATGGAATGCACGGCTTTATCCCGTTGGAAATCGAAAACGTGTCTGAAAGAATATCGAAAACAACGCCCTACCAACGAATGGATGGTCAGTTATTAGGGAAATATTTCAGAACACTGTAATCTTCGTAGCTTTCGGAAGTACTTTGTTCCGTCTTCAGCGAATGTTAATAATGGTTTGACCTAACCCACTAACATTCGCTGAAGACAGAACAAGGTAGTTACGAAAGCTACGAGGGTTACAGTGCTCTTAAACATTGGATTTTTGCACACGGGGTAGGATCTCATCTTCGTACGCAACACAGCTAACTCCTGTGACCGAAAAAATTCTTTAATACCGAAGCTTTCGAAAACTGCTCCTGTTTTGGTCTTCAGCGTTGCGATGGTGAGTGATAAACTGTTGCAGTCATAAGAAGCGAAATGTTTTAAACTGTGAACGAAAAAGGTTTTAAAGTCCGTTCATTGTTTCAATTTCCTATGCGGTAGTTGTCGCAGGACTGTCGCAATGAGAACACTTAGTTCTAGTTGCCCCTGTTGACCAAATATCACTAATTGTGATACCTTCATCCCTGTTTATACAGGCATTTTGTCTGATAGACATTGCTTCTTTTATCTTTCTTAACCAGAAATTAGTTTCTTTTCCAATTCTGCAAATCTTCAAGCTTTCATCGGGTTGCGGACATGTTGCCACGTGTTCCACTACCGCTGACCCATTAATGCATTCCTCCATAACCTTCTCAGGGTCATTTGTTTGTGGGTGTCCGCGGGCTCTCACTTCCGTCCCCCTGTTTCTCCCATCCGCATTCCTGTAACGTTTTATTCCTGGAAGATGCTGCAGAAATCTATGTCGCAATCCATGTCCGCTCTCTCCGACATAACGTGCACCGCAGCCGCATATGACTTGGCAAATCACGCCAGGCTCAACTTCCGGTGGAGCTTTAAACTCGTCCGTCCTAAGAGCCGATCTTAGGTAACTGTGGCTTTCAAATACCACCATCACTCCAATTCCCCTTATTAACCTTCTGATCTGTTCACCTAAATGCGGGTAATACGGGATCACCAGCTTCGTCAAATTTACAGTGTTATTCGTTCTTGGTGTTCCCCGTTCTCTCCATTTTTAATCCGTCTGTTTATGTAGTGGTCAATAAGTTTTATCGGGTACTCATTGTACAGTAACGTCAACCTGGCGTATTCAATCTCTTCCCATAAGTACTCTGTGCTGCGTATATTGAATGCTCTATCTGCCATTCCAGTTATAATCCCAACCTTTACATTCATGAAGTGGTCAGAGAAGAAATTTAAGTATTTTCCTGAATGTGTTGGCTTTCTGTAAACTCTGGTTCTTAATCGAGCTTCCTTTTTTATCACTAGCACATCTAAGAAAGGTAGTTGTTCTTCTTTCTCTTTTTCAATTGTGAATGCTATTTTGTTTACAAATTTTCTTTTTATTTACAAATTTTCTTTTTATTTATTGGTATTCTATTTTTATTTTAATGCTATTTTGTTAGAGAAAAGGCTATTTAGGTGATCCAGCAGCATGTCCTCTTGTCCACGTGTTACTATTAGCAAGCACACCATCTACGTATCTTTTAAATATCTTCACGTGGTGGTCTAACAGTCCTGTCGAGAAAGTCTTCTTCTCCTAGTGTTCCACGAAGATTTCGGCAATTACTGGGGACAAAGGGCTTCCCATTGGTGCCCCTGTCTTCTGGGTGAAGTACTCTCCCTTCCAGTGGAAATAATTACCTTCTTCCATGCCAAATGTTACTGTCACTTGGAGAGGGTTTAGTCGCATCCTTTCTTTGAGTGAGGTATCCTTGGATAAAGAGGTCAGTGATAACTTGGCATGTGTATGCCATAGGTATACTAGTAAAGAGGTCCTTCGCATCGTAGCTCACCAGATTGTCATCCCTTTCTATTTGTGTTCCTTCAACTTCCATAACAAAGCTCTTAGCGTTCTTTAGGTGTGACATTCCATTTCTAGTGAGGTATTTCAAAATTTTGGTTAAGTAAATACATAGTTCTCTGGTCACAGCTTTGCAACTGGAGATGACTGGCCTTAATGAAATTTTCTCTTTGTGAATTTTTGGGTGGCAATAAAGTTCCGGTGAACAGAAATTAGATCCGAATTTTGGATCTCTCATAAGTTCTGTTAATTTCTTTTCTTTTGCAGATCCACCAACACTGAGACAGTTACAATTAAGGATTTTCGTGTATTATCAGTAGGGTTAAATTCCAAAGCTGTGTATGTTTCAGTTCCTAAAAGATCTTTCACTTTGTCATTGTATGTATTTCTGCCCATCGTAACAACAACGTTGCCTTTGTAATAATGATCGAATTTTTTTCTTTTTAAGGTTTCGATTATGTTACATTCAGTTGGTGATACATTTCATTTCGATGAGTATCTCAATTTCATCAAGCAATTTGCAAGGACGCACCTAATTTGATTAGCCCTTAGAGGGTTTTCTTCTCTAATTCCTAATTCCACCCTACTTATTAAGTCCAAATAATCAACTTTTCTTGGTGTAGGTACAAAGTTCAGTCACTTTGATAGAACTCCTACTTCAACAATTGATAGTGTTTTGGAACTGAGATTGACTACTCCTTTGTTCATATTCAACCTTCGCTCATAGGAGTCATGATGAGCTCTCCTCCTGTTCACAAACTCAAATGACTTTCGCCAAATCAACCTGCTAAATTTTCCTTCCATCTTTTTCTCTTCAGACAAAACAATTTTGGAAAAAGATTGTACAACCATCTCTTGGAATTTCGTCAGCATGTCGGGACGAAAACAGGAGCAGTTTTCGAAAGCTTCGTTATTAAAAAATTTTTCTGGTCACGAGAGTCAGCCGTGCTGCGTACGAAGATGAGATCCCACCCCGTGTGCAAAATCCAACGTTTAATTATATAAAGGGTGCTCACGGCGAACGAGTCTTGAATTGGTGCAGAGCTTTAGAACGCACATACGCCATATTGGAAAAAACAAAGATAAAGGCACGTTTCCCCAAAGATTGTCGCGACTACGGCATCCTTCCGACATCCTTCCTGTTGGCCACGGGACTTCCAAGAAACATTAGAACGGACAAAATCATGAGGAAGGCAGGATTTGCCTTACTAAGGAATACAATTAAAGAACGTAGAAAGGAAGTGGCATGTCTAAGCCTGTCCTTAGCCAAACAAAAGACAACGCTGAGTGAATGAATTGGAAATGACATGGTGACGAAATTTCAAGAGATGGTTATGAAATCTTTTGCAAAATTGTTAAAGAGATGGTTATGAAATCCTTTGCAAAGAGCCAGTAGAGGCTTATGGTTGGTGAGAAGCGTGAATTTACGTCCATGGATCATTTTGTGGAACTTTCGCAACGCAAAGATTAGAGCAAATCCTTCCTTCTCGATATGGCTGCAATGCTTTTCCGCAGCCGTGAGCGTGCGCGAAGCATGAGACAGAGCTTTCTCCGATCCATCTGGATAACGATGAGATATGACTGTTCCGAGGCCATTATTTGAAGCGTCCGCTGCTACGATGATCTCCTGATTAGGGTCGTAGTGCGTTATGAGCAAATCGGAAGCAACAATAGAAATGACTTTTTCGAATGCCTGTTGGCAATTGTTTGTCCACTCGACTTTTACGTCTTTTTGAAGAAGGCGATCAAGTGGTGCTCGAACATAGCACAGATTCGCGATGAACTGGCCATAGTGGTTGATCATGCCGAGAAACGACCGAAGTTGCGTGACGTTTGTTGGGACCGGCATGTTCGTTATCGCTGCCGTTCTGCTTGGGTCCGGGCGGCGGCCATGTTTGTTGCTGATGCATCCAAGATATTTCACTTCGGGCTTGGCGAATTGACATTTGTTCAGTCGAACGTGAAAACCCAATTCGTTAATTCGCTGAAGGAGAGCGTCCAGGTTCCTTTGATGATCTTCTTCCGTTCTGCCGACTACGATGACGTGGTCAAGATATGCGACTACTCCGCGCAATCCTGCGATCATCGTGTCCATGATCTGTTGAAAGATGCCCGGGCTGACTTTACGCCAAAGGGAAGACGGTTGTAACGATACAACCCATGATGAGTATTAATTGTCAGAAGTTCTTTGCATTGTTCGCTTACTTCGACCTGGAGATAGGCGTCAGAAAAGTCGAGCTGAGAGAACATTGTGCCGTCGTTCAAAGTTGAAAAGATGTCTTCCGGGAACAGTAAGGGATACTGATGCATTTCAAGCGCATCATTCAGGCCTGTAGAAAAATCTGCGCAGAGACGCAAACTGCCATCGCGTTTCTTAATTGCGATTAAGGGTGCAGCCCAGGATGAGTAGTTCACTTTAGTGATTACTCCAAGATTTTCGAGACGATTAAGCCTGCGTCCACCGTAGGTACGACTGCGAACGGTACAGGGTCATCTGGGACGAAATACATCCGGCCGAAGGCGTAATGATGCTCTTGCAAATTTGCAATGCCCAAGAGACGGGGTGCAAATTTCAGGATAACGCCGGAGGACGTATTCATGAGCGTTAGATGCGTTTAGAAGACACATCTCATAATCACGGGCTAATGTTCAGCAATCTTTACAGCGCAAGTCTGCCTGCAGTGTTCAATGGGTGGTCATACAGGCCAAGTTTGAAGATCCATTCTGCACCGAGCAGATTGTGCGTAGTGCGTATTGACACATAGCAAAATCCTGAGGCACTATGTCTGCCAAGTGAGTAAGTGCACTTGAAGCAGCAGCGCAGAGGGACAGGGCTGCCGGTATACGCCGTAGCTTTAACTGAAGTCGTGTCGTTAAGTGAGGGTGAACCATTCATTTCCACGCTTGAGATGAAATAATAGTCAAATCAGATCCAGTATCGTTTTGGAAGGTGATTGGCTTGTTCATCACGTCTACGGTGACGTAGCGCCTGTAATTGCTGACGGAACGGACGGAAGCCAATTTGTATGTATAACTGATACGTGGTGCGGATTTGGATCCTCTAGATTGGTATTGCTGCCGGTAATTTGCCTTTTGCTTAGAGGACGATGAAGTCCTATCAAGCGGACAGAATTCTTCCTTGCGCCCCATATCTGTAAATCTGGTGCAGATATGTAATTTGTAAGGACACAAACGAACATAGTGCCATGCTCCACAGGGCGTCTTGGACTTACGTAGGGGCTCGTGGACTTTCGCGCGATCAGGGTGCATGAGACTGACGTTGCTCCTTTTCTGGCTTCGTTTCGCTGAAACGGCGTCGATTTCCAATGTGTCGGTTCCACCGGACTGTTGAACCATTTCGATGTCATGCTTGAGATTGCGAGGGCGATTGCATTCCTCCACAAGCTTTGCTACTGTGACCTCGGTCTCAGTCTCGATTTTGTTCAGCAGCTTTAGTCGCATTGCCGCGTCGTTTGGTGATTGTAGTCCACACACGAAAATGAGACATTTGAAGTGATCTTCCGTAAGGGTGCTCAGCTGGAATCGTTGACACTTAAGGTTTACGATTCCGCCGTAGGTTATGAGATCGTCCCGCGCGTTCTTCGTCAGCTTCAAGCATTGATATCGCGCGTTGAAAAGAGATCGCTGTTGGCCAAACATCTGCGTGAGAATGCTAACTGTCTCAGCAAAGCAAACATCGCGAGGATGACGTGGCAGAATGAAATCAGCGCACTTTTTGTGAACGTTTGTTCAGACTTTCCTTAGTAACAAACGAACACGAGCAGGGTCATCGAGCTCGGCAGCTTCAACATTGAAGAAATCTTCGTAGCGCGAAAACCAACCTTCGAATGTGTCGTCCGTTGAAGGATCATAGTCGAATTCCGTGACGCTGGCAGCAAGTGTGTCCAGCGTAGGTTGAGCATGTTTACCTTTGCTGAGGACGCTTGCGCCAAACTCAGTCGTTGGACTGTTTCTGCAAACTGCTCCTGGAATTCAGAGAACTGCTGCAGAGTAGGCTGCTGCATAGTCAGGATTGACTGAAGATCCGTTTTCGAGTGCGGCATACCTTGAAGCTGCAACCTCGTCGCCAAGTGTTGTTTGGCATGTTGACGGGTCAGCGATAGAACCCAGAACCGAAGCGTTTATTGAGCACTAACGAGAGCACACAACACACACGACTAAGAACCCAAAAGATAGATGGGATTCACACAGAACCGACGACGCTCAGGTTCTGATGGAAACGATAAGTAGTTATGTTTAAGGGGATGCCGTATATAGCATCTTCGCAACGGTGTAGTTACCATAACAAGGGTTTTTCGTACGACTTGCACCGTTTTCTGACTTCAAAGTCAATAAATGGTGCAAGTCGTACAAAAAATCCTTGTTATATACCATCCGTTATCAGTTAAAACAGGTATCGTCATAGGAATGGTAGACAGGGCCCTGAACATATGTGAGCCAAAGTTACTTCGATCAGAACTCGCGTACATAATAGAACGTAGGCTGAATTGCAACGGATACCCACTAGACTAATTAGGCCAGTTGTTAACAACACACTAAATCCTTCGATCAGATCCACAACGGACACGGAAGACAGAAGACCTACAATTCGCCTACCCTATCATTTCGGGATTGGTGAGAACATGAAATATTTAGGGAAGTAATTGGACTTCCGTGTCTTCTTTTAAAGTTCACCCACCTTACGCACGTTGCTGAGGACTGACAGATCCATATCCCATCTAAGCAATGAACCGGGATCCTTTACGAGTTAGAATGTGGTTGCAACACCTCCTACATGGGAGTAACGGGCAGCGCTTTATTTCACAGGTTTAAAGAACACATAGCCTGTTTTACCAGGTACACCAACGCAAGGGTTCGACTGAACAGGAAAGCAACGAAGCAACGCGGACGGCCGTCGAAGCTGGTTCCATGTAAGACGATGGCCAATGCAATAAAAGCCACAGCGGCCGTCGTGCATTCCTCTCACTGTTCGCACGACCTTATATCGAAGATCTTATGCTGCGAGTGCCGTTTCCGTTATCGAAAAATAAAGGAAGCTTTATTCATACGATCCAAGTAAACCATTAACAGTGACAAAAGATTTGAGGTCAGTGACGCGTGGACCGGCCTACTTCATCAGTCCGGATGTTGCAAAATCCACACTTGACATTTCAGCCATGCTGGGCACTCATTCCTATTCGCCAAATATACCAGGCCTTCCCCTATCGCTGACGACGGAACTGGGCTGCTCCGAAAGCTTCGACCCTCAGTGTGTTTGCGTTTACCAATGAAGAAACCTTACAATCAATCACTAGTTAAGTCCTCTTTTGATAAGCACTCACGCAGTTAGTACACCACATCGACGAGCTTCAGTCCGTTCCGGAAGGGCAATTCCGTAAAGTGAACGCATTGACTTTAGCGGATCCCCTATTAGGTCAAACATTGGCAAATTTTTCGGTGTTGGTACAAATTTCAGCCATTTCGCCAAAAGGAACTGAACTTAATACCAATAGCGAATACCCTCAATTATTTTAAAACGCGTTATCTACCGAATACCAACATGAGACAGCTGTATTTCATTGCGAAAATATCGCGCAAAACTCAGATCGAAGTTCGCGTTAAACGAATTAATTAATTAGGAGCCTAAGGAAAGCAACCTCATTGCAACCAACCACCACAGCTAATTTGTAACAGCGTAGTAACTCACTTAATTGTTAAAGCATCTTGCACAAGGTATCAAATGGAATGAATGATTGGAACTGCAGCTGCACGTTCAGTGCACGGCAGATTTGTTTATTTTTCATGCGTACATGGAATGGTAATTGTTCGTCAACCACGGCTTGTACCCGTTTGTTCGTTATGTCTTAAATTTAACGAAACAACTCCCTACCAGCAGATGGATGGGAAAGTTATTAGGAAAGATCAGAACACTGTGTTAACCTTCGGAGCTTTCGGAACGTTCTGGTTTCGTCGTCAGCGATGTGCGGTTGTGATGGTTTAATCAGTCTGAGTCACTATTTATAGGCTGGGTCGGTAGGCCAGGCGGTATGGTGTAACATTTGTTTTTACTGATAATTGCAATCCATACCTCATTGACCTCCCTCCCTTGTTGCGGTTGATAGCGGCGTTGTGCCATATAAAGAGGGACTCCTTTATTTGCCTAAGGTGGAACATGCTCTCACGGCAAATAATTCTCGGATGTAGGTTGAGCGAACACTGAGAGGTATGTTCGACAACCGCCGATGCTCTCTTGGCTTCGTCCATTGTCTTCTTCGGACTCAGCGCTGGCGGTCGTCCGCGGTGTCGTGTTTGAGTTCCAATGAGCCATTGTTCAGCATTCTTGTATCGTGTCACCACTGTTATATGATCTCGGAACCTCTGAAATAGTGTTGCCCGTTTCTCCTATGTAGGAGGCGTAGTAGCCACAACGTATCTCGTATACGACACATGGTGCTTGGATCGTATACAGCGATTGTGTACATGGAAATTAAAAACTTTTCTATTCATTTGTAAGTACACCTGCGAAAAGAAAACGGAAAAAGCAGACACTCATCATTCAACAAGTAACGTCACCGGATCAGAAAAGTATAAAACCGGTTTCGGAAGTCGCAAAAATTACCCCCTGCTCAACCAGCAGTACTACGGGTTATAATGATCCGACTGACCATTCTTGCTTTTGCTCTTTTTGGATTTGCCAGTGGGGCACCAGCTGCAGTGGACACGGCTAGTCCTAAAATAGACAGGATGGTCAAAGATGCACTAAAAGACTACAGCGAAAAGCATGAAGACACTTACGTGAAGCTTACCGCCCTTCTTGAAGGCCAGCAGAGCAATGATGAATACACTGTGCGCCTGCTTGCAGAGCCAACAGTGTGCTCAATTTCAACTGCGGTAAATTCTTTGCCTACTTTTGAGGGAAGGGGAGTCGGGAAAACCCAGCCAGGTTACTCATCATATGCGGCAACGAACGATAGTCAAATGAAGCACGATTTGGCGAGTACACAACAACAGGTGACGCTTCCCAGTTCGTCACCATAAGAGAATTACTTTCTATCACAATCGAATTGGGCGTTGCGTAGGCATTTAGAGAAAAGGCTTGCCGTTGCCATTTCTGCCAATTTCGATGGCTTCTACTACGACATTTTAGCTAGAGATTGTCTACCGCTCCGTGCCGTTCTTTAGTGGTTATTGCATGCTTCTCATCCGGTAGAAACTTCGATCCTTCATTATTAGTTTCCCTGGAACACTGTAACCTCATATGAACGTTAGGGACGAAATCCCCATTCCAGAATTTGCGATACCATTTTTTCGTTTGCCAACTGACGCGGCTCACTCATCGTATGCCATACGTGAAGTTCTTTTAACTTCTTCCAAGTACGTAAGGCAAAAAGGGGCAGTCTAGAAAAATGGATGTTTTTAGGACCCATTGTAAAAACACGGCAAGGTATGATGATAATGCCCATTGAGCCCATTATTTTTGTGTTATTCGAACAGAAATTCGGTTGCCTTATCACACTAGAAGGCTAGACGGGGCAGGTCCACCCTGCAAGATTTTGCTGGCGAAATCTAGGTAGTACGAACTTTTCCGCATACCTAATATGTTTGCATAAATTTGTCTTCAGAGTTACTGCTGAAGATGAAAGGCGTGTTTTGATTTCAAACCTCATTTAGCTTCCATGAGAACTAGACTTGCTACATGAGCACTCAGGACAATTTCGCTTTGACATCAAGAAAGTAATGGTGGCTCAAGGTGAGATCGCAAAAAGTAAACATTGAAGCGCCAATCTGGTGTGGACTCGCTGTGAAAGCTTCGTGTAAACCATTTAAATTTCGTGAGAACCAATTGCCATCTAATAAACGAAACAAAACTATTACTCTGAGAATTAACGTACAAAAAATGGAACGATTACGAATGGGCAACTATGTGCGTAAAGTGAATACATGTAACATTCGTGTGTTTAGAAAAATTCGGATGATATACAAAAGTGCAATGTAGACAGAAAACAAGAAACATTGCTTTGCAGTGGCACCATTACGCCGAAGACTCACAAACAAAATCTAAAATGCGCTGAGCAAGTATTCATATAAATACGGAACAATGTTTGTGAAATGGAAAGGACGAATAAAGTGTTCAATCTACATGCACATTTTGCACCAGCAGTCATGTTGAGGATACTTATTGTACTGTAACCCTGAATCATCTGAAACGCACATGCGCTGACAAGACCTATGGGTAGCGTTCTCCCGTCGTGGGATTGGCAAAGTTTCTGAAACAAGTATTGAAGCAATGAAAACATCAAACCAGAAAACCAGCGATGTCAACGGTGCGTTGCAATAGTGCAGCAAAGTAAGCTAACGGACAGTACATGATTCATCTATGGGGATTTTTTGTTGGAAAGCAACTTCAAAGTAAAGCCAATGGCCGATAGGTGCATTTCAAGGTTAATATTGAGCTACCAGAGGTAAAACAAAGATTTCGCTACTGCAACGTGCAGCTTCAGTACGTTTAACATAGTGAATGTCAAGATTTACAACCGTGATAACAATGCTTTATCAGTCTTGTTGACAGGGTTCCCGAAACTATGTAATCCTGTTAATGAAATCAGAGGTAGCTGACGCACCGCAATCTCACTTCCTCAGGAATAACAGCACGTGAATTCCTCAAAGATGTGCTAAATGATGAAAAGCAGAATAACACCATACGCCGTACGCTAAGAGTCATCATGATGAATGTATGAGATCAACAAACTTCACAAAGTATTACTCACTGTAGAATAAGCTATAGAGCATGTGGAACAATAAAAGACGGCAGTTAAAATGTAGACTATGGGGCTTGTAGAGAACACTCTTGAACAGCGTTCTATAACTCCCCTTGCCTACTGTGACAACTAAACAATGTACTCATTCGTTGGGGATATATTTCTTAATAACAAATGCTGTTCGCAATGAGCGAGAGCGTGCAGAGTCATAAATGCGGTGTCACTAAAAAGCAAAGCATGAAAATTGATTTTCCAGGAAGTAGTTCTGAGAGCATCCATGGAGAGGAACATTTCGAAGATTGTTGCAGCATTCAGATTTCCAACACGCAAAGTTAAATAATTTTCCCAAGGGCAAGGCACGGCATCTGTTTGGGGAGGGCCTGTTTGTATAACATGCAGTGTGGTTATAATCAATAACACACGCTTTGTTACGTCGTGGATAACTGATTTATTAGTTTAAAAAAGACAATATTAAATTTGTCCTTTTCAGACCATTAGGCTACCATTTGTTTCATCGTCCACGAATTTTGCAATGAAGCAAAGGAAAATGGAAAATACGATGTAGTGTTGAGTCACATATTACGACTGAAGTTTGTGATAACACGGCTGGAGTTAGTTCGGCACGTTTGGGTGATAGCACGCTTGGGTATACAGACATGAATCTGTCGGCATCGAATGGGTAACGGGTGACACTTCGGTTAATTTAGCAATACTAAAGTGGAGCATAATTATATATGACAGAGGGCGCATTTTACTCTCTCAAATGTTTCAAGGTAGGATTACAGAAATCATGCTCGGTGTAAAGACATTGGTTCAGAGGATAATAAGTAATTGTTAAAAGTTGGGACTTTGTGACGGTGTAATTAAACATGATATGATAGTACAACAATAATCGTTGAGTAGAACTTTATTGCGTAAGAAACACCGTAGCTTTCGGGACCATGAATGAATCATTCATTATTAGCCGCTGAAGATGGGACGCGGTTAAGGCGTTAACGGTTAACGCGGTTAGGACGCTGAAGATTATGGCATCCTTATTCTCCAACTTCGGAAAGCAACCAGGAGAAACGTGGCAGGAAAATTGGCATTTGGGCTTGTATTTCCGGAAACCAAAGTGCACAAGTGCAGACTAGCAGTTGCTGCCACGCACAGCTGCGGCCGTATGGTAAACCTGTTGTATTTAGCAAACATGAGAATCCAAAGCTAGAGCAAATAGCCTGAAAGTTAAACTATTACCAAAGATCGTTAAACAATAGAAGCTATCTTAGACAATTACCTAGGCATTTCCGGACTTGGTCAACATGCATCCTCCTTGAAATCCCGTTGTCAGCACATTCTAATCTGCTTCCCTCAGAAGTAACTGTGTTATCAGTCAAAATTATTAATATAATAGAATAATAAGTGCACGATAATGGTGCTCAGCACTTGTGTACGCTTCCTAATTAATTCATAATTAGGAAAAGTAGAGCAACTGCATAGTCTATTCGGTCAGGCATGAGATGGAGGACGCAACTATTTTTGTAGCGAATATTTTTCTTATCTTCACAAATCGACTTGGTCTTTTTAGCAGCTTGACGCTGCTGCTGTGATCCTTTATGTATCAAATTTTTCAGTAGCTTCCGGGATTTCAATTAACCTCTCTTGAGCGGACAAAAGTATAATTCGGCAGCCTGGTAGTACAAAAGTGGTTTACGATCTTCACGAAGTGATTTATTCTGAAAATCATCCAAAAATCGAGAAACGCTAGACAACGCTAACCTATCTCATCTTCGTTCCACAGAAGCACCAGCATTTTGCCGCAATTTTTAAAGCGAAATGCCAACAACGGTGATGACAACATAAATAAGCGGCACTATCACCGTAAAGGGCGCCACTGCTCATGAATGACTAATTTTTTGCCATCTTGTCAGAGATCTTAGCGGATCATTTATTAAGCAATCTTAAGCGAAAGAAATTTTTTAAAAACTGTCTCATCGTATCCGGTCTGTACTACTAGTAGTTGCGGCGTCTTTGAGATTCAATTAACTAGAAATTGAAGATAGCTGCAATACTGTAAATGTCCTGAAAAAGTAAACTGCACTTTACATCGGCGGGGCAATAATCAATATGCAGGCGAATGAAATGATGTCCAGGAGTGGAATGTAAATGGAATAAAATCCCGCTTTTGTCTTCCTGTCCTGAAGTGTTATATTTTTAAAACAAGACCTCTGCGAGGTTGCCCAAGAAAGACTGCTTCATTTCATTGCGGCGACAGGGATGTATGGAACTCAAAACGGATTACGTGAAAGCGATTAGCCAATTAAAATTTAAGGAAGTAACGTTAAAGCGAACAGCCAGCGAGGAATTGACAGCACAATCAAACAAAACGCACTACTAATCATTACCGCTGCTAATCAAACACAGTCATCAAAGCGTAATTATTACGTTTAACATCAGCTTCAAAGTATTTGCATGTACGCATGTAGATGCGGCGTGAAGATCATTAATCTTAGCATTATGAAATTCTCAAGCATTATATTTAGTCGTGATTTTTCTTGGAACAAATGGCCAACATTTGCAAATGCAATATACTCAGCATGAAACTTGCATGCGAAATTGAGCTATATATATTTGCCCAAAGGTAATACGGGCGTAGTTTACACACCTGTGGGTTAAGCACATATGTGCCCCGATGCATTCTTGCATTCAGGAAAGCTGCAAGGTTCTCCTACGATCCACAAATACTGCTGCGGAAAGAGAAACAGGGAAGTAGAGCAGTCTTTGTAACGCAGATCAAGTCAATCTACCAAGAAGTTATAAAATCAGTGACACGAGCCATTACTATTATTATCTCGTCTTCAATCAGCAGTTATACGAATCAGCATGATCCGATCGGCCCTTGTTGTTTTCACTCTTCTTGGATTTGCCAGTGGGACAGCAGTGGACACGGCTAACCCTGCCATAAATCAAATAGTTCGAGATGCACTAAAAGATTACAGTGAAAACCATGAATCTACGTACATGAAGCTTACCGCCCTTCTTGAAGGCGAACAAGACCATGGTGTATACAGAGTACGCCTCCTTGCAGAACCAACTGTCTGTTCTATTTCACAAAAGGTAAAACCATCACGCATTTAACACTTCCACAATGGAAACCCTAGCTTGCATTAGCTGAAAAAACTAGCAGAATTAACGTATTCGCTAATGTTTGGATGCAAAGTAACAAAAACAACGGCATGACGCACAAAATAACAGCTGCATGTTCGATACCCACAGGAAACCAGCCAGCATGTGCCTGGTTCTTATTTTAGCTCTTATTCAGAATTTAGCGGAAACAACTTACCTGGTTTTCTGTACTGCGCTTTCGTTTAGAAACTTTGGAGTTTTCATTGTTGTTCAAGCAGTTGCAGCAACAAATGATATTGCTCTTGCTACAGGGGAGAGTGAACTCTCATGGTGGCTAATATTAACGTACAAGCATGATGAGACAGCTGCGTTGTGGGCTACACAATAATACGTGCAGTTCTGGTTGCCTGAATTTCCTTACTGTCTTTAGGTTGTACTGAAAATAGGCATTACAGTAGGTGTACTTTAACTGAAAGGCTAAGCGTATTTAGCAAACATGAGAATCCAAAGCTTTACCATCCAGCTATGCGATGTCGCAATATACGCTTGCAAATCACTTTCATGCTGCACAGGCAGAAATACCTGTTTAGTAAAACTTTCACTCAGTGAGAGGGCGAACGTAGCTTTCGGAACGACAGTTTTTGGTCATCAATATTTATTGTCTCTGATGCACCATGAATTGAAATTGAAGATGACTTCAAGGACAATAATCATTGATAAAATGATGGAGCTGCTTTGCTGTGAAAGCTTCGTGTGATAGTTAAGTCCCAATGAAGAGCGAGCAAACTATTAATACAATAAACAGAACCGGGACTTCACCTTGAAAAATAACATGCGAAATGGAAGAGAATCATGTCACGAGTCGGGTGTTTGCACTGCATAAAAATGTATAATTTCATGTATGTTTGGCAGTTGAAAATCGGATTCTTCGCAACGGTGTAGTTATACATGATAAGGCATATTAGTACGACTTGCACCGTTTAACCAATTATTTCAAACAACTCGGAGCTTTCGGGGTCGCACACACCCCGTCATCAGCGACCTGGGGTGTGTGCGAACCCGAAAGCTCCGAGTTGTTTGAAATAATAGGTTAAACGGTGCAAGTCGTACTAATATGCCTTATCATGTATAACTACACCGTTACGAAGAATCCGATTTTCAACTGCCAAACATACATGAAATTATACATTTGCCCCAGGTCGCTGATTACGGGGTGTGTGCGACCCTGAAAGCTCTGAGTTGTTTGAAATAAAAGGTTAAACGGTGCAAGTCATACGTTATCATGTTTGGCAGTTTTGCTTATTATTTTGTATGTTTAGAAAGATACAAGCGAAGTGCAAAAGTGCAAAATAGACAGAAAACAAGACACTCTACTGTGCAGTGGTACAATTACGCCGGAAAAGCATGTTCAAGATCTAAGCTGCGCGGAGCAAGTGTTTGTGTAATCATATTACGCTGTTTGTGACTGGAAAAGGGTGAATAAAGCATCACAACCATAATGAAAATTGCAACTACGTCTACTTTGAACTCAAACGTTCAGGTTGAACAGATCTATTGTACTTTCATTCCAGATCATATGCAAAGCTCAGAGAGAGTCCATTCTTGATATGACAAAGTTTCTGAAGTGAATTTCAAATCGATGAATGCACTGAGTCTCAAAACTAGCAGGAACGTCACGCTGGGATGCTGCATGCTGTTAGGTGGAACATTTGACATACATTAACAGATCCATTTGTGCAAACGTTTTCGATGCAAACCCCAGCGAACGTAAAGAAAGGATTTATTATACGCGTAATAGATCACTATGTACTTTTCAGATTTATCCCAAGCGACCAAGGTTAGAGGAGCGACAACGCTACTGCACTGTACAGCCATAGTTCGTTCAGTGCATCCAGTGCGATTTTATGGTGCCCAAGTTAATTTTTCAGCCTCATTGGTAGAGTTCCCAAAAAATAGTGCAATTCATAAGTTCAGCTCCAAGGACAGCACATCAGTAGTTGCGCCGGACATTTAAGAGCAGCATTAACAAAACATATGCTGAATACATGAAAAATATAGCTTCGTACAGGCTCGTGTAGTCTCATAACTTCCTTCATCTTTACGAGCCGCCTGTGAGAAAAAATTTTATTTGGGTAACTTACCCACGACGAAGCTTAAGGCGGAAAATTAAAGAAGCCCTTTACATTAGGCACAACCAGACCATCAACAGAGACCGTGGAATAGAAGTAAGTGACGTCTGACAACAAACAGTTACATCTGTCCAATGCTGTCGTATTTTATGTGATTAACAATTGCCTCCATACGCTGGATGGGATTTTCTAAGCCTTTCAGGAAGAAGCCTCAATCGAGCGTTATCAATCCAGACCAAATCACAAAAGAAAAAAAGGAAGAAAAGAAGAGCAACGGACAGCCGAACAAAGAGGAGCAAGAACGATCGATTTTTGGACGATCAAAACAACTGACGTCATCACCGTTTTCGACCTTACTCTTACGAATTCCATTGATACCAATGTTTGACTAAGATATGTCTACTTGACCTCAAACCTCTTCAAATAACGTACAATCCGTACCTAATTGTTCACTTCTGACGCTGAAGACGGGAGTTGGGTCTCCCGAAAACTTCGTCGTGGGTAAGTTACCCAAATAAAATGTTTTCTCACAGGCGGCACGTAAAAAAGAAGGAAGTTATGATGCTGAATACATGTATAAACTTAAATGACTGAATTACTTGGAACATCGCATGCCGCTCATTTAAAGTTACCATGAACAGTTCTTTAGCTCAGGAAATTTGACGATCTCTGTAGGAAACAGTATCATGTTCCAAACAGGTACGGCTTTTACAAATGGCCCTATTTTAATTATTTACCATGATGGTTATTAAAACGTAGACAACAGCGCTTATGCAAAACATACTTTTACAGAGTATGATTAAACATTACTCTTCAAATCTGAAAAAAGGGCTAATCCACTGATTCGTTCAGTATTCGTTTCTTGATGGCCTGCAAGGTTTCCTGGATGGCGAACATTGCCATTTGTTGATGAGGGAACAAGGCTACCATTCGCTTAAGATGGAACAAATAATTCTCATAGCTATGAAGGTTAACAGTGTTCTGAAAAACTTCCTAAATAACTGCCCATGCATCCACTGGTGGGGTGTTGCTGTCAACACATTTTCAGATACGTTTTGACTACAAAACGGGCATAAGCCCTACAAGAAGCCCATAAACCCTAACAGAAGACCCTTTAAGAACATCTAATCTTCTAAATTTGTTGATTACATATTGTGATTGCCGACTATTAGTTGCAATGAAACTGAAACACAAGTCGTAAGTTCAGTAGAATCCTGGTTATCCGCATGAACTGGGAAGCGAAAAATTTAGTATTTCGTAGAAGGCCAGAAACAATGTGTAATCATGCTCTGTGCAATTTGGGATGCTATATAGTAGAATTCCTGTTCCTCGTCACTTTCCCGGAAATCATCGTATTCTGCTCTTCCCCACTGGAAATTCACGGAAACCAAGACTTTTCAGGAGTACAAAGAACCTTCCAATTGTGTACAGCAGTCAGAACTAGAGCGTTAGGACGATTATACGTTTCTGTAACTATAGCAGTCTGTCGGTGGGAATACTTGCGTCTCTGCTTGTCTAACTAAGTGGGTAGGCAGGTAGACGCCTGTCAGGTCAGATTTGGATTTAATTGGAGATATAACTACGCATGGTTGGTCGATGGGAAGAGCCTACAGACCCAACAATTAGTTAATCAGTTGAAGAAAAATGTGTTTATGACAAGACCTAAAAATCCCAGTTTCTTTATTACATCAGTAAAAAACTACGGGTCTTTTCTGTTTCGTTCCCCCTACTTGATTATCATGTCGCTAGGGGGCGCTGGGGGCGCTAATAACGTTTCTGTTTTCCGAACGCTGATATAAAATGCTACGAAGAGGGCGCTGAGATGCATTAGCGATCGTAAACTTCAAGAGCCTTTGTAAGATGCCTTCGTAAGTTAAAAGGGAGACATGTCTCTTATTTGATGGTTTAGGCTTAGGTATGGGCAGAAAACGATGCCTATGGTTCTGTTGCCTTCGTAAGTTAAAAGGGAGACATGTCTCTTATTTTATGGTTTAGGCTTAGGTAAGGGCAGAAAACGATGCCTACGGTCGTGTTGCTTTCGTAATTTAAAAGGAAAGATTGACATGACTCTTATTTTATAGTTTAGGCTTAGGTAAGGGAAGGAAAGATTGCTTCGAGCGCTCGGCCTGCAAAATGTGACGGTGGCGCCACCTATGTCGCCAACAATTAACGGGCCATCAATTCATGCGATTTCGAACGAAAAGCAGGAATGCCTTAGTCGCAAAACAGAGAAGCGATGAAAAATTGTCTACCTTTCTATGCAGTGTCACGACAGCCGCAAAAAGGATGTTTCCTGCACGACTTGACGCGTCTGTCTCCCATCAGCATGCGGAAACGAACCAACAGTTACTCAACGCAACCCTAAGCAACACGTGCTGCAATACCACTTTAGACCGGCGGACACAGCTCGGCAATGGCGCAGAGGATCACGTTCTGTTTCGTTCCCCGGCATTCATCTGCTTGCCAGCAAATAGCCGTCAACGAGTTTTATCATGCCACAAAAACTGTTCGTACAACGCTGATCTCAGACGGTTGCCCACCAAAAAGAAACCTTGCCTTTTCTTACATTTTACAGGACAGCGACGATCGCAATTCCTACGCGCGTTAGAAAAGACAGCTGCAAAACGGCCGGAAAATGAAAAACGGCTTATTTTTACGAACGCTCGTACGACCGCCGTGAAACTATGTTCTCACACGTACACCACGGTTTATGTTTAATACAAGTGCGAAAACGCTGGCGCCCATTGTCCCTTTCGATCCTGCGCGCACCTCCGACCCATGATGCATGTACAAACGAGGGAAGTACGCCCTTACCTTGCATGGCTTGAACGGCGGTCATTTCATCGTTCACAAAGCTGAGCAAAGTTCAACCCAACCGTAGGCTCTCACCACTCATGATCCCAAAACGAAACAACTTCTCTCGAGACGGAATTTGCTCGCACCACCATCCCAAACTAAAATATCAAATGGAATCATCTTTCGCACTCAGCCAATCACATTTTCGTTCCTCCAGTTGTTCGCTTGTGCTCCCTACAGGCACTAAACTCCAGGAAACCCAACTGTGCCGCTTGCCTGGAGGTCCAAGAAACTATTCATCATTGTGGGAACACAGTTACGAATTCATCATAACTTTGTTCAGTCGTGCTGTTCGCACAGTGTCATTTCGAAATTCCTTCCGCCATGGCACCACTCCTATGCATTTATCACCCACAGGTTGACCTTCTATTCTTTTGACTGCTGGTGCTATCGTCTAGGTCAGTGTTTCCCAAGGGGAGCGCTAGTGCCCCCTGTGGGCGCTGGAAAGTCTTTGGGGGGGGCGCTGGAGCAGAAAGGGGCACTTGGGGGCGCTGGTAAGCCTGGGGGACATTGGTAAGCCTGCGGGCGCTAGCGCCCCCCTGCGGAGCTAAAGGGACGCCAAATAATTCTGCTGAGTAAAGTGCATGTTTGACGTTGGATGGTGGTGAAGGTGAAGTCTTGGTGAAGCCACTCAAGATAGTCGTTTCACCAAGACTTCATCGAACGGTTCCAGGATATCCTTTCTCTGGAGGTCCCAGATAGGGTCATAAACCCTTTCTCTGCGGTTGAGAATGCAGGACTACAATTGCAGGAAGAGTTGCTAGAGCTGCAGGCCAATGAAGAGCTCAAGTCAAAATTTACACTTGGATACAGAACCTTCTGGCTGCAACGCGGTATCTCACGCTTCTACCCAAGATTGTGGTCTGTAGTGAGGAAGCTACTTATTTCATTTCCTTCTTCGTATCTAGTTGAGCGTGGATTTAGCGTAGTTGCGGACTTGCTAACGAAGAAGAGAAGCAAAGTGCAAATTGTAAATCGGGGCGACCTGAGACTCCGGCTAACCAGCATAGAGCCGAACGTTGAAAAGCTGCTCTCACTGCGTGGTTTCAAAGTCTGACAATGAAGTTCGCTCGCTCTATTACACTTGTGACTACAGTAAGTAAATTCATTAGCGTTATGTACCATATTTTTTCGGCTAAGAATATTGCGTGGGCGTTCAACTTGCTCTGGCAAACCATGCTCCCGCCTAGGGGGGCGCTGGAGAAATTGCTGGTCCAAAAGGGGGCGCTGGTGAGGAAGCCGGTGGGAAACACTGCTATGGATAATCCACACAAGTTTATTTATTTCAACTACCTTCGCCTTTAATTCAGTAAAAAGACCAGGTGATGGCGGTGCAATTACTCAGCATATTCTTCAACAGGAAAGTTGAACAAATTGAAAGGAATTCTTCATTCAGCGCTTCAGTCGAATGAAGGTGAAAACCGTTTGCGCTTACAGAGGGGCACCTAAAAGCGGTAACTGACAAAACAGCTGAAGTGGCACGGCGAATAAGGCACAATCATTATGCTTGTTATGCTTTTTTCACATATGTGTCATTTTTTCCTAATCCAGTGTCTAAAAGTGGTTGTTTAATGAAAAAACAGATACAGTAAAAGCGTCGCATACTCCATAGTACCCAATAGTCCGTACCTTTTGTCGCTGGCTTCAGCTGGCGGACTGTCTTCTTTGAGGCAATTTTTTCTAGCCATTTGGACAACATCTTGCTAACACTACGAAGTTTCGCCTGATATAAAGCTGACGAAGTCTAAAGAAACAGTGTGACATTCATTGTAAAATAATAGTTAGGACTCAAATTACTATAATGATGCTAAGTGAGATGACGGTTTATATATTATACGTATGGCTTAAGGTATCACAACAACGACGTTATGTACTTCATACTGTGTATATATATATATATATATATATATATATATATATATATATATAGTGGAACCTCCAAGGTTGACCACCTCTATAAGTTCACCGCCATTATCGTGTTGACCGCACTCTTCCGGTTTGTTAGCCCGCCATTGTGAAGAATAGGAGAGTTAACTCTATATGTTGGCCACCTCCGTAAGTTGTACCTTGACCACCATAACTGAGGCAATAGCTATTCATTACTACATGTTTTGACCTCCATAAGTTGACCAGCAGAATTCCGTGAACCTTACGAACTGAGGTTTGCCTGTGCATCAGCACCAAGGCGTCATCAAAGCGTTTAAGGATGCACTACCGGGCATACCTTTTGGACTGGGTCGTTTCCAAAACTAAAAGGACTAACCTGGTTACTGACGCATCTGCACTTGTTGGATTAGTTAACGCTCTGGATTCTATTTGGAAGGAGTTATGACATGTTTACGACTGAATTCAAGGGGGTACTCTACATGATGACCGTCTCTATAAGTTGGCCAATTTCTTACCGCCCTTGAGTGGTCAACTTACAGAGGTTCCACTATATATATAGGAAATTATTTCAGCTACTGGATATTTCAGCCGGTGGGAAGTTCTTTCTTGTAGCATGCGGCTTCATGTTTTGTTCCGGCTTCGAAGCCGGCCAGAAGTGCTCTGCGTATCCTTATTCAAAAGTCATGTTTACTGAATGCAAAGTATATACAATATAATCCATCACTATATTGATTTAGTTGTCTGTCATATTTAGCGGAGTGCAAATGAAAGCAGTACAAGCGACGTTCACGTTCTTTCTCCTCTGTACCTGTAAACTAACTTCCGTTCGCATTGCATTCATCCGTTGGAAGGCTGATCCTTCCATGAATGGAGACCCAAAATGGGTATCTCATCTCTGGCACAACCTTCTTTCATTTACTATTTATACTTCATGCTGCATCAGAGCGCCAAGTTCATATTCCGTATTACTAATGCTAATATTAAAGGTCTGAATTGTACACTAACGCTCACGTACTAGGAATAAAGGGTGATGTACATATATCCAATGGAAGAACTCCACTGATTTAACTGGCTCTGTCAGTTGTATGTTTATTTATGCGCGATCACATGCGCACGTTTCATTTCCTGTAAGCACCATTACTTAAGGCAACTGGCTATATATATATATATATTCATTCAAATAATAGTTCTCAAACGTAACTGCTACAAAAATGCTGGAGTAGCGCACAAAGAATCGGTTAGACGATATGGAAGACAGACAGACTCTACCCCTTTTCCGGATAAAATTACCAATGCTACTATGAAATGGACGCTTCCTCGTTAAATGGCTTTTTATTATTTATACAAGTATTCATTGACGAATGTGTTCTGCAATATTTCGTTCCTACACGAAGCTACAACACCATTCCCATTTGTACAATCGCCATGGTTTAGTGATTTGGCTACAGTCTCGTTGTCCTAGAACTTGCGCAACAAATGAAAGCTATACATAAAAATAGCGAACATACATTCTCCATGTAAAGCTTACATCGAAATTCCAGCATGGCAGGCTTAGCAGTAACATGCTACTGCCCTGTCAGCTCCTCAGAAGATGTCAATAAATCCTACCCGACCACTACAACTTCGTACGTTTACCTTACGGGCGATTCTCAGCATGACAATATTTATCCTTTCAAACCATTCCCTGCACTTGAAATTCTTTCCTATCAATTGGAATTCCTGAAAAACGCCATTGCACGAATCGAATTAATAAGAATGGTTCCACTTACATTGTACACAGCAGGAAGTTCGCGGTACCTATCCGCTACCTCTGACTTCCAGCCCGGTAACGTTGCGAAATAGTCTAGTAATACAATCAAGCTTTTGCACCCAGGCCAACGTCCTTCATTTTCGACTATTCTTATAAAATCATCAATTGCTTCACCAGTAAAGTTGATACCCTTTATGGCTTGTGAAATGGACTCTGGACAACATTAGCAAAAATAAACAAACTGTTATCTAGTGATTCAAGAAAAACTTGCTGAAATGTTTTGCACGAAAGTCCGTGTCTCCATAACTCGCTGGTGTAGCACTACAAAAGCCAAGGAAGACGACACAGAGAGGTATCAAAAACTTGTCCATTTGGTTTTCACGTTCTTGCAAGTAAACTGATACCGTCAGAGGTCCCATGACAGCTTGGTCTTATATCACTGCGTCGAATAGAATTGATTAACCCATGCTACGTCGTAAGATAAAAGGTACTTAGGAGTTAATGAAAAGCGCCTTGTGAGCACATATGCTTCGCCAACCGTCTTTTGTGTTGAAATGTAAATGCCCAAAGCGAACATTTATTTGCGCGTAAAGTTAGCAGTGCAGATGAATGCTAAGGTGAAGCAAAAATTTAAATGGAAGCAACCGATAGCATGTACCTTATGCTCTGCTCAATTGTCACCTTTATTTACCAGGTTCCAATTGCTTTCCCACCAACAATTGGCCGTCCAATAATTATTACGTTACCGTTGTAGCATTCAGTCAAGTCGTCTTGCATAATGCAGCAGCATTTTTTACAACTTAACCTCGAAAAAAATATTGCGAGCGGATTCAATCTTCACCTCTAGCATGAAGTTAACTTGGCTAATCTGCTTTGCTCACTAAGATAATCAGCTGAGCAGGACAATATATATATATATATATATATATATATATATATATATATATATATATATATATATATATATATATATATATATATAGTGAAACCTGCAAAGTTAACCATCTCTATAATTTGACCGCCATTCTCATGTTGATCGCACTTTTCTGGTTTGCTGGCGCGCAATTGTAAAGCATAGAGGAGTTGCCTTTATATGCTGACAACTTCCATAAGTTGTGCCTTGATCACCATAGCTGATACACTGGCTATTAATACTGCATGTTTTGACCTCCTTAAGTTGACTAGCAGAATGCCGTGAATACTACAAAGTGAAGTTTGCTTGTGCATACAGCAGCAAGGCATCATCAAAGCGTTTAGGATGCATTAACGGACGCAGCTTTTGGACTGGGTCGTCTCCAAAACTCAATGGACTAACCTTGTTACTGACGCATCTGCACTTGTTGGATCAGTTAACGCTTTGCATTCTGTTCTCTGCAGTAGTTTCGCGTGGAACAAAGTACAGCCAGCAACAATAACGAAATGCTTCCAAAATGCTGGCTTTGTTACAAGTCGAGAAATAAACGAACGGGGAGAATCCGTGAAAATTTGTTAGCATTTATGCATATACCCCGTTAAAAGAAGAAACTATTTCTATCATGAAAAAACGTGTTTCATGGGGCAGTGGACACAGGAATGGCGGAAGACGGTGAGATACATCAGAAAGGGCAGGAAGAAAGAAGGAATTCATCAGGAATTGACTTTAAAACCCGTCGAGTTTAAAGAGACCTCAGTCGGGACCGGAGAGCTACTGTCGTTGCTACAATATCATTTTGTATTGTGTCACAGTCTCCGACGGTCGGTTATGAGGCTTACTCCTTTGCTCGACTGATTGGGTGGGCGACACTCGCTTGACGGGTCAAGGGATCGAACTGATAGTTGACGTCGTCAGCCCGGATGGTGGAGCTGAGGGCCTTGCTGAACCATTGGCTGATGGGACAGTCGACTAAGTGTTATTTGGCACTGATGACGGACCGAGAGTAAGGTCCGATGGCTTAGCCTTTTTTGGGAAAATTAAAAGGCTTTATCCAATGGGGAGAATCCGTGAAAATTTGTTCGCAAGTTGAGAAATAATCATTATGGCCTCCTCAGACAGTGTATCCAATACGGGATTATATCCAGGAGGCGACTTCAATGCATTCGTTACAATGGATGATGAATTATTGACCTGTAATAAACCTGATGCAGAATCTATTTTTCAAGCAGTACTATCCGACGTGTGGGACATGCATCAGTCGACTGATGATTTGGAAGAATAAAGCGATAACGATATAGAGGTCGGAAAGACACTAACAGCCGACGACGTTCGCCATTCACTACATTAGCTGAAGTGATTTGCTGCTGAAAAGTGCCCCGTAATGTTTAATGCAATAGTTAACGATGACTTTTCTTTCACCAATTATGTCTGACCGAGAAAGCAAAGCAGACAACGGTAGACTCTTTCTTTAGATGTGCAACGATCAGGCCATAAAATGCACTGATTGTAATGCTCTTTTACCACTATGTGGGAACGAGGACAGACAGAAAAAGGAAAACTTTACTAGACTGCGACACAACATCAAAACGCCTAGCTCCTCACTACCGTAACCCTACCCGGTAGTCAAGTCCTGTCGTTGGCCAGGACCCAACATCACTCCCCCTTCAGACGTGTCGTGTGCGGAAGATAATGCGACATGAAGAGGCACGGGAGGAACGTGCATGGGGCTCCCCCTCTGTGAAAGCTGGTTTGGTGCGATCGATCGCTACTGTTGTTTCGTGTCCGTCAATGTTGGTTGTGATGGTCTTGCTAGTTCGTCGCAGTACAGCATAGGGGCCTGAGTACGAAGGTGCGAGGGCATTCGGTTTTGACGGTGAAAGTGCAAATATGTGAGAGCAGTTGGCAAGGTCCTTGCTGACGAACGGCGACCGCAGACAGGCGCGTGGAGCTACCGGCCGTAACCTTTGCATGGAATTCTTGAGACGCTCTGCATATCCGGATGGATCTGCACTTGTGTCCGTTACGGTCCGTTGGAAAAAATCACCGGGAAGTCGTAATGCGGAGCCATAAACTAACTCTGACGGGGCGCAGGCCAGATCTGCTTTGATGGCGGTGCGCAAACCAAGTAAGACAAGGGGAAGTGCCTCAGTCCAGCGGACACTATTGTGGAGCATATGCGCAGAAAGTGCCGATTTCAAATGCCGGTGAAAACGTTCTAAAAGACCGTTCGCCTGGGGGTGGTAGGAGGAAGTGCAGATTTGTTGGCATCCAAGGAGCTTATTAAACGTTGCCCAAAGGTCCGAGTTGAACTGGCGGCCTCGGTCTGTGGTCAGCCGAGAGGGAACGCCGAATCTGGCGATCCAGTTTTCTAAAAAAACGCGTGCCACCGTCTTGGCGGAGATTTCCCCCAACGGCCATGCCTCCGGCCATCTTGAAAAACGGTCTATCGCTGTCAACACGTATCGTTTACCTTCGGAAAGCGGCAGAGGGCCGACTATGTCCAAGTGCACATGTTCGAAGCGTGTGTTAGGCATTGGGAACTCTACTGGCGGGCTCCGAGTGTGCCTGCTGACTTTAGACCGCTGACACGAAAGGCAGGAACGTGTCCAACGCGCGACATCCGTTTTAATACCAGGCCACACATATCGGGTGAGCATGAGGCGCTTTGTCGCGCGTACACCTGGGTGCGAGAGGCCATGAATGAAGGAGAAAACAGTTCGTCGAAGGTCAGCGGGGATATATATCCTTGAAGTTTCGGTCGATTCGTCAACCCACAGTGGCACCTCGCAGCCGTCAATCATACGTGGCTGGAGCCGTAAGGACGTGTCCGTTTTTACCGCGTCAAGCTGGGGGTCTTTGGCCTGTGAACGGGCTATCGTCGTAACCGAGAGTTGTTCGCCTGGTTGTAGGCTGTAAACGTACCGTGACATTGCGTCCGCGACTATGTTCTCTGTTCCTCTAAAATGTCGTACATCTGTCACGAGAGTGGTGATGAATTCAAGGTGCCGGATTTCCCTGTCGTTGAGCGACTGCGAAGCGTTTCGGAAGGCGTGAACCAGCGGCTTGTGATCAGTGTAGATCGTCAGATGTCGTCCTTCGATAGACGAGCGAAAATGACGTACCGCTGCATAGGATGCGAGCAGTTCTTTGCCAAAAGCGCTATAACGCTTCTTACGGGAAAGGAGTCGTTTAGAGAAGAAAGCGATTGGGTTCCACGAACCATTTGTCTTTTGTTGTAGTACTGCGCCAATAGCCTGGTCCGAAGCATCCACCATCAAGGCCATGGGAGCCGTTGGGTTAGGATGATGAAGCAAGGTTGCGTCTGCCAGTGCCCGCTTCGCGGCTTCAAAGGCTCGTCTCTCAGCTGGTGACAGCTGGATTCTTTGGCTCTTTGATGAAGCAAGGGCATCCAGTGGGGCTAAAGTAGGCGCTATTTTTGGAAGAAACCGTCTATAAAAATTAACCATGCCCAGAAAGTGGCGTAGCTCCTTTGTAGTTGTCGGGGTCTGGTGATCGAGAACAGCCTTCACCCTCTCTGGCACGGGCTTGACGCCATGACTGTTCACCTGATGACCGAGAAATGAAAGCGTGTTAACGGCCAGAAGGCATTTCGCCGGATTGACGCGTATACCATAGGAGAGGAAACGTTGGAACAAGCGTTCCAAAAGGGCGAAATGTTCATCTTCGGTTTCTGTCGCGACGAGGACGTCGTCGACGTAGACGAAACATCCGTTTAGACCAGCCATTCTCAACGTGGGGCCTGGGCCCCCCTGGGGGGGGCCTAGCAGGCTTACAGGGGGGGCCAGCAGTTGAAGTCTGCGAGAGGGGGGCCGGCAGCACGGGAATGGGGGCCCGGAATCGAACCAGTCACTACTATTGGATCGCCTGATAACTACACGACGGCAAATTCAACGTCGGCTGATAGCACAAACCTTGCAGCTATGACCTTCATTATGAATTTATCTATGCTGCGCAGTAGATGCTCGGACAGTTTTTCATCATTTGTCGAGTTCTGGCGCAGTCTCCGGACGCGACATTGCATCCGTGCTTTGTCTACCAATTCAGTTCCTGACGCGCATCAGTAGTCATCAGTCGTTTCTCCGTCGTTCTCTCTCTTGTAATTTGTTGGTTGCCGGAGTCTTGTTCCCTTCTCTGCTGCAGTCAGGTTGTGCAAATTCACACCGTTCAACGTGTTCATCGCTCAACCGCGTGAGTACTGTTGTCCGTCCGTTGCTCGGTTAACTTTTGCGCAGTAGATTTTCCAATGAGTTCTTTACCGAAAAAGAAGTGTCGGCGGTATTCTGTGGAATACTTGCAATACGGTTTTATCCCGTCTCCTCAAGACCAGTCATTGCCTATGTGCTTGAACTGCATGGCTACGTTTTCAAATGAGACCATGAAGCCTTGCAAATTGAAGAAACACTTGGTAACATTGCATCCAGATAAAAAGGATAAACCGTTGGAGTTTTTCAAAGCACTAAGAAACAATTTCGAGAAGCGGCCAGTATTAACACAATTGCTGACTGAAAGAACACAAAAATTGGACAAGGGTGTTGTCGCGTCTTACAAAATTAGTAAACTAATTGCTAAAACAGGACATGGCCACAACGTTGGTGAGTCGCTTATCCTGCCTTCCTTGTCTATTATTATCTCTGATGTCATGAACATGAATCCCAATAGCACAATTCAGGCCGTTCCTTTGAGCAACTCTACTGTTCGCAGGAGGATTGACGAAATGGCTCGTGACATCGAGGAGCGTTTGGTCGATTCGCTGAGAACACATAAATTCTCTTTGCAATTAGATGAAACGTGTTTGCAAGACAATGACAGTCTTCTAATGGCTTACGTAAGATTCTGGAATGGCGACAAATTAATGGAAGAGATGTTATTCGCCAAGAGAATTAAAACTGATACCAGAGGGTTGTCCATTTTTGAGGAAATGAAAAGTTATTTAGCTGAAAATAACATTCCACTGGAAAATATAATTGCATGCGCAACTGACGGTGCTGCTTCCATGGTTGGGCGATACAGAGGGTTCATAGCCCATTTGAAGAAGGCTATTCCTTCCGTTTTTACTATTCATTGTGTCATTCACAGGCAGCATCTCGTATCCAAAAACCTGGGAGCACGTCTCAATCACTCGCTATCGATAGTGATAAGAACTGTTAACTTCATCAAATCCCATGCCCTTCGAGATCGTCTTTTCCGACGGTTGTGTGAACATTATAACGAGAACTTCCGGACGCTTTTGCTGCATACCGAAGTGAGATGGCTGTCTAAAGGAAACTGCCTACGAAGATTTGTAACACTTTGGAACACCATAGTTTCCTTCATGTCTGACAAAGAAGATGTGGGAAAATTGATTGAAGCAAAAGCTGACATATTTTACCTGGCGGATATTTTTGAGAAATTGGACTTGTTAAACAAGAACTTACAGGGAAGAGACAGTACCCTGGTAAGTAGTAAGGAAGCCATCACTTCTTTCCTTAAGAAACTTGAAGTATACTGGCATAACATGGGTCGTCGAGAATTCTTACAGTTCCCAAACGTGAAGGAGATCGCAGAGATGGTGACCGATGACGATCTTTTGGTTTACGTGAAGCACTTGCAGCAAATACGTACTGATATGGAAGAAAGATTTCATGACCTAATAAACCTCAATATTCCAGACTGGATCTTGAACCCATTCGTTGTAGACCCAACGGAAGTGGATACAGAAATTCAAGAGAGCTTGATTGATCTGCAAAGTGATACAAGTGCACGTCATCAGTTTAGTCTCTTTGAGAAAGACTTTTGGATGAAAAATGATTTGCCGAATAAATACCCGACGTTATGGGAACAAGCTCGAACATTTTTCGTCGCCTTTCCATCGACGTACTTAGTTGAATGCGGATTCAGCAAAGTAGCTTCATTGACAAAGACGAGGAGCAGATTGGATGTTGCGACAAGAGGTGACCTGCGCTTGTCGTTGTCCAACTTAGAGCCAAATATCGACCAGTTGGCCCAAAAGTACCAAGCCCAAGGATCCCATTAAGCCAAACGGAGGTTTTGTTAACTCCATGATCGCAGATCTTAAGTTTACTTGGCTACCTGTAAAGGAACAAACGTTCTTTGCGCTCAACAATAAATGATTTCATCAATATGTGTTCCTATCAAGCTTTTCTCTGATAGGGGGGGGGCCAGGAGCTCAGCCGACCCCAGAAAGGGGGGCCGGGCGGAAAAAAGGTTGAGAATGGCTGGTTTAGACCACGAGTTACCTCGTCCATAAACCTTTGAAACGTTTGGGCAGCATTACGAAGTCCAAAGGGCATCATGACAAATTCAAAAAGACCGAAGGGAGTCGTTACAGCAGTCTTAGGAATGTCTTCAAGGCGCACTGGAATTTGGTGATACGCGTGTTCGAGGTCAATTTTAGAAAAGACACGCTTACCCTGCAGGTGCTGATTGAAGTCAGCTATATGTGGCAGTGGGTAGCGGTCTGGTACCGTGCACTGGTTCAATGCGCGGTAGTCTCCGCACGGGCGCCACTCTCCTGGCTCCTTTTTGGGCACCAAGTGTAGCGGAGATGCCCAGCAGCTCTTGGAGGGGCGCACCACACCTCGGCGAAGAAGATCGTCGAAGTGTTTCTTAGCGACTAGGAAACGATCAGGCGGCAGCCGCCGCGGTCTGCAATAAACCGGGCGTCCTGTAGTTTCAATGAAATGAACTGCATGGTGCGGTCGATTAGCCTGCGAGTTTTTGGAATCCGTAATGAACTGTTTTAAAAGTTGACGGAACCGCTCAGTTCCTGACACTCGCACTGCCGTTTGCACCTGTCCGAGTACTGCCGGATTCCGCGAGAAAATGCTTTGGAGCTTCACATCCTCGACCAATCCATAGTGATAGAGAAAGTCTGCACCCAGTAGGGCTACGTGAACGTCAGAAAGGTGAAACGTCCATTCGAGAATCGGCAATGTGGCTATCTGAATGGAAAGTGTTTGTTTTCCGAAGGATCTGATGGGTGTCCCATTTACTGCTTGCAGAGGCAGCGTCTGCAACGTGGGCGTTTGTCGGAAGTCAGAAAACGGTAGGACGCTAACCGACGCGCCTGTGTCAACCAGGAAGCGGATACCACTGATTTTATCAGTGACATAAATGCAACGGCTATTTTGAGGGAGGCCAACGACGGCCGTCAACGTCGTTGGCCTGATGCGTTTCCCGACAATGAATCGGCGGCGCACGGTGGCGTGCATTTACGAGCCTTGCTGCCAAAGCGTCGGTGATAGTAAAACAACTGACGTTCATCATGACTCATTGGGATAGGCGAGCGACGGTAATGGCCTTGGGCTTCGTGAACGACGACGTCGTTCCAACAGTAATTCTTCGAGAAGCTGCTCAACGCGTTGGAGTCGCTCTTCCAAGGCTGTACTAGCTTGACTGATGGCATTGACAGGTGGCTATTGATGAAGAATAATTCGGTCGGCTAGCTCGGCCAACTTACCGACATCTTGGTCGGAGAAGGGAATCAACGTAGAACGGACAAAAGCAGGTAGACGGCTCAGAAAAGGTTCACGGAGAACTGGGTCCGCTGTGGGGCTATCCAGCAACTGCTGCAAGTGCCTGAGGAACTCTGTGGGTTTACGATCCCCTAATTCTTCAGAGCTTAACGCTTGGTGGATACGCCGTTCCTTTGAGTCTGTCAAACGTTTGAGACAGACTTGTTTAAAGGCTGTAAACGGCTTATCTTCCGCGTGAGCGCCAAAAATGAAATCTCTGAGAGAAGCGAGCACATCGTCGGACATTCCAGTGAAAGCCAATTGTAGCTTGGTGGCCTCATCGCTAATATTCTGCTGAGCGAAGAAAAGGTCCAAACGTGCAAACCACAACTCTGGGTCAGCTGCGTAGAACGTCGGAACATGGATAGAAGTGGAAATTGTCGTAAGAGACGAAAGTGGCGTGGTGTTCGGCGATTTAGGCATAGCGGGTGCGAAAGATTCGGGTCACCAATGTGGGAACGAGGACAGACAGAAAAAGGAAAACTTTACTAGACTGCGACACAACATCAAAACGCCTAGCTCCTCACTACCGTAACCCTACCCGGTAGTCAAGTCCTGTCGTTGGCCAGGACCCAACACACTATTTTATTTTCATTGTCTTAATACTAATTCAGATTATATTTTTTTACTTCCATAACGTTTCTTTAAATAGACTGCTACATACCTTCTTCAGTAAATTGCTTGGAAGGAGTTATGACATGTCTACAACTGAATTCATGGGGGTACTCTACATGTAGCCCGCCTCTATAAGTTGACCAATTTCTTACCGCCCTTGAGTGGTCAACTTATAGAGATTCCACTGTATATATGAACTCCCAAGCATGGCTAGGTTAAAGTGGTTCCTTAGAAATGCAGTTTTGGAACGACACATGCGCAAGTGATGTACCTGTCTATTTTTCATCGACAGTCTCATTTCATTAGCATCCAAAACATACAAAAGTGACAAATGCCTGTAATAAAACTGCGTCCTTTGATTAATTCCAGCCGCCTTAAGCTGCGGACAAGCCCACCCCCCCCACAATGGTCTGCACGGTAGACGCAAAATAATTTTCCCATATAGATTGAGTTACAACTGTCGCTTCTAAATGCGCATGACGGTGCGCATGCAGTCACTGTTTCCTTACGAGTTTAGGTATGTGTACTGTGGGACCATGTGCAAAAGTATAAAAAGTGTATGAGTTTCCTATTGCGAAAACAGACGGGATTCCAAGTAAGCACTTTGATTTTTAAATGCATATTCAAGACTGACGTTGCTTCCAATGCAGTGCACAGGCTCCATTCCTGAGAGCTATGTTGTGTTCTTGAGAAAGCATACTTTTCTCAGGTCCACGTCAACTGGTATTCCATCGACTGACACTGCAACGCGATACAATGAACTGATTGCGTAAGGGAAAGGTTGTTTTTCATTACAAAACAGCGTTTGTCGGCAAAGAGCAGAAATTCATCTGGGAGACGTTATTCACTCATCGACCACAAATTAATGCCCTGCGTAATTTCTCAACATAGCCTTTTATTGAGATTATCACAGCACCGCAAGGGATGTGTTCGTACGGTAAGGCGCAGAAGTTTACCATGACCTGTTTGAAAGCATGGTTCCTTACTGCAGCTGTTACGTTCCCAGGTCCTGGAGAAAGGCGGACAACAGTCGCGTGACCGGTACAACGTTTACTATCGGTGCAAAGCGAGTAACTAAAGCGGCGGCGGCATAAATAGGATAACGGGAAGGCTACACGCACAAGACCAGCACCGTACACCCCACACAGATGTTCAGGCAGCATAGGGGAATGACCAGCGAATTTCACTCTTCTGGTCTCGTGTCAGGTTCCTCCACAACAGCAGCTAACATAAAGACTAAGCTAGAATGTTCTTGAAGCAAAAGAAATTAGTAACAAGGCGTTTCATAATAATGAAAGATACGATGTCCTTAACATTCCATTTTATCTAACACGGTTGAGTCCCGTTTCTTTTTTAAGAATATATTTATTATTGCCAGAGCTTTCGGACGTTTCCTCGTCCATCATCAGTGTTAATAATAATGTCCACTGCCCAGTCAGTGGACAGTTCTGCAAGCTCCTCCGCTCGACCAACCGGGTAGGCGGCATCAACTATCAGGTCTATACCTGGACCCTAATTTCAATATACACGCGCTGCACGGGGCGCATGGATAAAGGACAACGGCAGAAAAAGGAAGAAACATCGGATGGGGAGAAACAGAAAGAAGAAGGAAAACACCGGGAAAAGGAATTTAAAGCACAGTCGTTTTAAAGCAGATTTCGACGTGCCTTTGATTATTACTGCTGTTGTTCAGTTTTGTGTTGTGTCGCTGCCTCGGTCGGTCGGATGGGACGCTCGCTCTTCTGCATGACCGACTGGGCGGGCGACAGTCGCTTGATGGGTCCAGGTATAGACCTGATAGTTGATGCCGCCTACCCGGTTGGTCGAGCGGAGGAGCTTGCAGAACTGTCCACTGACTGGGCAGTGGACATTATTATTAACACTGATGATGGACGAGGAAACGTCCGAAAGCTCTGGCAATAATAAAAATATTCTTAAAAAAGAAACGGGACTCAACCGTGTTAGATAAAATGGAATGTTATGAAACTATCCCGTCAAGCAAAGAAGAAAATAAGGGTCTTTTCTGTTATCTGGACAATCACTTGCGCATCTTTTAGAACAATACCTCGCTTGCATCATCTGTTGTTCGGAAAAGACTGGTGAGCGCCGGCGCTTTGCGCCGGCGCTCACTATGCGACACTGTGATTGGCTATTTCAGCGACCAATGCGGGTTTGAGCAAGAGGTTTTTGCGCGATACGTTGTTAAGCGGCTTAATTAGCCGAAAAGACCATGCTTCGAACCGCTACAGAATTGCGAGTGTTGGCGGTAATACCTTGGACGTGTTGACCAGCACATGATGGATTTCTCGTACAGCAGCATAGCGCTTTAAGGTTTTTACGAGAGAATGCGTTTCTTGATGGTTAGGGACAAAGTTGATGAGCGCTCTTTCTGTTCGTCCTTTGCGCATGTACTACGGTGTACTGTTGTAATTTGAATGAACGTTGTAGTAGTTTTATTGCACGTTCACACTAATGAATGAATATACAGTAATGATAACCGGAAAACTAATAGATATACATCAATGATATACGGTGTATGTACAAGTCACGGGGAATGTGTCACTCGGGAGGGGAGCACGGGAAAAGTATCACTCGGGAGGACAGTGCGTAGCAATGTCACATAGAATTTTATCAAAGGGATCTTCACCGGGACGCAATCTTCTGCGCCATGTGAACTCGCACAGGTATGAGTGGAGCATATGCCTGTGGGTTCCACACCGGGCTTGATTTTGGCGCTTGGCATGGGACCACAGGGATTCCACAGTCTGCGTATGTGCTCCACTCACCGGGTTGACGAAGTTGATGGAATGGTTTACACGCAAGTGCGTGTAAACTTCGTCTGGCAGACTGCTGTATCCCCGCCATTCGTCTGAAACGACGGTGGTCCCAGGCCAAATGTGGTCTTTGATCACCGGGATGAGGGTGGCGCTGCTGCGATCGGGAACTTCCACGAGGAAGCACTCACCGGTTTCGCGGCAGACACCACCGAAAACCCACTGCTGTGGGTAGGCCTGGCCTCGGTTGTATTTCCGTCGAGAAAATAGACTTTCGTCGACTTCAACCGTGAGGCCAGGACCTCCGATCTTCACCGGGTTGCGCAGGACTGCTTGAGCCGCGGCTGTCCGTGCGGCAAGGTTCCATTCGACCGCCGTCGACGGAGCCATGTCCAGTTCCTGCACGCAGAAGGTACACGTGGTGTACTCTTTACTCCACGCGTACAGGAACTGGACGATCTTTCTGAGCGGCAGCTTTGATCCTGTAACGCAAGGAATCAACTTCCAATGGTGGTGTTGCAGTGAAAGTTTACCTTAGCGCCAAGTGCCGGAACGAACCGCTATGTTTTTTCCGCAGCCTGCCTTTGTACATCTCCACCGGGATGGGGACGCAGACGTTCCTGTGGACAGGGACATTCGCTCACCGCAAGAGCAAAGTCGTTGACGATGAAGAATGCCCCTATCCTGCAAGAAGCGAACTGCACTTTTTTCATCGGGAATGCTACTGGTAAGAGTAAGTAACGAGAACGATGTATGTGCGTTGGAGGACATTAAGAATGGCTAAAATTGACGGATCTTGGATCTTATAGGGAATGTGAGGCGGCACTATGGATGTCAAGAGGTGTTTTCGTAGGACCAAGCTATGCGAGTTAATTCAGTTTTTCGAATGAATAGGTGCTGGGAAGACTTTCACTGGACTACTGTACCTTTGGCGCTGAGATCAAAGGGAACTTCGCCTTTGTCGTCGGCGACAAAGGCGGCAATTGCGTTGGGGGTATTGCACATCGCGTCTGGAACGTTTACCAGACAGTGATGCGCCGGTCAAGAGGTACTGTCGTCGAAGCAGGCGAAGCGGTTTAATTCGCTTTCCCTGAATGCACTAACGCTAGGCGAGCTGCGGCTGGGCAAAAGGAATCTCGCAAGTTGAGGATTTTGTAACACGGAACGTGTACTCGTGGAACCAAGCGAAGCGCCTTAATTCGATTATTCGAATGAGTAGATGCTAGGAGAACGGTGTCTGGATAACGGGTCCATTCCAGCCAAGTCTTGCTGACATCGCACAGGTGCTAACCACTGAGACTGCAGGAGACACCTATGAGCTGTAATACCTCTTGACCCATGTGCATGCGTCTTCCTTATTCAAAAGGACTGCAATTGAATGCGAGCGCCATTCGGTATGTCTGGGAACACAGTGAGTGGCCGAACAGTTCGCCCGCGCCTAACGAGCTGATGAACACGTTCGGCGACGCTTACACCGGTGACGACGTCCACGTTGTGAAGGTTCGGTAAGTCGATGTCAATACTGTGTACTACGTTATGTGCAGCATTAAGTTTGTGGGGAAATCTTAGGCGATCAAGAGGTACCGAGCGCGCAGGTAGTGGGTATGAAAATATACGGTTATGTTTAGGTCTAGGCTTAGGTATCGGCGAAAGCGACTGCTATCAAGAAATACCGAGGGCACAGGTAGTGGGTATGAAAATATACGGTTGTGTTTGGGTCTAGGCTTAGGTATCGGCGAAAGCGACTGCTATCAAGAAATACTGAGGGCACAGGTAGCGGGTATGAAAATATACGGTTGTGTTTAGGTCTAGGCTTAGGTATCGGCGAAAGCGACTGCTATCAAGAAATACCGAGCGCACAGGTAGTGGGTATGAAAATATACGGTTATGTTTAGGTCTAGGCTTAGGTATCGGCGAAAGCGACTGCTATCAAGAAATACTGAGGGCACAGGTAGTGGGTATGAAAATATACGGTTGTGTTTGGGTCTAGGCTTAGGTATCGGCGAAAGCGACTGCTATCAAGAAATACTGAGGGCACAGGTAGCGGGTATGAAAATATACGGTTATGTTTAGGTCTAGGCTTAGGTATCGGCGAAAACGACTGCCATCAAAACTTAGCGAGCGCACACGTAGTTGCATTGAAAGGAAACTGCTGTGTTCAGGCTTAAGCTTAGGTATCAGCGAAAACGGCAGCCATCAAAACTTAGCGAGCGCACACGTAGTTGCAATGAAACGAAACGGTTGTGTTCAGGTTTAGGTATCGGCGAAAACGGCAGCCATCAAAACTTAGCGAGCGCACACGTAGTTGCAATGAAACGAAACGGTTGTGTTCAGGTTTAGGTATCGGCGAAAACGGCAGCCATCAACAATTACCGATCGCACACGTAGTTGCAATGAAAGGAAACGGTTGTGTTCAGGTTTAGGCTTAGGTATCGGCGGAAACGACAGCCAACATGCACAGTTGCGCGCACAGTTAGTGCTGATGAAAAGGAACGGTTGTGTTTGGGGTTTAGGCTTAGGTATCGGCGAAAAAACGGCAGCCAAGATGTACAGTTGCTCGCAAATTCAGCGCACACGCCAGAGTTCGACGAAAGTAACAATCAACTGCGGTTTACGAATTGACGCAACACACAGTGAACTCTTAACCTACGCACTCCACTCTCGCTCGCCGAACAAATGCGCAGCTTGGGCTAAGGTTCCCAGCTGGCGCCACAGTCGCCGGCGCTCGCGCGCCGACGCTCTTACCTAACAAGAACAATAGATTACGTAATTAGGTCAAGTGTACTGTACATTGTCCAGATAACAGCAAAGGCCCGAAAATAATTTCAATACGATGTCCTTGTTCACGAACACTAACGATTTGGTGCCAAGGATTTGGTGCAGCACGGTTTGGTGCGGCACGATTTGGTGCAGCACGATTTGATGCAGCACGATTTGGTGCCGCTTGATTGCCACAGATATGCCTGCTCAGGGGGTGGTACTGTTTTCTTCATGCAATGCCCAACAATATGGATTTGATAAGCCACAGACGACTGTGAAGGCCGGATGTGATATCAGGTCACATGCCTTATTCTGATGGGTTCACGCAGAGACCGGAAGAATATATAAATAGCACGCTGGACGGAAAGTATGTCAGCGGAAGTTCTCATGCTGGGGTGATTATTAAAATTGCATTTATGGAGTCATTATGTTGAAGCCTGAAAAGAGTAAAAGTTTCGTTTCTTATGAACTTGTCAACAACATTAGGTCACTGAAGGTCTCTGTTAAGTGGTATAAAAGACCCATCCGAACTATTTTCGCCAATTATAGCTGTGCTATTCTGCGTTTGAGCTGTTATTACAAGTCGAAATGTCACGTTTGTTGTCGGAAAGGAACCGAGAGAAGCTTGCCCACAATGGACACATGTACACCTTCGAGAAGCTAAACCGATCAGGGACCATAAAATTCTGGCGCTGTGATAAGCGATATCTGGACGAATGCAAGGCCAGAATTCACACACTTGTGACAACAGGAGAAGTAATCAAAGAAGTGAATGAACACACCCACGACAGTGACCCAGTCCGTATGGAGGTTACGGCGGTGTGTAACACCATCAAGCGTTGGGCGGAGGAAACAATGGAGACTCCTGCGATGATCATCAATGAGACGTGCGCAGGAACGTCCACCGTCACACTTGCACAACTGCCCAGCAGCGACGCGATGAAGATGATCATCCGGCGGAAAAGAAGAACTGCACAAGGTGCCCCACCACAGCCTATTCATCGTGCTTTGGTCGTCGTCCCCGAATCATACCAAATCTATCGTGAGGAGGAGCGATTTTTGCTTTACGATTCAGGTGTGGGGGACGCCAACCGAATACTCATTTTCGGGCGGCAATCACATGGCGCCTGGAGTGGCTATATGAAGACCCTATACGCTGACGGTACGTTCAAAATAGCGCCTCCCATTTTCGCACAAGTCTACGTGATCATGGCGGAAAGGGAAGGCTTTGTTTTCCCGGTGCTACACGCCCTCCTGCCCAACAAGCAGGAAGAAACGTACCGTCGCATGTTTGAAGCGATGAAGGGCATATGGCATCAGCTCGCTCCAGAGTCTATTACAACAAACTTCGAGCAGGCAACCATGAACGCCATCAGAACAGTGTTTCCTGCTGTTCAGCTTTGTGGCTGCTTCTTCCGTCTCGTCAGAAGCTTGAAGAGAAAGCTGCACCACGAAGGTCTGACAGCAAGGTACGCCACGGACCCAAGCTTCGCCCTAACTGCACGGATGATCGCCTCCTTCGCTTTTGTCCCTGTGGACTACCTTGACGGAGCTCTAAGCGACCTGTCAAGGGAACTACCAGCAGAACTACTGCGAGTACTGGACTGGTTCGAGGAGAACTATGTTGGGCTCCCGAACCGATTTGGCAGCCGTCGGATCCCGCTATATCCGCCAGAGATGTGGTCGGTTTACCAAAGGACGCTGATGGGCCGTGATCGCACGAATAATTTCGTCGAAGCGGCCCATCGACGAATGCAGTCAGAATATGGAGAAGACCACCCCACTCTCTGGAGGTTCATAGACGGGATCCGAAAGTTGCAGGCAGGAAGAGATCTCCAGTATGAGCAGTTCGTCAGGGGAGAGGAGCCGCCAAGGAGGCGCGCGAAATATGTCCGGGCAGCAGAACGAATTCTGCGAAAGGTTAGACAATTCAGCACAACGCCAACTGCTGAGTATTTGCGTGCCATAGCCAACAACTTTGCCATGGATTAACATCTATGCATCTTTTTTACTCATTTACATTCACATGTGTGCTATTCATATGTATTTGTTGTCTAACATCACCTGGTCTTTGAAATAAAATTTACATCAGACGCTAGCGAGAGGGTAACATAGTCACGAAAATCAGCAGCACTGTTTCGCCATTACAAATAACTTTTGGGCAGCAGGTAATCCTGCAACAACTAGCGAAGAGTTGCAAAAGGGAATAAAGCCAGGCAGTTGGACAGCGTGTCATTGCAATTACACTGTTTAACCGCGAAGCTAGGAGAACAGCTCAGCAGCTTGGAGGAAAAATGAACAAACTGGAGCAAAACAAAAAAGAGGGGGGATAACCTCAAAAGGCTGAAAGTAGAAGCTCAATATTTAGAGCAAAACCTTACAATTTATTCACAGCATCCTTTCTATGAGTACCAAGCGGTACCAAATCGTGCTGCACCAAATCGTGGCGCACCAAATCGTGCTGTACCAAATCGTTGGCACCAAATCGTCATGTACGCCCTTGTTCAATGAGCTTTATTCAGCGTAGCTTTCCGAACTGTCGTGTTCCGTCGTCAGCGCAGTTGGAAAGGGATGGAACGTATGGTGTCCGCGTCCACCATACGCTCCATCCCTTTCCAACTGCTCTGACGTCGGAGCGCAATAGTTCTGAAATCTACGCTGAATAAATGTGATTGAAAAAGGACACCGCATCTTTTATTATGAGTTGGAATGATCTGAATTGAAAATAGGATTTTCTGGTCCGGGGTAGAACCTCATGGTATTTTTTTATTTGCTGAAGAGGAACACGGCAATTTCCCCGTCTTTCGTTATTGTGCAATAAATATTGCGGAGCTTTCGGACGTTACCTCGTCCATAGTCAGCGCTTATATCCTATAAGCGATATAAGCGCTGACGATGGACGAAGTAACGTCCGAAAGCTCCGCAATATTTATTGCACAATAAAGACAGACGGGGAATTTGCCGTGCTTCTTTTCAACAAATAAGAAAACTACCCTGGAATGATCGTGATTGAACTACAAAAATAAAGTAAGGTTTAAAATAGAATGGTTTTGAACACTGAATTCATTCGAGGTAAATTAATGCTTCGGGCATGGAGGTAACCAAAAATTGGCATTGCAAACAACCTACTGCGGAAAGTGAAATAATAGTCTCATGTGCATCTTATTAAGATGCCAGAACACTGAAAGCGAAGCAGATAGTTTTACCTCTGCAGTTTAAACAGGACCGAAAAGCAATAAAAGATTATCCAGCAAGTCACGAATTGAAGCTGCGCAAATGGACAGCTCTTGCCCCATTTCTACTTTATTCTGCAGACTATATTAGCATAGCGACAGTAATGTTGTTAACCTGACCATATTGAGTTAGACTGTTAGATGTGTGGGTGCTCTCGACGAATGATAAAATAAATACGTTTTCTTGAACTGGTGTATTCATTACATATTGACGACGAAGACGAATCACCAACTCTTGGCACAACATCGGTTTTCCCTTGACCCGTTTGATCCCATTACGGAAGAACAGAATTTTTACATTAAGCAATTTGAGTGCTAACTCGTTCTCTTTGGTCTTCATGACGAGAGCAATATCGAAAATGCTCGCCGTACGTTACTGCTGTCCAACATTGGCAAAAAGCACTTCCAGAGGTTAGTGAATCGTTTTCGACCTAAGGACTTGAATCACTAACGTTACCAGACCAACTGAAAGCTGTGCTGCAGTTGCAATACGGTCGATAGCAATGCGTTATGGCGGATCGGGTGGCATTTTCGCAGCGATTTCGTCATGATCAGGAACAGGTAATTCAGCTTTCAAACGCCCTTCGTGGGCTCACGGGTAACTGCGATTTTGGTGACTCATTAACGGAAAGGCTGCGCGACCAGTTCGTTATTGTCATCAACATTCCATCGTGGCGACAGTAGAGGCTGCGCCAACACCCTGACGATACTGCTACGCGTCAGCATGTGGAACAGACTGCGATGATACTAAAGCGAGCACAATTGCAGCACCGGCGTCTTTTATCGCAGCCTTTGGATACTGAAGCGCAGATAACGCGGTGGCTGCCCATGAAGTCAAGCAGGTTTCCGAAGTCGGGTGAATAATTGCGCAAACGCATGTTGGACGCGATCGAGGATTGCTTGCAGTATGAGCAACGCAAGTGTACAGTTAACGAACGATGCGAAGTAGAAAATGAGATCTGCTATGAGTGCTGAAAATGGAATCACTTAGCTGCAGTTTGTGATGTGAAAAATCGCGCGAACATAAGAAAAATTCGACCGGTCAAAAGCGTTGAATTGTTACCCTGACGGAATTGCTCCTTCGGACAATTCTGAACCTGATGTTCTTTGTGGGTCCGGAGAGAGACAAAAAGCCGTCGCCACGAACTCAAAATGACATACGATCCTGTGCTACGCAGTCGGTAAGTAGTGAATACATACGGAATCAACTGGCAAGCCTTTCGTTGGAGACCACTCCTGCGCTAATCGCCTTTTCGGAAGTACCAGCACAAACGCTGGAAATAGCGGAAGTCAATGTCACGGCGTTTGGAAAAACGGTGCGTTTGTACGTGCATGTGGTATGGAGAAACAATGCCCCACTATTTGTTCAAGATTGGTGCATACCCTTTGGTATGCCTTTGCACAAAGCATTGAAGTCTGCTCGTTATGTTCATTGACGCATGCAGAGGAAGTACTCGAAGAGAAGCATCGGCAGGGTGAACTTGTACAGCGTCTGTTAAGACTGTATCCGGACGTGTTAGCGAATACGGCTAGCACAACGATTGGATACGCGGCAGTGGTTCATCTTCAGGACAAGCCGCAACCGATGATATTTAACCCCAGCTTGGTACCATTTGTCATGAGGGCACAAGCAAACAGTGAATTGAATAGATTGTTGAAAGAGGACGTCCTGGAACAAGTAGGCTCAGCAATAATGCTTATTGAATGAGCATCGCCCATAAGATGCGTCATCGAGCTGATCGGAAAAATCCGGATATGCGGAAATTTTAAAATGACTATAAATTCTCACTATCGTTTTTGATCATCATTCACTGCCTCGCTTTAAAGAGGTTATTAGGAAGCTGAACGGTGCGGCTTTGCTTTCAGTTATCGACTGAATGGATGCCTACCTACAAGTGAAAGTACACCCAAATTCAAAAGAGTGCCTAGTGATCGCCACTCATGAGGGATGCTTTCGTTATAAGTAATTTCCATTTCGCTTAGGTTTTACACTTGCATTGTTCCAAAAAATTATGGAGCAAATTTTAGCTGCCGGTATGGAAGGCACAGCCGTCTATATCCCCAAAATTATCATTGCAGGTTGCAATTATGTGAAACGACTGCATATGGAGTTGCAACGACTTAGAAAAGCAGGATTGCCACAAAATGTAAATTGCTTTGTATGTTTATGATGTAACTGGGACATCGAATTGGCAAGGAGGACATTCACATGACAGAAGAAAGAATGGAAGCCATTCAGCAGATGCCAACGCCGGTGAACGTTCACGAATTACGATCCTTCTTGGGAGCTATCGATTATTGCGCTAAGTTCGTTCCCGGTTTTCAAAGGCTTGAATGCCGTTGTACGAACTTACAAAAAGCCGTATACAGTCTGCCTGGAGGAGAGAGGATAGGTATTTTGGTGGAACACTTTAAAAGGTTTCTCAAGTCTTCTGGCAAGCTGGTTCATTACAGCGACAACCTCTCGTTTTAGCAACTGACGCACCTGGAACTAGCACAAGTGCAGTTCTACGCCATTTGTGTCCCTCAGATAAAGACCGACCCGTTGCATTTACCTCCAGGACACTTAGCGACACGAAAAAGGTACACTATCAAAGACAAAGAGGCACTTGCAATCGTGTTTGGAGTCACGTGGTTTCCCGGGTGTTTGTTTGGTCATCGGTTTACTATAAAGACAAATCATAAACCGCTAGAAATGATATTTAGAGGAGAACGAGAAGTTCCGAAAATGGCCACAAATGGTCTGGCGCGCTGGTCGTTGTTCCTGAGTGCCCACAATTGCGAAGTCCGGTATATGCCTGCATAAAATGGCACCTGCAGATGTACTGCATGGTAACCCGCACAAGCAGGTAAAGTACCAAACCGCGAAAGGCAGCCAAGTGACCAATAACTGAACCTACGATTAGCAAACCTATCAGTCACGAGAAATGAGCTCGAAAGCGAATCGCGTAGGAATGAAAAATTAGCAAAACTCATTACAAACATTGTGGAAAGAGGATGGCCAGAGAAGGCTTGTCTGCATGATGAACTAAATGAGTGCTCTGAGAAAAGGAACAAACTATCATTTTAGGGCAGGATCTTACTAAGCAAAGGCAAATTGTAGCTCAGACGAGGTTACGAGATCAGATAGTACCCATGCTTCATGAAACACACGCAAGTATAGTCGCTCAATTTCAAGTGTGGTGGCCAGGTATCGACAAAGATATAGAAAAACATGTTAGTCAACGTGAATCCTGCCAAGGAAATAGATAAGGACCACCGGAGGTTTCTCTAATTTGTTGGAACGCACCAACGAAACAGTAGACTAGGCTTCAGGTCGATTTAGCTGGGGTGCTTGAGGACCGCTGCTGGCTCATAGTCGTGGACGCGCATTCAAAACGTTTGGAAGTAGTTCCAATGATAAGCACAGCATCGATGTGCTTGATAAAACATTTGCATGGAGTATTTACAATTTTTGGTATCCCAAAAGCAATTGTATTAGATTGCGCCTGAACAGTTCGAATCTCTTTGTGATAACAACAACATCACACTTATTAAGGCAACGCCGTATTATCGGAAGATGAATGGGCTAGCGTAACGGGTAGTACGTTAATTCAAAAATCGAATTATAGCTCTTTTAGTGGAGAGACCAACCTAAACCCCCATTTATGATCAGATAAAGTGAAGATGCGGGTATACGGGAAATGAGGTGCAGGGTAATGTACATCCAAGGCAACCCCTGCGAAGAAAGCTGCATCAGATAGAAGGAGAGGAGGTTATGACACGGACATCAGCAGCGGCAAGCGATAATTGCAAGGTACTAGAAAGCTGGAAAGCTGACACATGGATAAGCTGTATGAACAATGGTCCCAGCACAGACCTGCATCTCGGTCAGTATCATGGAAGAATGGGCGAATGCGTCAACTGTCACGGCTTATGTGACAGCAGCCTGTGCTGATGACCTGACGAACATTTCTTAATTGAACCATGTAAAGGTACGAAAGGTTATTGATCTGAAACGTTTCTTTAATAATTACCCATCCATTCGCTGGTACGGCGTTGTTTACGGAGTACTTTCAGACACATTCTCGACTTCCAGCGGGATCAAGCCGCACGTTCCATCATGACTTGAACCATGTAAGAAATTATAACCTCAGGAAGATTTTGAAAAGCGCACAGTAAAGCATGTTCCAGGTTACTTGAGTCAACATAATATGCAAATCCAGGGGTACAAGGGCACTCGATTCGCTGATGCAACGTTGAGGTAATCGTTCAACTACTGTCATTTTACGTGGAAGTCGTTTGTGCAAGGGCCAAGTGCAGGTATGCAGAAATATCCCATGTGACAAAATGGGTTCCTGAGCCCGCGTTAGTCGCTCACTATTTTCGCATCAGGCAGTCGTGCCTGCAGAGTACAAGCAACTAAACAGGAGAATGCTCCTATAAATAACTGCCTACTTTTCATGATTAGCAATTCTTTTAATGTTCTGTTGGTGACTCTCTGAACTCTTCCATCGTGACACAAAAGCGCGAACGACTCTCACTCTCTCTCTTTCTCTCCCTCTCCCTCTCTCTATGACCTATAGTGTTTATGGACGATGAAGATGCGATAGGGTAAGTTCTGCTATCTACGTTTGGGGGAAATTAACAATCTTCCAAGTGCTAAGCTGGCATCCTCTCTGACATTCTCATCAATACCGCTGTGGTAATGGATGCATCAACACTGTTAAATTTTCGCTTGTTGGATATCCCTCTGTTCGCACGCGAACGTTCGATGCCTTGTTTCACTGCTAGGTCATGTTACAACCTTTCCAATCTTTCGTAGCAGTGCTATCAATATTAAACAACGGGTTCCGAAACACAGGGTAAGATCACATAATTTTAATAAAGGAATGAAACACGGCAAGAAACAACCCGTGACTGAATAATATCGTAACCGTTAAACGGAGATTTCGAGAACTCCTCTTGTTCTCGTCATCAGCGCATACACAAAGAAACATAATGGTTGAAGTGATTCGTTGAGTCATTTCACTTTAAACTCCGGGTATTGACATAAATTACTCAGTATGGACTGAGGTACTTTAAACCATCGTGAAAACCGGTTTTGTTCTAGATCATACATCGGCAGCAACTTGTCATGGAAACTACCATACTCCATATATCACTGATTGTATATCCGCCTTCCCTGTTAATGCAGGGGTTATGGCGGATGAGAACTGCTTCTTCGGTTTTTCTTATAAAATAATTGCTCTCTTTTCGAAGCCTTATTACTCTTAAACTGTCATCTGGTTGTGTACAGCCCACCACATGTTCCACCACCGCAGATCCACTGATACATTTTGACATAATGTCATTTGGATCATTGGTTTGAGGGCGTCCGCTTCCAATTATACGTTCACTCTGAGCCTTCTTTCCGCATTTCGGTACCGTTTGATCCCTGCTAAATGCTGTTCAAATCTATGGCGCATCCCGTGGCCTGTTTCTCCAAAATATGATGCACCACAACCGCATTTGATTAACTAGATAGCTCCTAGTCTGTCTTCCGGGTTTGCTTTTTGTATGTCTGTGCGGAGGATAGATCTCAGATTGCTATGACTGCTGAAAACAGCCTTAATTTCCACCATTTTCAACCTTCTCTGTATGAACTCCGCTATTCCTGAGCAGTATGGAAGAACAATTCTTGTGGTTATGTCCTGACCTCTTCTAGGTGTAATAGTTGGATTTTTCCACCTATCAATTCTTCTGTCAATATATTCATTGATGAGCCAATTCGGGTAGTTGTTCCGTAGTAAGGTCAATCTAATTTGTTGGATTTCTTCTACTAAGAATTCTTCACTGCATATTTTGAATGCTCTATCCACCATTCCAATTATTATTCCTTTCTTTACTCCTATAGGCTGGTTGGAGGTGAAGTTTAGGTAAATTTCAGAGTGAGTGGGTTTTCTGTACACTTTCGTTCTAAGTTGTTTGTCATTTCTTATAACACGGTTGAATCCCGTTTCTTTGTGAGAATATTTTTTATTTTTAGCAGAGCTTTCGGACGTTACTTCGTCCATCATCAGTGCTAAAGTTAATGTCAACTGTCCAGTACGGTCGATGGTCCTGCAAGCTCCTCCGCTCGACCAACCGGGTAGGCGGCATCAACTATCAGGTCTATACCTGGACCCATCAAGCGACTGTCGCCCGCCCAGTCGGTCACGCAGAAGAGCGAGCGTCCCAACCGACTGACCAAGGCAGCGACACAACACGAAATGAAACAACGGCAGTAACAATCAAAGGCACGTCGAATCTACTTTAAAACGACCGTCCTTTAAAGTCCTCTTCCCGGTGTTTTCTTTTTTCTTCCTGTTTCTCCTGATCCGATGTTTCTTCCTTTTTCTGCCGTTGTCCTTTTTTATCGGCAGAAAAAGGAAGAAACATCGGATAAGGAGAAACAGGAAGAAAAAAGAAAACACCGGGAAGAGGACTTTAAAGGACGGTCGTTTTAAAGTAGATTCGACGTGCCTTTGATTGTTACTGCCGTTGTTTCATTTCGTGTTGTGTCGCTGCCTTGGTCAGTCGGTTGGGACGCTCGCTCTTCTGCGTGACCGACTGGGCGGGCGACAGTCGCTTGATGGGTCCAGGTATAGACCTGATAGTTGATGTTGCCTACCCGGTTGGTCGAGCGGAGGAGCTTGCAGGACCATCGACCGTACTGGACAGTTGACATTAACTTTAGCACTGATGATGGACGAAGTAACGTCCGAAAGCTCTGCTAAAAATAAAAAATATTCTCACAAAGAAACGGGATTCAACCGTGTTATAAGAAATGACAAACAACTTAGAACGAAAGTGTACAGAAAACCCACTCACTCTGAAATTTACCTAAACTTCACCTCCAACCAGCCTATAGGAGTAAAGAAAGGAATAATAATTGGAATGGTGGATAGAGCATTCAAAATATGCAGTGAAGAATTCTTAGTAGAAGAAATCCAACAAATTAGATTGACCTTACTACGGAACAACTACCCGAATTGGCTCATCAATGAATATATTGACAGAAGAATTGATAGGTGGAAAAATCCAACTATTACACCTAGAAGAGGTCAGGACATAACCACAAGAATTGTTCTTCCATACTGCCCAGGAATAGCGGAGTTCATACAGAGAAGGTTGAAAATGGTGGAAATTAAGGCTGTTTTCAGCAGTCATAGCAATCTGAGATCTATCCTCCGCACAGACATACAAAGAGCAAACCCGGAAGACAGACTAGGAGCTATCTAGTTAATCAAATGCGGTTGTGGTGCATCATATTTTGGAGAAACAGGCCACGGGATGCGCCATAGATTTGAACAGCATTTAGCAGGGATCAAACGGTACCGAAATGCGGAAAGAAGGCTCAGAGTGAACGTATAATTGGAAGCGGACGCCCTCAAACCAATGATCCAAATGACATTATGTCAAAATGTATCAGTGGATCTGCGGTGGTGGAACATGTGGTGGGCTGTACACAACCAGATGACAGTTTAAGAGTAATAAGGCTTCGAAAAGAGAGCAATTATTTTATAAGAAAAACCGAAGAAGCAGTTCTCATCCGCCATAACCCCTGCATTAACAGGGAAGGCGGATATACAATCAGTGATATATGGAGTATGGTAGTTTCCATGACAAGTTGCTGCCGATGTATGATCTAGAACAAAACCGGTTTTCACGATGGTTTAAAGTACCTCAGTCCATACTGAGTAATTTATGTCAATACCCGGAGTTTAAAGTGAAATGACTCAACGAATCACTTCAACCATTATGTTTCTTTGTGTATGCGCTGATGACGAGAACAAGAGGAGTTCTCGAAATCTCCGTTTAACGGTTACGATATTATTCGGTCACGGGTTGTTTCTTGCCGTGTTTCATTCCTTTATTAAAATTAAGTGCTATGAATAATATGATTTTAATAAACGTCGCGCTAAAGTAGAGCAATAAATAAAAGCTACGGTAAGCAGTCTGCGGTAGTTGTTACTGAATATTAGCGCGAAGTTCGAGCTTATTTGGAATATGGCAATTCGTCCAATAAGTTTCATTGTTTGTAACGGGATATTTTTCGTAATTCCTTTTCGTTAGTTTTCACGGATTTTTATCCCGTTTCGAGTAAATATCCCGTTACAAACAATGAAACTTATTGAATAATAAGTGCCGCACGGAGCACACGAGAAAAGAAAAGAAGAAAGAAAATAAAGGAAGGAACGGCAGTAGATGGATTATAGCGGAGAGACTAAAAGGGAGAAGAAGGATAACATCGGAAGGAGTTCTTTGAAGTGCACACGCCTGAAAGAAGAAAGCAACGACGGGCTGGACTGCTGCCGTTACCTCATTTCTCGTTTGGTCGCTGTCGTGGAGAATCGGACGGGATGCTCACACCATTGCCTGACTGACAAGGCAGGCGACAAATGCTTGAGGGTTCGTTTTAGACCTGACAGCTGATGTCGCTGGCCAGGTTGGTCGGGACGGAGTGTGCTGAACCAAAGACTGCCTCGCCAGTGATCTTTATGCGCTGATGGCGATCAGGTTAGGTCCGAAAGCTTCGCTTGCTTTATTCAACGAGAAGTAAAGCATTTTTACTCGAAATGGGATAAAAGTCTGTGAAAACTAATGAAATGGCAATTCGTTTGGTAGATTTGGAGGAGGGTCTTCTGCTTCGTATATGGGCAAACCTGGTCGTGGGCGTCCGAATTTCACCTCGTATACCCGATCGTCCATAGCATCCGTGCAGCGAGCATACCACTTTCTGCATAAATAGTATTTGTCTTCTAAATTGGCGTTCTGAAGCAACGTCGTTGCATAGGTTGATGCACTAAGTCCTGTTTTACTTACCTTATATTTGACGAGAAGTTTGCGGTAAATTGGCCATAGCAATGTTTCTATACCTGGTTGTTTCAAAAGGAAGTCGAACAACTTAAGCATGCTGCTGCATGGACGATTAGGTCGTTCCTGTTTTATAATTTCAATGTATTCATCAATTGCTTCCACGGAAAAGATGGTAGTTTTTATACCAATTTCAATTACTTCTGTATATTATTAGGGAGTAAAAATATAAAATCGAATGAGTCACGATGAAACTTACCGATATGTTTTTGCCGAAAGTCAGCCTTGTCATCCGTTACAGGAGCAACACTACAAGAGTTAAGAAGGATGACACAGGCAAGCAAAAACTTTTCCATAGCTTTGCACACTTTTCCCAACAAGCAGATGCGTCCAGAGATCACAGGCAGGTGTGTACATTTTTATATACTTGCAAGGAATAGGGGTGCGACGAATTTCATTACGATTTGAACCGCTGATGATGCAGCTACATTGCTCAGAAGAGCTGCGGAATTTTCATGATTCAAAAGTAAATTGTAACCCTTCGTTGATTACTTTGTATACTTTCCTGAAGAATGAACGAATTTTACTGCCACCCTATGTCAAAGAACAGATAGCGCCTGAAGAATCCCGTCATGAGACATCCCGTCTCGAATGCAGCTTCGCTTTAAATAAATGCAGTTTAGAAAATACTGGAAGTCGTCTTTTGAACGCTCTTACACAGCTAAACGCTTTTGCCATTAGTATGCAAATGCTTGCAGTGAATATTTATCTGCAGGTAAAGCTAGTAATGCAAATGAATGCTAAGCTGATGCAAAAATTCAGATGGAAGCAACAGATAGTACGCATTTTGTGATCGGCCTAAGTGCCACTTTTGTTTACGAGCTTCCAGATTCTTTCTCACAAGTTGCTGTCCAAGTATTGATCATTGCGTTACCATTGTAGTATTCATCTGCAGTCCGTGCGCATGCGGACAATGCATTTTGTGGAATTGATGCTTAAAGGAAGTATTACTAACAGAACCAATCGGATCATGTTTGTTTCGTTCCCCGTATGGGGTTTAGTGTCGTTAGGGAGCGCTGATGACGTTCCTGTTGCTGAATGCCCTTATAAAATGCTAAGAAGACACTGTTGAGACATATTAGTGATGGTGAACTATAGGAGAATTTGCAGGATGAGCAAGTGCGAGCTATTGGCTGTGCAAACAGCATGACAGCAGAAAGTTAGGATAAAATTGTAACTATACAAATTTTCTTTTATTTAACGGGGTTTGCGCACATTAGCAAGCAACTTGTATCATGGTTATTCCCCGTTCAGTAAAAACGCTATATTCCCAAAAACGTATTCCAAAGCAGAGCTTTCGGACCAAATCCTAGGTCCGTCATCAGTGCAATAATTTCTATAGGGTTGCCACAAAGATAAACAGCCTCCTGGACTTCCAAGCAAGCAGCACAGTAGGGGCAACTGGACGTTAGTGCAGTCAACAGAACAGAAGGCGCAAACGGATGGTTGGTTCCTTTCATAATGTATACGGGAAACATTCTCATAACTACAAATTACGAGGTCTTTTTCACGGATTTTGTCCCGTTGGTTGTTGTACGTTAGCAGATCTATAAGTAATGTAGCACTTTCTCCCTACCACCGGATGGATGAGAGTAGTTATGAGAGAAACGCGTTCAGAAAGCAACGTACAATTTTCCTCGAATATTTCGGAACGCTCGAGTTCCGAAATATTCGAGGAAAATTGTACGTTGCTTTCTGAACGCGTTTCTCTCGTAACTACTCTCATCCATCCGGTGGTAGGGAGAAAGTGCTACATTACTTATAGATCTGCTAACGTACAACAACCAACGGGACAAAATCCGTGAAAAAGACCTCATGAAGATCTACGCTCCCGTTAAAAGACACCCTGTCTTTCGAACTACAAATTACGGAATATTTCAACCCGTTGGTGAAAGAAGCAACGTTTAATTGCGAAGCTTTCGGGAACGAACCTTTCCCGTCCTCAGCGGAAAACCTAATGGCAACGAAAACATAAATAGCAATGGTCTTCGTAGTTATGAAAAAAGTGAAAAGATACGGTATCCATGTTCAACGAGCTTTAATAGGCGAAGCTTTCGGAACGTACGTGTTCCGTCATCAGCGCGATTCAAAGTGTGGTAGGACAAGTGGTAGAGTGGTATATATGTTGTTGCAAAGGGGTCAGGTAGCTATTTTGCAGACCCCGGTCAGATTAATTAGATCGGTCCCAAGTAATTTGTAGTTATGAGAATGTTTACCGTATACATTATGAAAGGAACCAACCATCCGTGTGCGCCGTCTGTTCTATTGACTGAACTAACCTTTAGGTGCCTCTACTGTGCTGCTTGCTTGGAAGTCCAGGAAGCTGTTTATCTTTATGGCAACCCAATAGTAACAGTTTTTTCACTTTTTTCATAATTATGAGACACCTTGTTACTATTAATAATTCCTCTTGCTTCAAGATTTTCGTAGTGTCCAATCAGGAAGGGGCCTTAGGTAAATAAGGAAGGGAAAAATTATATGGGGCGGTTAGCATCACTTTGCCGAAGGCGTAAACGAGGGTAAGGATAGGCATATCCGGTTTGTTCATCCTTTATTCAGGGAACAACAATTCGTGGAATGGACGATAAGGCCCCGTAACTCGTTCATTTCCACTCCATTGTCCCTGTTTATAGTTGTGCTGTGTCGAATATAAAGGGCTTCCTTTATTTTTCTCGTCATGAATTGGTTATCCACGCAAAGGACCTCAGGGTAAAGCGTACTAGAGCAGGTAGCAGCATACTCTGCCACAGCTGAAGCCTTCAAACATTGTGCCGTTATTGCCATTTACTAGTTAGTTACGATGTTCGGATATCTATTATATTTTCGGCTGTCGACCCGTTTGATGGTATCTGTAATAGATCTGAAAACACGCCCTACCAGCGGATGGATGGGCAGTTATTAGAAAGTATCACAGATAGAGAACGCTTATCGAGTCAGAGCTTTCGGCACTCTCTGGTGCCGTCGTCAGTAATGGGAAAGAGTGTCAGTATCAGTTCTCTATCTGTGATACTTTCTAATAACTGCCCATCCATCCGCTGGTAGGGCGTGTTTTCAGATCTATTACAGATACCATCAAACGGGTCGACAGCCGGAAAAAGATATCTGAACATGAACAAGCAAGTTACAAAACACCCAGTGTTTAGTTACGATGTGAAGGATCTCTTCACCAGCATCCCAATTGAGTGCACTCTCAAAGTTCTGCAGCCATTATTGGATAATGACAGTCAACTCGCAAGCATAACAAAACTGAACAGTCATCATATCACGAAATTAGTATTCTTTTGCATGTCAGAAGGAAAGTACTTTCATTTTGAAAACAAGTTTTTCAAACAAAACGGCGGTGCTCCTATGGGCAGCCCATTATCGCCAGTGCTTGCAGTGGTATTCATGGGGAGTTTTGAAAGAAAGGTCTTCACCTCGATTAACAGCTACGTCAAACCCAAGTTCTTTAAGAGGTACGTAGACGACATTTTCGCTATAATAGAGAGTGAAAAAGAAGGCCAATTTTTGGAAGAACTAAACAGTGCTTTCCCTAACGAAACTTCGTTTACAATAGAGAAAGAGGAGAACAATAGACTGCCTTTCTTGGACTGCTTAATTCTGAGATTACAAGGGACACTGAAAACGACAGTCTACATGAAAGTAACCCATTCTGACAGATATTTGAATGCTTTCTCCCACCACTTGAGATCGATGATGAAAGCCGTTGTGAGGTCTTTAGTGGACAGAGCGATAGACATTTGTGATACAGAATTTTTGGAAGAAGAATTATCCCATATTACACGGACTTTGAAAAACAATGATTATCCTACCCAACTTATTCACTCCACCATTCGAGAAAGACTAAATCTTGGAGACAGGAGAAACACGAGTACTATAAACCCTATCACTCTCTGCATACCGTATTTCACAGGCCTGGGAGAAAAACTAATCAGATTGGGAAAATCGTTCAACTTCAGAATCTTCTTTAAAAGCCCACCAAACATGAGAGCAGTTCTCAGAAATGACAGCAGCACCACTTCTTTGGAAAAGGGACCTGGAGTGGTGAAATGCAGTCAAATGTGACTGTGGCGCAACCTACATTGGCGAAACCGGAAATTCAATAAGCCACAGTTTCTTGGAGCACATGAAGTGCCTAACACGTTACCTAAATGCTAATAGCAGGGCAGAGGGTACACAGATTAGGCACAGAGGAAGCCCACAAACTTTGGAACCTGCTACAATAATGGCACAATGTTTGAAGGCTTTGGCTATGGCAGAGCATGCTGCTATCTGCTCTAGTACACTCTACCCTGAAGTCCTTTGCGTGGATAACCAATTCAGGATAAAAAAAATAAAGGAAGCCCTTTACATTCGACATAACACAACTATGAACAGGGACAATGGAGTGGAAATGGACGAGTTATGGGGCTCCATCGTCCATTGCACGAATTGTTGCTCCCTGAATCAGGGAAGAACAAACCGAATATGCCTATCCTTACACCCGTTTACGCCTTAGGCCAGTGTTTCCCAACCTTTCGCCCGCCATCGCCCCCCTAGACGCTGCCATCGCCCCCCTAGACACCGCCATCGCCCCCTTGACGTCATCATCACCCCCTTAGGCTCTGTCGTCGCGTACAGAGTTAAAATAGCTCTTTCCCTCCGTTTTGCACCACTATTTCTTGACCCTTGCTGGCATGACACCATTTTCCCGGCGGCTTTTGTGGAGATGGCAAATAGCTTTTCACGTCACTATCCCGCGACAAGCTGCATACAGGTGGCTCCGAGCGAGCCGGTACGGCCAAGCATGACAGCAAAATATCGGTGTCAAGCGGTGTATAGGCTTTTCGCGGCATCAGTCTTTGGATGACCGCCGTTGGGTAACGTTGGGGAGGGCCGAGGCTGTCTGGTACTTCCTGTTTTAAAAACGCTATGAAGGCGCGATAGATCCCTGACATCGACGGTGCACCGTCAGTGGGAACGGATACTATATTCGCAAGCGGAATTTTCTTTTCTGCAAAATATGCTTTCAATAAAGCGAAGATGCTTGCACCTTTCGTGTCGGTTACCAACTCCTTTGCAAACAATAGTTCTTGAACCAGCTTTTCGTCCTTTATGAAACGAACGTAGGCCAGCAGCAAGACTTCATTGCCCGACAAACATGATTCATCAATCTGTAGGGAGAACTGCGTTGTCCTTAGGGAGCTGCACAACGCATCTTCCACATTGTTAGCCGTTTCATCAATGCGACGCTGGACCGTATTATTGCTTAACGGAATTTTCTTAACTACATCAGCTGAAGGTCTGTGTAAAACTGTTTCCAGTACCTCACTTACTACTGGAATTAGCAGTTCCTCGCCAACTGTATGGGCATATCCAGTTTTCGCAATCAACATTGAAATTCTGTAAGACGCAAGCAAGCCATCGCAAACTTCTTTGGATGTCCAGGAAAATGGCTTCCCTAACCTGGGCTGTTTAGTTCGCTTGTCGCGAAGCGCTTGAAAATATGAGACATCTTTATCTGCTTTCCCCGGATGCTGTCTAGAAAGGTGGTCCAACATCCGTGAAGGTTTCATAGCCTCATTCGATAGCACTTTCTCGCAAATCAGACACATCGATAAATGTCTGTTACCGTGCGAAGGAATGAAGCCATATTTCAAGTAATCCGCGCTGTGGAGCCTGCACTTTTTCTTAGGCTCTGACATGCCTCACCCTGCAAACCAATTTTTTCTGAGGAATCCTTTCGGGTCGGGGTGCATTTAACTAACCTCTTCAACTTCGACGGTTCTCTAATCAATGGCAGAGCAGTTAAGCCTTCAAAAACCTGACGTTCGTTTTGGTATGCGACCGCTTCTTTCGCTTTGGAATAGTGCTCACGTGGATTCTCTGTTAGCCCTTCTACAGGTTTAATAGCCGTAGTTATTAAATGCTCAAGTACATGAGGCCATCTCACTTACTTAAAATGCTTGAATAGGCGCAAGTTGAACACTCAGAATCAAAACTTCTTGAAGAGTACACAGCAAGCAGCGAAAAATGCACGACTCAGAAAACCCTTAGCTTAGCACCATACCCTCACCCTTCTTAGCTTTCACCATAGCACCATACCCTTAGCTTTCTATCGCCCCCTCCGCATCCTATCGCCCCCCTGAACCTTCCATCGCCCCCTTCGTCGCCCCCCTGGCCTTCATCGCCCCCCTGAGCATCAAAATCGCCCCCCAGGGGGCGATATCGCCCCCGTTGGGAAACATTGCCTTAGGCGAAGCGATGCTGACGGCCCTACATAATTTTTCCCTTCCTTATTTACCTAAGGCCCCTTCCTGATTGGACACTACCAAAACCATAGCTATTTATGTTTTCATTGCCATTACGTTTTGCGCTGAGGAAGGAAAAGGTTCGTTCCCGAAAGCTTCGCAATTAGACGTTGCTTCTTTCACCAACGCGTTGAAATATTCTGTAAGTGATTTGTAGTTGTGAGGACTAACACGCCCGTTCATAGAAACAGCGTCTTCAATACGGGAAACATTAGCCTTATATTAAGGCCTAAGCTTAGGTAAGGGCAGAAAACAATGCCTACAGTTGTGTTGCTTTCACATTCTGTAAGGTAAACATAACCCTTATGTTATGGTCTAGGCTTAGGTAAGGGCAGAAAACGGCGCCTATGATTGTATTGCTTTCATAATGTATATGGAAACATCAGCCTTGCGTTTAGGCCTAGGCTTAGGTAAGGGAAGAAAACGATGCTTATGGTGGTGTCGTCCTTGTTACTAAAACTTGGATGTCGTACTCTGCTGCCGTTATTTAAGATTTAGGTGAAACGTTAATGTTGCGTTCACGTCTATGCTTCGTTAAGGACAGAAAGCAAAGCGCGTGATGGAAACCAGTTGTACGAACGATGGTTTATGAAGGGTCTGACAGTTGGTATTTTGCCGTAAGGCTTGCTGGAGTTTTAATGAGTCGGTTTGTGTAATGTTGTAGAGCAGATATCTCAGCGCTAAAGTAAACGGAGAGGGTGTCTCTGCGTTGGCGTATATTGCGTTGTTTTGTATTTATGTTGCAGTTAGGAAGGGTGATTGGGGTCGTAACAATAGAAGGAATGTGGGTGCGCCGAGCGATAGATAATGCCACTAGAGATGAGCGTCGTATGAATAGCGTGTAGTGGCGTGATAAGACGAGTTGACGGTTAAATGCCTGCAAAAAAGTTGACGTCAAGGAACAAACGAAAATGTGACTGGTTGGCGATGCAAGCTGATTCTGCTGAAGAGGATGTTTCATTTTGCGACGATCAGTGGTACGCTGCACTTGAACTTTGTCTAGCTCTGTGCTAGATTCGTTAAAGACGAAATGTCTGCTGTGCAGTTTATGCAAGGAAGGGGCCTAATTCACGATAGAAGAGTCTGCACCCGATGTGGTACTTGCATGTTGCTGCGGTGCATGGAGGAACGTGACGACGTGCCGTGGCGGTACTGCGGGAAACAGTGATGAAAAGAGCTGTCGCCGAAAACGGGTACGTGGTTCTGAGGCAGTAATCGATTGGCGAATAGTTTGTTGCTCATTGTAGTGGTGTTTAGGGTGTGAACAGCCCGTGAAGATCATGATCGAGAAATACTACGGTCGGCAATCGTCCCGTTGCTGCACTCGAACTAAAGGTCAGTTTTCGTTTTAGTGTGTCGTTTTGCGGCTAAGTCCCTCAACTGAGCGAAAAAGTAGGCAATTCCTCGCTGATCGGCCGTTTTGCGGCTAAGTCTTCTATTTCGAGCATAATATTAATACATCGTCATCGATGATGGCGCCACCTACACATCGGGAGCTCAGACAGACAATTATCGAAGCTACGGTGGCGCTACCTACATTACGAACAACAAATCAGCGATTTGCTTGCGACGTTAGCTTCCCTACAGGAAAGAACTGGGAACCAGACAAACAAGATCCCTTTCCCTGTTTGAGTGAGAATGTCACATTGGCTCTTCGATGGAAGTTTCTTAGCATTCCCTGGAATTTAGGATATCATTGTGATGCGCATTATGATTGGACATGATTGGTGGATTCATCACTATGATTAGGAATTCTGGGAACAAAGCAGAAAGATATATCATGCAAATTCTCAACCACCAGTTACATCATGAACGAAACGCTGACTAGGATAGGTCTATGCCGTCATTTTCAGGGATGCAAAAGTAATTTGATATGATGCTGCGGTTTTTCACTGTTCTTCAGATTGAATACAATATGCTTCATCACGGGTTGTTGTGTTTAGAAGTTTCTTTGCACGGCAGTTGAACCCGTTTATTGAGCCGAAAAAAGTACAATGTAAATCAACGATGAAATGCACGTACCATTAGCGAGAATGTTCGAAGTTTCGGAGCTGCCTGCTCCGTCGTCAGCGGAATGTCCAAATAGGGTAACATAAAAATTCTTTAGATTTTAATAAATTTTTGCAGCTTTCGGGATACCCCGAAAGCTACGGAAATCAATAAAATCAAAAGAACAGTGACAAGTCGTGCCATCATATCATGTTTAATTACCCTGTTAAAGAAGCCCGGTTTTCAAATACAAATGCGATGCTGCTAATTGGTCACTGCATCAGGCAACTACGCTTATGGTTCAATCAGTACAATGCTAAGCTATTCTATTAACATCAAGAAACAATCAAGGAAAATGTTTAAGAAATCCGATCGCCGGAACTCTACTCTTCAAGGCAATGAACAATTCAATGCCTTGTTACAGAGACAGGATACTCGACTTAGGAGCTAGTTGGATAACCTGCCATTGTTATTCATATTGTGGAATCGTATATCAGAATGCTGCGCGTGCAATGTAGTTAATCGACCTGTATCTAGCACAAGTATTTGAAGAACTTCCTCATTGCTCACGCAATGGACACAGCGAGAAACTTCACTTCTATGGTCTTCTATTGTAGTCTCATGATTAAGCTACCTGCTCTAACATTTCATGTTGACAGAGCTTTTGGGTTGCCCAGTAGTTGCCTCTGCTGCTTCACGATGTACTGCATGTACTTAGGTGCTCTGATATTTCACACTGGCAATGAGGTACGTCGTTGCTCGCCTGTTTGAAAGGCAAATTTTGAAGTTGGTCTGGAAACCATTAGGAACAATAATATGAAAGCGTTCCTGCCTCACCTTGTGATATTTGATTGTCGAAGTTGCTTGTCGACATAGATTCATTGAACTTTGCAGAAATACATAACATTGTCCAATTTCGACCATCATGAATAATGCACTCTCATTTGGACGTCAGAGGCGGCTGCATCAGTAATGCATTCAGTGCATTCCTTTCGTATTCATCGTTGTTCTGCGTTGCAAACGACTCATTGAAATTCCCGAAATGTTCCACCCGCGCATTCTCGTTCGTCTTGATATGCCGATCGTTGTATAACTTGGTTTTTCCTTGCGCGCAATGGCTGAAAGGTATAAAGCATCTTTCAAGCTGGTTTAGCGTAACTCACGTAATATGTGCCATAATTGGATATTTTTCACGCGCAGTTAAGATCATGAGGATGCTGTTAGTCTTGCAACTTTGGTCAGAGGCTCTTCGATTTCTTTGCTGGAGAAATATCGGGAAAATGTTTTTCCAGAAGGCTGTTTGTCAGTATCGCTCTGAGTATTTCTGTCAGTAGTGACTCGAAAGGCTACTAAGTAACAAAATCATTTACTAATTGATTTTCAGAGCTCTTTACTGCGCTTGAAAGCAATAAAGTGTAATGGATGATTCCCAAATGTTGAACACCGGTAGAACGCAATGTGTGGAAGCTTGGATTCTATAATACGAGTGCCATTAGTTTTTATTTATTGTGAAAGGACTCCGTGCCGCTTGAAGTACTCTGCATACTTTCCAACAAAAAAGATAAATAAGCTGAAGGAAATTTCTAACTCAATGATTTAGTCGCGTAAAGACAGGAAACCGTTTATGCATGTAGAGAAGCAAACGAATATGGCAAACAAAATGGTAGAGGTGGCATGACGAATGTGATAGAACTTCTTACGTCTGCCAACCCTTCTTTTTCATCTCTTTTCCAAAAGTTCGTTTGTTGTTGAAGACTGGGTTCATTGTAACGGGAGATAAACGGATGACTTGGATTTTCTACGGATTCTTCCCGTTTTCGAGCGTCTGAAATTGAACGAAACAACGCCCTACCACCGGATGGATGGGCAGTTATTAGGTAAAAGGTCAGAAAACGCTTGCTTTTTCTCTCAGAGCTTTCGGAACAACCTAGTTCCGTCGTCAGCGAGTGGCAAAGTCCGGTATGTGCCATAATTGGTAGGCCAACATGTGCCATGTGCCTTTGCCACTCGCTGACGACGGAACTAGGATGTTCCGAAAGCTCTGAGAGAAAAAGCAAGCGTTTTCTGACCTTTTACCTAATAACTGCCCATCCATCCGGTGGTAGGGCGTTGTTTCGTTCAATTTCAGACGCTCGAAAACGGGAAGAATCCGTAGAAATCCAAGTCAAGTTCGTCTGTTCGATGAAACACCGCGCCTACTCAAATTAAGCTTACGCCTAGGTGTCAAATAGACTGTATTTTTCATTGTCATCTTCAATGGGTTACCAGCACTGTCGCGAACCGACGGCACGACTATATCCAAAACGTTGGATGGTAATATGCTCTTAGCATGAGCACTTTTCGGGGACAGCTTCTAGATAAGTAATATGACAGTCAGTTTAGCAGCAACACCCACCCAAACATACCATTAACAGCCAATGGGGTTTGGCACCTTTTTAAATAATGTTGGCAAAGCGTTCCTTCCTAATTCTACAGAAGAATGCCTTGTAGGTCTCATATCGTTTAATGCTATGTTTGGGTGTCTGGGCGACATTCACATGGCCCTGGTGCTTGATATTCCTAGATACAGCTGGCAAACTGCACAGAAACTAATTTTAATTGTCCACTGGGTAGGAGCTTCAGCTGATGCAGTTTGCATTGAAGGTCTACGCATGCACTTGAAATATGGCAAAATGGCTGCATTTTACTACAACTACCCCGAATTCGGTTATGGTGACCATGACTATCCTACTCCGTTCGAAATTGTCAATGAACCTGGTTACCTTGACTCGATGCGCAAGCAAGCTGCATTTGAGTTTTCTGCTTGGATTTTCCAACCAGGGCGAATGCAGAATGTTCACAAGGATACCGTTCGAATGGTGCTGCAGCCTTCTTACCAAGGTTCAGTTATGGCACACTGACGGCAAGGCTATGTACCCTTTCTTAGAACAATGTCTTGACTTTTCAATTATCACATCACACGACAACAATTTTGCCTCGAGACTCAATACTGCGCACGAAGCTGCATTATCGGTCCTGTTTGTTTCTTTGATTGCTTCTAATGCAGGCAAGAGAATTTTGAACCAAGCTGGCAAGGAAATATCTGGTCCTAACGGTTGGAACTTGAACCTTCGCAAAGCATTGCAATTGAGTGAGGTTATCAACCAAATGCGTAACCTAGGAGGATTTCCAACCGCAAATAAGGCTCATCAGTCCCTCAAAGTGGGGCAAGTGGGCTCGTGCTCGAAGATTTTTCTATCTCTACTGCTATATTCTTTAAGCATTGTACCGAGTTTAAAGGTTATAAGTTTTTTGGGCTGCTCTTCCTCATACATGGCGAGCATGGCTACATGTTCGACAATTCTGCAATCGATCAAATAGTGCTGTGTGTTCGAAATTATGTTAACTCATGATTTTATGCCTACTTTTACCGTGTCGTAGGCGATGCACATGCTTCTCGTCCTAACATGGTTGTTGCATTCTAAACGATTATCACTTGGATAGCTGAAGGGATTCGTGTGGGTGGTATTGATGTCGACCTCCACAGGCACATGAAACAGTGTCTGGGTGTCCTGCTGAATGACTTCCACACTGACCTTGAGCCGCTAGAACAGGGATGGGGAACCTCCGGTCCGCGTGCCGGATACCGCCCGCGAGACCATTCCATCCGGCAAGCCAGATCATTCCATCCGGCCCGCCACACCATTCCATCCGGCCCGCGAATGGTCTTATGTGCGTCCAAACGGCCCGCAGCAGCAAAAAGGTTCCCAACCCCTGCGCTAGAACTTGGTGCTCAAGAACGGCACAGTCAGCTCATGCGCGAGCTGGACCTCAAGCTTGAGCACAGCTTTGTCAGTCTTCTGAATCAGCTTGACATCAGTGATGGAGCAAAAATTGACTTGGCACATGCTTTCCACTTCTTGCCGGCACCGGACTGTGATGTCACTAATTTATTTGCAACCACCATGTCGAAACTCAATGATAGCAATGCCGTGAATGCTGAAGTTTTTGATCGGTTCATGAAGTACTGCAAATCACTTGATCTGACTTATTACATGCGGCAAAAGAAGCGAACTCCTGCCAATGCTGGAAAGCCAGTTCACATGACCGAATCTTGGGTGAAGAAATGTCCTTCCGGCATTCGAGACATGGATTGAAGGCGAGTTCCTTTTTGAACTTAGCATGGATGTGTGGCATTGGGAATGCGGAGATGCTACTCATGTCCTTGCTGACCCAGAAGTCTGCTACACGTCTAGCAGAATCAGTTACATACCATACGTCGACCATAATGAACTGTTGTATGCTCTCATTTATTCCCCTTTGCTCGCGAAACGGTACAGTCCCAAGGATGTCCGCGAATGGCTTGCTATGCCCAAGTTGCCGCCAGACTAACCGAAAGAGCTTCCGCAAGTGCTTGCTGCCAAGTGCGAAAACACTAAACCCATAGGAAAGACTAGGGAAACGTGCTCTGCATGTGACATAGTGAGAGAAGTGACTACAGAGTTCGACCGTTCTGCGAACATGCTCTGCAATCTGCACTCAGCTGCCATGCTAAGGAAGCCTGGCGACTTGACTACTAAGAGAATTATGTCCATAGTTTCTGCCTCCAAAGGCTATAATCTGATGTTTTTGGCTGGAGTCCAAACGCACTTCGAGAGGCAATGATGGTCCACAATCATTATGTTTAGCGCACGTGTGCTGTACGTCAGAAGTATGACATAACTGAGTTGTGGTCTAGGATCAAATTGTTGATCTCTAAACGCAGGACTTTCCATGAAGCACTTGGTGACAAAGGAATGTTCCAGGGGTTCACTGGCGCGATGTATACGGTCTTCCACGTCCACATGTTGTACTTTTGCATTTATGAATCCAAACGTAAACACTACCGTCGCGATCCGAAGCCGCACGTGCTGCAGCACTTATTGATGATGCAATCATCTCGGTTCGTTTGGATGTGAGCCGAACCAAGGACGAAACCCAAATGTGTTCCTTGATCACATTAAGGACACGTACAAACAGCTCGGTTTCGTCGTCGACATTGGCAAACACTGTACTCTACAGACAAGTGCATCTTCTTGAATCGCATTTACGAGGGAAAGTCAGAGGTCTTGACTGCCATGAATGTTTTCTCTAAGATGTCACATGAACACAGAAGACGCTATGTGTGCAGTGATGAGCATGTCTCTAGTATCTTCAATACAGGCCGTTGCGCAGTTGGCCGTGGGGCTGACCCGGTCGTCACATACTACTATTGTGCACTTAAGAGCTTCCTCTTCCTTTTGCCCAGAATTGAAAGGAATTGCTCATGGACTAAGGAATCCTTGGTAGTTGGGGCACTTATGCCACTGGACCTAGGAGAGTTGGCTTACCCCACGATTGTTCGCTGGTTTGTAGGGTTGGCTTACTCCAAGGAAGAAAACATTTCTGTTATGAAAACAAGAAAACATTCGGTTATGAAAGTGGGAAAGAAGGGATAAAAGATGGTGAAAATTGGATTGTCACTTTAAGACCCGGGCGTTTTAAAGAAGAGCATGTCGACGGGCACGGGATGTTTACTGTCGTTGTTCATTTGGAGTTGTATCACTGTCCCTGTCTGTCGGTGGGGATGCTCGATCTCTGCAGGACTGACTGGGCGGGCGACAGAGGCTTGACGGGTACAAGAGTAGTAGCTGATAGTTGATGTTGCCAGCCCGGACGGTCTAGCAGAGCTTGCAGAGGCTGGGCAGTCGACCAAAATTGCGTTAGACTGAGGATGGGCACATGAGCTGTACCCGAAAGCTCTGCGTTTAGCAATAAACGTTCTTATTTAACGGGTTATACCGTGTTGAAGAATTTGTTCGCAAAAAATGCATCTGCCCCGTCAAAGAAGAAGAAAAAATTTTGAAGAAGAAAACATTTCTAATATGACAGTCGGAGTGAAATTGTACCTATGAGTCGCATTTCTAAATGGATACCAAGTGAACTGACTTAAGCAATAGGTGCAGGTAAAGGTGATGACACTTCGACTTCACATATTTTGTATTTGAACTCTTTTGCTGTGGGAAGCTTTCTGAAAATATAGTATAGTTTTGCCAATCGGTGCCCCTTTTGAGCGTGCGCATTCGAGCCGGTGTCCAGGACATTTGCTTATCTCAACTGAAAGAACATTGCTTCTTCGATGCAAAGTATAATATTTGCTGCTAACGATGAATTCTTGAATAGAATCTTAAATTGGATTGTGCTGAATTGTACCCAAACGTGTATGCACTAGGGATGAGAATAATAATTTATATCCAATGAGAGAGTTTTCGTGATTCGACTAATGCTGTTGGCCGCGTGTTTATTTTGAGTGATCATATGCGTAGGCATCAAGCCTTTCACCGAGCATTACATATGACCAATAGCGTCCTGTGGTCGGGCGTTTGGTAATTGCGCAGGTGTGCGTTTAAATTTGGTGGGAAAATGTGCACTTATTTGAAATGTGCTATTCAGCACCGTATGCAGATAAAAGTGCAAGCACTTTATCCTATTAATTCAAGGAGCATTTGTCAAACTTAACACAATGCCACGGCAAGGTTGTTACACAGTTAAATGACGTAAGGAACGGCTATAGAGTCCTTCCTAAAGAATTATCATTGGCAAACCGACGAAACCTAATTCTGTTTTGGAACATGCGTTTGAATGCACGGTTCCCCTAAAGCATCGAATTACATGTACTGAGCTCCACTTTTCATTAACGTTTTTCAATCGTTAATGAAGAGACAAGGCCGTGCTTAAATCCTTAGTTCGTCCATTCGTTCATCTGATTCTGTTTTTGTTATTAAAACATTCGTTGACCTTGGTTTCGAGACCATCACATATTCCTTGTTTTACATCAAACGCTAATGCAGGCGTTTGAAATGAAGTCACAATTTTGATGGTAAGCCATGACTGCATGGTTAACAGTATGGATTCTCACTGAAGTTCTTCGCTGGTTGTATTTACAAACCAAGAACTGACATAACCGCTGGATGGGTGGAATGTATAGTAATGGAAAATGGCATAAGCAAACTTGTGAGGAAATTAAAGCTTGCAGGAGCGAACTCCTTCCATTCTTAAAGATTGTGCATGATCAGAGGAATGAACTAGTGAATGATGTTGTCAGGATGCACCACACCACGCGAATGCATGTGATAACCGGGAGTTGAATATTGAGCACCCGGACTGGCACTGGTACGCCATGGAGCAACCAAGCTAGCTTATGGAGCATTCATTAACGCATTGCAATTATTAACACGCACCCACTGGTCAGGCAGCCAGTTTCTAAAAATTGTTTGCCTGGATATTCCTATTGCAAAAATGTGGATCAGTCAAATCATTCCCTGTACTTGGATAATATCCTATCTGAACTGGCTTCCTGACCAAGCATCATGGCGCAAGTTGAAGCGTAAGTCCGCGCAAAGCCGCTTCATACACGACAAGAAATTTACCACATCCTTCCGTTATCCCCAATTCCCAGCCCCGTTGTTTCAGGAAGAAGTCTAATAGTGCAATCATGTTCTTGCATGTTTTCCAATGCCCTTCTTGCAAGGGTTTTTTATGTACACTTAATATAGTCGGTATGTTTTGTGCCACATGCAACGTAACTTGTGCAGTATGGAAAAATGAACGTATATAACCGGATGATTCCTGAGAAACTCAGTGAAGCAGCTATTCGAGCGTTCGCCTTGTCACCAGTTGCGGCGTTAAGATGGTTGAAGTTGAGAAGGATCACGCAAATCAGTAAGATTTTCTGATCTTGCTCTTTCGTTCCCCGTGCTTGCTGCAGCAGGCGCTGAAGACGTTTCGTAGTCCGTGCTTGCTGTAGAGGGCGCTGATGACGTTCGTGTTGTTGAACTGATATAAAATGCGGGTCTTTCCTAGTAGCAACCCCCTAGGCGGCGCTGATGTCGTTTTCGTTGCTGCGCGACGTACTCTGCACGAAATTGAAAAGACTTAGCCGCAAAGCGGCCGAGCAACTATAAATAGCATACTTTCTCACTCAGTTGACGCATTTAGCCGCAAAACGACATCCTCAAACGTTAAGGTTAGTGATGCTGACGTGACTAAGATTGAGGTTGTGAAAGTGAGTCTGTTTTGTCAAAGCTCGACCATACTTGAACGCAAATATATGCTTCAGTGAAACTTAAATAGAAGTGTGCAGAATGATAGCTAGAGTGAGTAGGTGGGTAAACCGTTGCATGCCGTATAGGCTAAAGTACAGCCTAAGCTTAAGCCAAAACATGAGGAAACGTGTGGAAAGTCAACGCTAGAATGGGTGCGTACGTTCATCAGGCACAGGGCTCGCTCAAAGTAGGATCTAAGCCTAAGCTAAAACCAGAAGGGAAAGTGTGGAAGCAAGACATCATAGTCAAAGGTATTCTTTCTGTACTTAATGTATAGACTGAAGATGATCAGAATTACAGTGTAGCCCTACAACGCGGAAACTTCATAAGGCAACATACCTTTTCCGCCTACAGAATGTTTAGTGGAACTTTTGCCGCAAACTGTCATAGGAAAGATGGGCACGTTCATTTTTACCGTGCACCCCCCCTTCTACCCAAAGGACAACGCGAACTCATTCGCTTATGGATTACAATGTTTTCCGTCTTTGAGATCTGTTCGTTCCCGGCTAATGCGTTTTGTGAAAGGGACATTGCAGAAACTTGCAGACCACTCTCAAGTGCATCCAGCCGACGTAATTATCCATAAACAAATCTGGCTAAAACGCTTTTCGAAAACGAATTGATTTTGAAATTATTGAGCAAAACATGCTAAAGCTTGGCTCAGGGTCAAGGAAACATAAGTAATCGAGTTTATTCCATACAATATATGTGCATATCACGATGGTGGGTGCAAGGCAGCGATGTCCTTTAATATTTGGTCGAATGCCTGTTCACGGCGATACTTCCGGCGCCACGTCGCCTCGGCCAAGTGCCACCGCAGCCTGCTGCGGTGCATCCCACATCGCAGCCGGACAGACCGCTTCAGTTGGGCCCACAGCGATTCTATTGTTTGCGTGTGGGCGCCAGTAGCGCTGTCGACAAAATTTGTTGAGTGGTTCACCGTCATGTGGGTGAACCCTTCAGCGGAAAGGCCTGAATAGGCCCTCCACTTGTCAGTCATAATGACGCTCCCGGGCCTCACGTGTTTTTTAATCAGCGCCATTAGTGTGGCGCTGGGGCGATCTTTTACCGGGACCGCAAAAAATTCTTTCGCCAAACACCCACTGCTGTGGGTACACGCGGCCAACGTTGTATTTTCGTTTTGAAAACATGGTCTCATCAAGCTCGACGATGAGACCATCATCACCGATAATCAGCGGCTGCCTTGAAACCACTTCCGCCGCGGCCACTCTCATCCAGTGGTTCCATGCTACCGCCGTATTTTTGTTCATCCCTGTAGGGAACATGTAATAATACCGTCGCTACGTATTGTGGAACATTCATACCTAATTCGTTCACACAGTTCCAAAGTGGGGTGAACTCGGGGCACCAATCGGATATAAAAAGGAGTACAGTGCGTAGCGAGAGTCTCCCACGGGGCCCTGTTAACCATGAATTACAATTTACGTCTAATGAAGCCATTCTTACCTTCGAACCATGTTCCAGTTCGAATAGAAACTTCTTCACAGCAACCCTGAGCCCGGCATCTCCACGTGGGAGTCCGCCCACTTCTAGATGTCATTTTCATGGCATGGCCTTTCGCACACAACTTCTCCCCTGCCAAAAGACCTCTATCCTGCAAAAACGCAATCACTTCCTCCTCGCTCATCAACCACAAGTCTCCGAATTTCATCTTCCTACTTCAACGAACTGGTCAGAAAATTCCGCACGTTTTTATACGGCTGACATCCATGAGCAAAAGTAATGCGATTGGCTGAGACGACAACGGCACGGAAAGAATATGATAAGTTCACGGGAGTGGTGCCTCGGATGAAGGAGTTCGAAGAAGACCTTGTGCGAACAGTATGACAGAAGAAAGTTAAGATAAAGCTGAAATTATCGGATTGCCACAAAGATGAGTAGTTTCCTGGATCTTTAAGCAAGTGGCGTAGTTGGGGCTGCTGGAAATTACTGCCTTCATTCAACGTCACATAAGACAAAAGTGGATGTCTATGTTGCTTTCATAATGTACATGAGAAACCTGATCCCTATACTGAGGCCTACGCTTAGGTAAGGGCACAAACCGCTGCCTATCGTTGCGTTGCTTTCATAGTCTTGATCGGGAACATGTCCCTTATGTCCTGACCTAAGCTTAGGTAAGGGCACAAAACGATGCCTATGGTTGTGCTGCTTTCATAGTCTTTAAGGCAAACACAACTGGCATGTTAAGGTCTAGGCTTAGGTAAAGGCACAAAGCGGTGCCTTCGGTTGTGTTGCTCCCAGCGTAGAGGAATTTATGAAATCATGGCGCAGAAACAGTGTGGGAGATTTATGGGAGCGATGCCTCGGGTGAAGGAATTCGGAACGTCAATGTGCGAAGAGCACGACTGCCACGAATTTGTAACTGTGTTGCCATAATGATGAATAATTTCCTGGAATTCCTGGGAAGCGGCACAGTTTGACCATCTGGACGATACTACCCGCAGTTAGACCACCTAGACCAGTGTTTCCCACCGGCTTCCTCGCCAGCGCCCCTTTTTGGACCAGCAATTTCTCCAGCGCCCCCCCTAGGCGGGAGCATGGTTTGCCAGAGCAAGTTGAACGCCCACGCAATATCTTAGCCGAAAAAATGGGATCATGTTTGTTTCACGCCCCGTACACGTTTCGCTGCGCTAGGGGGCGCTGATAACGTTTCTGTTGCTGGGCCGTCTAGCGTAGCGAAGTATACGAAATCATCGCGCTGAAACATTATAATGAACTCATGGGAGCTGTGGTTTGGGTGTAGGAATCGAAATGATCATGTGCGACAAGCATGGCAGCAGAAACATGAAATTGTAAATATTGGGCTGCCATAAAGCTGAAAGGGAGACATGACGCTCATTTTATGGTTTAGGCTTAGGTAAGGGCAGAAAACGAGGCCTATGGTTCCGTTGCCTTTGTAAGTTAAAAGGGAGACATGTCTCTTATTTTATGGTTTAGGCTTAGGTAAGGGCAGAAAACGATGCCTATGGTTCTGTTGCTTTCGTAATCTAAAAGGGAGACATGGTTCTCATTTTATGGTTTAGGCTTAGGTAAGGGCAGAAAACGATGCCTATGGTCCTGTTGCTTTCGTATTCTAAACGGGAGACACGACTCTCATTTTATGGTTTAGGCTTAGGTAAGGGCAGAAAACGATGCCTACGGTCGTGTTGCTTTCGTTAGTTAAAAGGGAGACATGTCTCTTATTTTATGGTTTAGGCTTAGGTAAGGGCAGAAAACGATGCCTATGGTTCTGTTGCCTTCATAAGTTAAAAGGGAGACATGTCTCTTATTTTATGGTTTAGGCTTAGGTAAGGGCAGAAAACGATGCCTACGGTCGTGTTGCTTTCGTTAGTTAAAAGGGAGACATGACTCTTATTTTATGGTTTAGGCTTAGGTAAGGGAAGTAAAGATTGCTTCGAGCGTCGAACACATGGACTTTGACCTAAGGTTTCCTGCAGGTTTGAGCGGAACGGAGCTTTCCCGACCACCGTGCCACGGTTTCCATGTTTTCTCGGAAATAAACGTCCTTTCCAGACGAAACAAGTACGTTTCGAATGCTCCGCTGCAGTTTTTCCCGTTGCCAGTACAAGGAAATTGTTCCTCCAAGAAGCATTTGCTTTTGACAGTTATGATTAATTAATTTGTAACTGTGTTGACAGTTATGATTAATTAATTTAACTGTGTTGACATAATGATGAATGATAATGTGTGAGCGGCATGTCTGCACAAAGGTATGATGAATTAATTTGTAACTGTTTTGACATAATGATGAATGGTCTCCTGGAACTCAAAGGAAGCGACACAGTTGCAGCTACTGGAATTTAGCGTCTCCAGGAAGCAGGAACAGTAATAGTAATGTGCGTGCCGATTGGTTGTCATTAATGAAACATGATTAATGACGGCTAGATGCTGGGAAGCAAGGGTATGCCAAGGAACTAACGAAAATGAGATTGGCTGGCGACGGAAGGTGATTCCGTTTGTAGAGAAAGATGTTTCGGGTCTTATTGCGGGTTTCCCCTGCTCCTACAGTAATCCGACAATCGTAAACAGTGGAATGCAGGTAACTTCACAAGGCAAAACAACAGCTGTGACGTAGACGTCGTCTTCGTTTACGGGATGATGTCGACACTAAATTTCGGGAAATACGGATGTCCTGTTGATTCGGACGGCCATAATATAGGTGGAAGAGCTTAAACGACGCAACAGCGTTCTATTTTTGCCTCAACCTTGTCAGGCATGGTTCACTGCTAATTGCTACCGCAATTCCGAGCGTAAAGTTTATGCTTCCCAAAGGAGGAGATGTGAGATTCCTAAGCAGCGATGGAAGAGAAGGGTGCCGCGTTTCCTTATGTTGAACTTTTAGAAATTTAAATGCCACTGCTTACATGGTACAGACTATTTGGCGGGCTTCATTTGGCCCTGTTCCGTTGACCATAGCGAGTTAGCCGTGGCCATCGTATGCTCCTGGAAGGCAAACATACACCGAAACAGTTGTAGTTGGGATCTGGATAGGCACGCATTGTTATAGCCTGTTTTTGTCTCCCCTACTGTTTCATCACACGTTCATCCCGTTGATCAGTCGCGAATTGAACAACAACAGCAATGAATGAATGATTTTATTCACAACGGTTCATATACAACAAAAAACACGTATATACAACGATAACTGTACAATGATCACTGTGGCGGCCAGTACGTTGCAATGTCATTGACAATGCAATCGAATGGGTCTTGACGGGAACGTAGCCTGCGGCGCCACATGAACTCGCATAAGTACGAGTCCAGAAAGCGCCGAGGTGTGCCGCACCGGAGCTTGTTTGACCGTTTCACTTGTGCCCAGAGGGATTCCACGGTCTGCGTGTGCGCCCCTGTGTCGGGTTGTACAAATTGGAGGGAGTGGTTCACTGTCAAATGAGTGTAACCACTCCCTGACAGACCGCGGTACCCTCGCCATTGGTCGGTTATAACCGTAGTGTAGGCCTGACGTACTGCCGTATCAGCGGTATCAGGGTCTGGCTACTACGGTTCCCGACCGGCACAAGGAAGCATTCTCCGGTCTCGCGGCACACGCCCCCGAGGACCCATTGCGTTGAGTACATTCGGCCGCGCTGATACTTTCTCTTCGAGAAAGCGGTCTCGTCAACGGTCTACGGTGAGTCCTGGACCGCCTATCACAAGAGGATTCCTGAGCAGCGACTCTGCGGCTACTTCACGCAGGCGTTTGTGCATTGCGACCGCACAGTTGCTGCTTATCCCTATAAAATTCTATATAAGTTATGGGACAACGTTTGTGTCCTTCGTTCGCCTAGGATCGGTAGGTGGTCGCAAACGCGGAGGGCTAAAGGAAACGTCTCTTATGATTGATGGGACCCTGTTTAGATTCCGTTACGCGGGTCGCAGGACAAAAGAACTTGTGACTGAAGTGACAGCTGCGCCGTCTCTTGGGCTCATGCGATCAGGAAGCATTCTGACGGCGGAACAGCCATTTGAGAAAACCTTTCGTTCCCGACCCAGGACTGTGCTTTCACAAAAACTTTCGCTTGATATATCAGGCGAACGTTTTTGTGATGGTCGCCTGCGCGATAGGACACTTGAGTACGGAAATCGCGCAGCGGAATGTTTTTGTGGCGGTCGCCTGCGCAATTTCCATACTCAAATGTCCTATCTCGCAGGCGACCGTCATAAAAACTTTCGCCTGATATATCAAGCGAAAGTTTTTGTGAAAGCACAGTCCTGGGTCGGGAACGAAAGGTTTTCTCAAATGGCTGTTCCGCCGTCAGAATGCTTCCTGATCGCATGAGCCCAAGAGACGGCGCAGCTGTCACTTCAGTCACAAGTTCTTTTGTCCTGCGACCCGCGTAACGGAATCTAAACAGGGTCCCATCAATCATAAGAGACGTTTCCTTTAGCCCTCCGCGTTTGCGACCACCTACCGATCCTAGGCGAACGAAGGACACAAACGTTGTCCCATAACTTATATAGAATTTTATAGGGATAAGCAGCAACTGTGCGGTCGCAATGCACAAACGCCTGCGTGAAGTAGCCGCAGAGTCGCTGCTCAGGAATCCTCTTGTGATAGGCGGTCCAGGACTCACCGTAGACCGTTGACGAGACCGCTTTCTCGAAGAGAAAGTATCAGCGCGGCCGAATGTACTCAACGCAATGGGTCCTCGGGGGCGTGTGCCGCGAGACCGGAGAATGCTTCCTTGTGCCGGTCGGGAACCGTAGTAGCCAGACCCTGATACCGCTGATACGGCAGTACGTCAGGCCTACACTACGGTTATAACCGACCAATGGCGAGGGTACCGCGGTCTGTCAGGGAGTGGTTACAGTCATTTGACAGTGAACCACTCCCTCCAATTTGTACAACCCGACACAGGGGCGCACACGCAGACCGTGGAATCCCTCTGGGCACAAGTGAAACGGTCAAACAAGCTCCGGTGCGGCACACCTCGGCGCTTTCTGGACTCGTACTTATGCGAGTTCATGTGGCGCCGCAGGCTACGTCCCCGTCAAGACCCATTCGATTGCATTGTCAATGACATTGCAACGTACTGGCCGCCACAGTGATCATTGTACAGTTATCGTTGTATATACGTGTTTTTTGTTGTATATGAACCGTTGTGAATAAAATCATTCATTCATTGCTGTTGTTGTTCAATTCGCGACTGATCAACGGGATGAACGTGTGATGAAACAGTAGGGGAGACAAAAACAGGCTATAACAATGCGTGCCTATCCAGATCCCAACTACAACTGTTTCGGTGTATGTTTGCCTTCCAGGAGCATACGATGGCCACGGCTAACTCGCTATGGTCAACGGAACAGGGCCAAATGAAGCCCGCCAAATAGTCTGTACCATGTAAGCAGTGGCATTTAAATTTCTAAAAGTTCAACATAAGGAAACGCGGCACCCTTCTCTTCCATCGCTGCTTAGGAATCTCACATCTCCTCCTTTGGGAAGCATAAACTTTACGCTCGGAATTGCGGTAGCAATTAGCAGTGAACCATGCCTGACAAGGTTGAGACAAAAATAGAACGCTGTTGCGTCGTTTAAGCTCTTCCACCTATATTATGGCCGTCCGAATCAACAGGACATCCGTATTTCCCGAAATTTAGTGTCGACATCATCCCGTAAACGAAGACGACGTCTACGTCACAGCTGTTGTTTTGCCTTGTGAAGTTACCTGCATTCCATTGTTTACGATTGTCGGATTACTGTATGAGCAGGGGAAACCCGCAATAAGACCCGATGTTTCATTTTGCGATGATGTGTGCTAGCGTACGGTCGAACTTTGCTCCACACTGTTCGACAATCGTTAGCAATGCATTGGCTGATGTACAGCTCATGCATAGGAGAGCATTGATGCACCAAATGGTGCATCAATGCTCTCTTATGCATGAGCTGTACAGCAGCCTAAGGGCCTGCCAATGGTGTAGTGCATGCATTGTGCTGCGGTAGATGGAGGAACGTGATGACGTGGAGTGCCGGTGCAGCGGGAAACAGTGACGAAAAAGGTGTAGCCGAAAACAGGTACGTGGTTCCGAGATAGTAATCGATCGACGAATAGTTTGTTGTTCATTGTGGTGGTGTTTAGCGTGTGAACAGCCCGTGAATATCATGATCGAGAAACTACGATCGGCAGTAGTCCTGTTGCTGCACTCGAACTAAAGGTCAGTCTTCGCTTGAAAATGTCGTTTTGCGGCTAAGTCCCTCAACTGATCGAGAAGGTAGGCTATTTCTCGTTGATGGGCCGTTTTACGGCTAAGTCTTTTCAATTTCGCGCATAATACGTCGAAAATGAGACGGTGGCGCCACCTATGTCTCAAAAAATAACGGACCAATCAGCGTGGGGATGACGTCATACCCGGAAGTTACAGTACGACGGGGCGCGAGACAAACAAGATCCAAAAAATGTGGTACATAACGCTAATGAATTTACTTGCTGTAGTCACAAGTGTAATAGAGCGAGCGAACTTCATTGTCAGACTTGGAAACCACGCAGCGAGAGCAGCTTTTCAATGTTCGGCTCTATGCTGGTTAACCGGAGTCTCAGGTCGCCCCGATTTACAATTTGCAGCTTGTTTCTCTTCTTCGTTAGCAAGTCCGCAACGACGCTAAATGCACGCTCAACTAGATACGAAGAAGGAAATGAAATAAGTAGCTTCCTCACTACAGACCACAATCTTGGGTAGAAGCGTGAGATATCGCGTTGCAGCCAGAAGGTTCTGTATCCAAGTTTAAATTTTGACTTGAGCTCTTCATTGGCCTGCAGCTCTAGCAACTCTTCCTGCAATTGTAGTCCTGCATTCTCAACCGCAGAGAAAGGGTTTATGACCCTATCTGGGACCTCCAGAGAAAGGATATCCTGGAACCGTTCGATGAAGTCTTGGTGAAACGACTATCTTGAGTGGCTTCACCAAGACTTCACCTTCACCACCATCCAACGTCAAACATGCACTTTACTCAGCAGAATTATTTGGCGTCCCTTTAGCTCCGCAGGGGGGCGCTAGCGCCCCGAGGCTTACCAATGTCCCCCAGGCTTACCAGCGCCCCCAAGTGCCCCTTTCTGCTCCAGCGCCCCCCCCCCAAAGACTTTCCAGCGCCCACAGGGGGCGCTAGCGCTCCCCTTGGGAAACACTGACCTAGACGATAGCACCAGCAGTCAAAAGAACAGAAGGTCAACCTGTGGGTGATAAATGCATAGGAATGGTGCCATGGTGGAAGGAATTTCGAAATGACACTGTGCGAACAGCACGACTGAACAAAGTTATGATGAATTCGTAACTGTGTTCCCACAATGATGAATAGTTTCTTGGACCTCCAGGCAAGCGGCACAGTTGGGTTTCCTGGAGTTTAGTGCCTGTAGGGAGCACAAGCGAACAACTGGAGGAACGAAAATGTGATTGGCTGAGTGCGAAAGATGATTCCATTTGATATTTTAGTTTGGGATGGTGGTGCGAGCAAATTCCGTCTCGAGAGAAGTTGTTTCGTTTTGGGATCATGAGTGGTGAGAGCCTACGGTTGGGTTGAACTTTGCTCAGCTCTGTGAACGATGAAATGACCGCCGTTCAAGCCATGCAAGGTAAGGGCGTACTTCCCTCGTTTGTACATGTATCAGGTGCGCGCAGGAGGTGCGCGCAGGATCGAAAGGGACAATGGGCGCCAGCGTTTTCGCACTTGTATTAAACATAAACCGTGGTGTACGTGTGAGAACATAGTTTCACGGCGGTCGTACGAGCGTTCGTAAAAGTAAGCCGTTTTTCATTTTCCGGCCGTTTTGCAGCTGTCTTTTCTAACGCGCGTAGGAATTGCGATCGTCGCTGTCCTGTAAAATGTAAGAAAAGGCAAGGTTTTTTTTGGTGGGCAACCGTCTGAGATCAGCGTTGTACGAACAGTTTTTGTGGCATGATAAAACCCGTTGACGGCTATTTGCTGGCAAGCAGATGAATGCCGGGGAACGAAACAGAACGTGATCCTCTGCGCCATTGCCGAGCTGTGTCCGCCGGTCTAAAATGGTATTGCAGCACGTGTTGCTTAGGGTTGCGTTGAGTAACTGTTGGTTGGTTTCCGCATGCTGATGGGAGACAGACGCGTCAAGTCGTGCAGGAAACATCCTTTTTGCGGCTGTCGTGACACTGCATAGAATGGTAGACGATTTTTCATCGCTTCTCTGTTTTGCGACTAAGGCATTCCTGCTTTTCGTTCGAAATCGCATGAATTGATGGTGGCACCACTTAAACTGCAAAGGATAGGGTAATTTTCTATTGGTTGCGCCCGAGTCTTTTCTGATTGGTCGGCATTCTCTTTTCTGATTGGTTGGCTACTCTCTTTTTGATTGGTCGGACACTCTCTCTTCTGATTGGTCGCCACCAACCGCGACATCCACGCCGCCTAGGGGGTTGCTACTAGGAAAGACCCGCCTACCTTCTCGATCAGTTGAGGGACTTAGCCGCAAAACGACATTTTCAAGCGAAGACTGACCTTTAGTTCGAGTGCAGCAACAGGACTACTGCTGATCGTAGTTTCTCGATCATGATATTCACGGGCTGTTCACACGCTAAACACCACCACAATGAACAACAAACTATTCGTCGATCGATTACTATCTCGGAACCACGTACCTGTTTTCGGCTACACCTTTTTCGTCACTGTTTCCCGCTGCACCGGCACTCCACGTCATCACGTTCCTCCATCTACCGCAGCACAATGCATGCACTACACCATTGGCAGGCCCTTAGGCTGCTGTACAGCTCATGCATAAGAGAGCATTGATGCACCATTTGGTGCATCAATGCTCTCCTATGCATGAGCTGTACATCAGCCAATGCATTGCTAACGATTGTCGAACAGTGTGGAGCAAAGTTCGACCGTACGCTAGCACTCATCATCGCAAAATGAAACATCTTTCTCTACAAACGGAATCACCTTCCGTCGCCAGCCAATCTCATTTTCGTTAGTTCCTTGGCATACCCTTGCTTCCCAGCATCTAGCCGTCATTAATCATGTTTCATTAATGACAACCAATCGGCACGCACATTACTATTACTGTTCCTGCTTCCTGGAGACGCTAAATTCCAGTAGCTGCAACTGTGTCGCTTCCTTTGAGTTCCAGGAGACCATTCATCATTATGTCAAAACAGTTACAAATTAATTCATCATACCTTTGTGCAGACATGCCGCTCACACATTATCATTCATCATTATGTCAACACAGTTAAATTAATTAATCATAACTGTCAACACAGTTACAAATTAATTAATCATAACTGTCAAAAGCAAATGCTTCTTGGAGGAACAATTTCCTTGTACTGGCAACGGGAAAAACTGCAGCGGAGCATTCGAAACGTACTTGTTTCGTCTGGAAAGGACGTTTATTTCCGAGAAAACATGGAAACCGTGGCACGGTGGTCGGGAAAGCTCCGTTCCGCTCAAACCTGCAGGAAACCTTAGGTCAAAGTCCATGTGTTCGACGCTCGAAGCAATCTTTACTTCCCTTACCTAAGCCTAAACCATAAAATAAGAGTCATGTCTCCCTTTTAACTAACGAAAGCAACACGACCGTAGGCATCGTTTTCTGCCCTTACCTAAGCCTAAACCATAAAATAAGAGACATGTCTCCCTTTTAACTTATGAAGGCAACAGAACCATAGGCATCGTTTTCTGCCCTTACCTAAGCCTAAACCATAAAATAAGAGACATGTCTCCCTTTTAACTAACGAAAGCAACACGACCGTAGGCATCGTTTTCTGCCCTTACCTAAGCCTAAACCATAAAATGAGAGTCGTGTCTCCCGTTTAGAATACGAAAGCAACAGGACCATAGGCATCGTTTTCTGCCCTTACCTAAGCCTAAACCATAAAATGAGAACCATGTCTCCCTTTTAGACTACGAAAGCAACAGAACCATAGGCATCGTTTTCTGCCCTTACCTAAGCCTAAACCATAAAATAAGAGACATGTCTCCCTTTTAACTTACAAAGGCAACGGAACCATAGGCCTCGTTTTCTGCCCTTACCTAAGCCTAAACCATAAAATGAGCGTCATGTCTCCCTTTCAGCTTTATGGCAGCCCAATATTTACAATTTCATGTTTCTGCTGCCATGCTTGTCGCACATGATCATTTCGATTCCTACACCCAAACCACAGCTCCCATGAGTTCATTATAATGTTTCAGCGCGATGATTTCGTATACTTCGCTACGCTAGACGGCCCAGCAACAGAAACGTTATCAGCGCCCCCTAGCGCAGCGAAACGTGTACGGGGCGTGAAACAAACATGATCCCATTTTTTCGGCTAAGATATTGCGTGGGCGTTCAGCTTGCTCTGGCAAACCATGCTCCCGCCTAGGGGGGGCGCTGGAGAAATTGCTGGTCCAAAAAGGGGCGCTGGCGAGGAAGCCGGTGGGAAACACTGGTCTAGGTGGTCTAACTGCGGGTAGTATCGTCCAGATGGTCAAACTGTGCCGCTTCCCAGGAATTCCAGGAAATTATTCATCATTATGGCAACACAGTTACAAATTCGTGGCAGTCGTGCTCTTCGCACATTGACGTTCCGAATTCCTTCACCCGAGGCATCGCTCCCATAAATCTCCCACACTGTTTCTGCGCGATGATTTCATAAATTCCTCTACGCTGGGAGCAACACAACCGAAGGCACCGCTTTGTGCCTTTACCTAAGCCTAGACCTTAACATGCCAGTTGTGTTTGCCTTAAAGACTATGAAAGCAGCACAACCATAGGCATCGTTTTGTGCCCTTACCTAAGCTTAGGTCAGGACATAAGGGACATGTTCCCGATCAAGACTATGAAAGCAACGCAACGATAGGCAGCGGTTTGTGCCCTTACCTAAGCGTAGGCCTCAGTATAGGGATCAGGTTTCTCATGTACATTATGAAAGCAACATAGACATCCACTTTTGTCTTATGTGACGTTGAATGAAGGCAGTAATTTCCAGCAGCCCCAACTACGCCACTTGCTTAAAGATCCAGGAAACTACTCATCTTTGTGGCAATCCGATAATTTCAGCTTTATCTTAACTTTCTTCTGTCATACTGTTCGCACAAGGTCTTCTTCGAACTCCTTCATCCGAGGCACCACTCCCGTGAACTTATCATATTCTTTCCGTGCCGTTGTCGTCTCAGCCAATCGCATTACTTTTGCTCATGGATGTCAGCCGTATAAAAACGTGCGGAATTTTCTGACCAGTTCGTTGAAGTAGGAAGATGAAATTCGGAGACTTGTGGTTGATGAGCGAGGAGGAAGTGATTGCGTTTTTGCAGGATAGAGGTCTTTTGGCAGGGGAGAAGTTGTGTGCGAAAGGCCATGCCATGAAAATGACATCTAGAAGTGGGCGGACTCCCACGTGGAGATGCCGGGCTCAGGGTTGCTGTGAAGAAGTTTCTATTCGAACTGGAACATGGTTCGAAGGTAAGAATGGCTTCATTAGACGTAAATTGTAATTCATGGTTAACAGGGCCCCGTGGGAGACTCTCGCTACGCACTGTACTCCTTTTTATATCCGATTGGTGCCGCGAGTTCACCCCACTTTGGAACTGTGTGAACGAATTAGGTATGAATGTTCCACAATACGTAGCGACGGTATTATTACATGTTCCCTACAGGGATGAACAAAAATACGGCGGTAGCATGGAACCACTGGATGAGAGTGGCCGCGGCGGAAGTGGTTTCAAGGCAGCCGCTGATTATCGGTGATGATGGTCTCATCGTCGAGCTTGATGAGACCATGTTTTCAAAACGAAAATACAACGTTGGCCGCGTGTACCCACAGCAGTGGGTGTTTGGCGAAAGAATTTTTTGCGGTCCCGGTAAAAGATCGCCCCAGCGCCACACTAATGGCGCTGATTAAAAATCACGTGAGGCCCGGGAGCGTCATTATGACTGACAAGTGGAGGGCCTATTCAGGCCTTTCCGCTGAAGGGTTCACCCACATGACGGTGAACCACTCAACAAATTTTGTCGACAGCGCTACTGGCGCCCACACGCAAACAATAGAATCGCTGTGGGCCCAACTGAAGCGGTCTGTCCGGCTGCGATGTGGGATGCACCGCAGCAGGCTGCGGTGGCACTTGGCCGAGGCGATGTGGCGCCGGAAGTATCGCCGTGAACAGGCATTCGACCAAATATTAAAGGACATCGCTGCCTTGCACCCACCATCGTGATATGCACATATATTGTATGGAATAAACTCGATTACTTATGTTTCCTTGACCCTGAGCCAAGCTTTAGCATGTTTTGCTCAATAATTTCAAAATCAATTCGTTTTCAAAAAGCGTTTTAGCCAGATTTGTTTATGGATAATTACGTCGGCTGGATGCACTTGAGAGTGGTCTGCAAGTTTCTGCAATGTCCCTTTCACAAAACGCATTAGCCGGGAACGAACAGATCTCAAAGACGGAAAACATTGTAATCCATAAGCGAATGAGTTCGCGTTGTCCTTTGGGTAGAAGGGGTGCACGGTAAAAATGAACGTGCCCACCTTTCCTATGACAGTTTGCGGCAAAAGTTCCACTAAACATTCTGTAGGCGGAAAAGGTATGTTGCCTTATGAAGTTTCCGCGTTGTAGGGCTACACTGTAATTCTGATCATCTTCAGTCTATACATTAAGTACAGAAAGAATACCTTTGACTATGATGTCTTGCTTCCACACTTTCCCTTCTGGTTTTAGCTTAGGCTTAGATCCTACTTTGAGCGAGCCCTGTGCCTGATGAACGTACGCACCCATTCTAGCGTTGACTTTCCACACGTTTCCTCATGTTTTGGCTTAAGCTTAGGCTGTACTTTAGCCTATACGGCATGCAACGGTTTACCCACCTACTCACTCTAGCTATCATTCTGCACACTTCTATTTAAGTTTCACTGAAGCATATATTTGCGTTCAAGTATGGTCGAGCTTTGACAAAACAGACTCACTTTCACAACCTCAATCTTAGTCACGTCAGCATCACTAACCTTAACGTTTGAGGATGTCGTTTTGCGGCTAAATGCGTCAACTGAGCGAGAAAGTATGCTATTTATAGTTGCTCGGCCGCTTTGCGGCTAAGTCTTTTCAATTTCGTGCAGAGTACGTCGCGCAGCAACGAAAACGACATCAGCGCCGCCTAGGGGGTTGCTACTAGGAAAGACCCTTATCTCGTTGCGTATTATTGTATAGTTGTAGTTATTTTGTTCTATATTATCGTGTAGAGTTGCAGTTTTTTAGTTGTATATTATAGTGTACACATGTTTCGCTTTGTTTTGTTGCCTAATAAAGCTTTTCTTCGGTGTGAACATGGTAGCGTAGCGAAGTATACGAAATCGTCGGGCTGAAACATTATGATGAACTCATGGGAGCGGTGATTTGGGTGTAGGAATCGAAATGATCATGTGCGACAAGCATGACAGCAAAAACATGAAATTGCAAATATTGGGCTGCCATAAAGCTGAAACGGAGACATGACTGTTATTTTATGGTCTAGGATTAGGTAAGGGCAGAAAACGATGCCTATGGTTCTGTTGCCTTCGTAAGTTAAAAGGGAGTCATGACTCTTATTTTATGGTTTAGGCTTAGATAAGGGCAGAAAACGATGCCTATGGTTGTGTTGCTTTCGTAATGTGAAAGGGAGACATGACTCGTATTTTATGGTATAGGCCAGCCATTCTCAACCTTTTCTTGACTAGGGCCCCTCTAGAGCAGTTCCGAGGCTACAGGGCCCCCCTGCTAGGAGAACTCGCGTTGCGTCCGGCTTCTTTGGTCTATTAAGGTGCCACGAGCCCCCCTGGGCGGTTCCTGCTCACCGCGATGGCTGTGTTAGATTTCATCGCGCTAGTACTGTCTGCAGATATTAGCTGGGTTGTATTAATAGGTCACATATCAAGCTGTTGCAGAACGTATGCGCCTGAACATAAAAAAGCTTATCATCGAAAAGCACAAACCTTTGGTAAGTTAAAAATAGCCCATAATGGTCAATATACGATAGTAGAATTCCTTTCCGAAATCCTGGGGCCCCCCTATGAGGCGCTGGGGCCCCCTCTACAGACTTCTCCCCCTGGGGCCCCCCTCAGATTTTCCAGAGCCCCCTTCGGGGCCCCAGGGCCCACGTTGAGAATGGCTGGTTTAGGCTTAGGTAAGGGAAGGAAAGATTGCTATGGTAGTGCCGTGTTTGCTACTAGACTTCGTTGTCGTACTCTGCTACCCTTATTGAAGGTTAAGGTAAAACATTAATGTTGTGTTCCAGTCTGAGGTTAGGTAAACGCATGAAGCAAAGTGTGTCATGGAAACCAGATGTACGAGCGATGGTTTTTTGAGCGTTGAACTCATGGAGTTTGACCTAAGGTTTCCTCCAGGTTTGATTAAGTCAGTTTTGGAAAGTTGCAGAGCCGACGTCTCAGTGCTAAACAAATAGGAGCAGATGTCTTTGCGTTGTCGTATACTGCGTTCTATTGCATTCTTCTTGAAGTTAAAAACGATGATAAGGGTCGCAGACCAGAAGAAATGTGGCTACACCGACTTTTTGTGATTCACGGCAGCTGAGATGAGCCTTGTGGGATCAGTTTTCGTGGCATGACAGGAACCCATGAGCTGGCAAGCAGATATACTGCCAGGGAACGAAACAGAACGTGAGTGGTTGGCAATGCATGCAGATTCTGTTTCAAGAGAACGGCATTTTATTCAGCCATGGTGAGTGCTAGCGGACGCTTGACCTTCGCTCACCTCTGTGCTAGATGCGTTAACAACCAAGTGACAGGTGCTGTACACTTGGTGCAAAGAAGAGTGTTGATGCACTAGCTCAGGATCTGCCCCAGTGTGGTAGATGCGTAATGCTGCGATACACGGAGGAACGTGAAGACCACCACTGACGGTGCTGCAGGAAGCCGTGCTTACGCAGCTGTCGCTGAAAACCGGAGCGCGGTTCACATAGTAATCGGTTCCATAACAGATTGCTGGTCATTGTAGTGTTGTTTAGGGTGTCAACAGCGTCTGAAGACTATAAAGGAGAAACACAACGGTCGGTAGTGGTTGTATTTCTCGTTCGCTCAACAGGTTGGCTCAACGTTCGACGTTTACTGGCACGTTGCTGCACTCCAATTAAAGGTGAGCTATAGTTTTAGTATGTCGTTTTTGGCTTAACTCCGTCAACTGAGCGAAAACAGTAGGCTATTTCTCGTTGATAAGGAGTTTTAAGGCTGTCCTTTCAATTTCGAGCACAAAACCAATGTCAAAAGTAATTCGACGGAGGTGCCACATTGGTAAACAAGATGAGCTACTTCAGCAACGAAACAAGCGATACTAGCGCCATCTATGTGTAAACAAAATTTCCGTCCAATCAGAGAAAACGGGCGACAAAAGCGCCATCTGCAGTAAGCAGGGGGGACGACACAGACAAGATATCATGTTTCATATGTGTGTCATTTTTTTCTAATCCAGTGTCTGAAAGTGGTTGTTTAATGAAAAAACCGATACAGTAAAACCGACGCTTACCATGGGGTACCCTGTAATCTTCAGCTTTCGTCGCTGCCTTCAGCTTACGACCTTCCTTCTTAGAGGCAATTATTTTTCGCCGCTCGAACACCTTCTTGCTAGCAGTACGAAGCATCGGCCTAGGTCTCCAAGTCTAAAGAAACAGCGTGACATTCATTGTAAAATAATAGTTAGGACTCAAATTACTATAATGATGCTAAGTGAGGTGACGCCTTACATATTATAAGTATAGCTTAAGGTTTCACAACAACGACGTTGTGTACTTCATACTGTGCATATATATATATATATATATATATATATATATATATATATATATATATATATATATATATATATATATACAGTGGAACCTCCAAAGTTGACCTCCTCTATAACTTACCTTCTATGAAGAAGGTAAACATGCCAGTTAAGTGTTGATGGCGGCGTGTATATTCGCACGCGAAAACGTCCAATTCGCCGCGCCTGGCAGTCCTTGCAAGTGTCGTAAACGGCTTTGGCAATAAACTGTACAAGCTATCGAGGCATAATAGAGGACTCGTCAGGAGACAAGAGTTTTGACGTGCGACTCATCCCGGAATTCGATGGGTCACCCTCCCAGTCGGTTACGGAATGGTTCGAGAAGCTGGAAATAGTGTGCTGACTGCGTAAGGTTGAGGACGTGGCCTGCGTCATCCCTTTGCGCCTTTCTTTGGGAGCCTTTGCCGTGTATCTGCAGCTGCCGGATGAAGATAAGAAAAGCGTGGCAAAAGTGAAAGCGGCCCTGTTAGCTGCGTTCCCCATGGATCCGTTCGCAGCCTACGACGAGTTGTTTTCCTGCCGCAAGCTCAGGAATGGCGAATCTCCTGACGCTTTCCTTGCGGACCTATGGAGACTGGCGTCCCTTTTCGGTGGAGTCCCGGAGAAGGCAATGATGTGCGCTTTCGTCGCGGGCTTGCCAGAGAATGCTCGGCAACTACTAAGAGCAAGCTGACGTTTAGGGCAGCTTAGCTTGAACCAGGTTTTAGTTCAAGCTCGTGCTGTGCTTAGTGACGAGCGTCCAGCTATTGTGCAGGACTCGTGCATGGGCGCTATGCATGGCGAAATGAAAGCGACCGCTCCACAGCGTAGGTGTTTCGCGTGTGATGGCCTCGGTCATATTGCCAGGGACTGCGCGACGCGACGGCAGAAGAACGGCCCCAGTGGAGCGGAAGCCGAGAATGCCCGTCGACCAGGTCCGCGGAATCGCCGCAGGAACGATCGCGCGAATACTCCCCGGCAACAGGGAAACGAGTGGGGGAAGCAGGCGTGAGTGGGACGCCTTCTCCGCAGCACGGAACGGTCCATGGGCTACCCACAGTCCGCATTGCTGTGGACGGAGTGGAACGCAGCGCATTAGTGGACACGGGATGCACGAGGTGCATTGCCCATGTGTCCTGCTGCAGACGCTGGCGCGGGAGAACTGTCGGCATGACGGCGTTAAATGGAGGACAATTGCGTGGGTGCGGTGTCGGCACCGTATGGCTGCAGCCTGCCGGAAGGGTCGGAGCAAGGGCCGAAGTGATCGTCAGCCAGACAAAGCCATTGGGCTTCGACTTGATCCTCGGCATGAATGGTATCAAGGCGCTTGGCGGAGTCGTCGTGGACGTTCAAGGGCATGCGTCCTTCAGACCCAAGGGGGAACGGCTTGCGCGGCGACGGAAGACAGAGATATCAAGCTTGACCAGCCGGATCTTTCCGTGAGCTTCGACCGGGAAAAGCTTTGTTGGACCGCTGCATGGAAGTGGGGAGACGGCAAGGGACCGGACGTTTTGAAGAACGTCATCCCAGAGTACCCGCCGCCCAAAGACGCCAGGGCTCCGAACGAGGAAGAACTGCGCAAATGGATTGACCAAGGATGGCTAGTGCCGTATGACGAGAGCAAGTACGGCCCAGCCAGCGGGCTCATACCGCTTATGGCGGTGGTCCAACGGAGTAAAGAGAAAGTTCGCCCGGTAATGGATTATAGGGAGCTGAACGGTCATGTAGAAGCATTCACTGCGAATGCAGACGTCTGCGCGGTCAAATTGAGGGAGTGGCGCAGGAAAGGATTGAACCTGGCCACGGTGGACCTGAACAACGCACATCTGCAGATCCACACCGACAAGTCCCTCTGGCCGTATCAGACGGTAATCTTCAAGGGGCGCAAGTACTGCCTGACGCGGCTTGGTTTCGGCCTGAATGTAGCACCGCTGATCATGAGGACGGTGCTAAACCACGTGCTTGCCCAGAACGCCGTCGTGAGAAACGGGACGTCGGCGTATATTGATGACATCCTCGTGAGCGAGGACGTCGTCAGTGCCCGCCAAGTGCAGGAACACTTGGCCCAGTACGGGCTTTCCACCAAGGCCCCTGAAAATGTTGCGAACGGTGCACGCATCCTTGGGCTACGCGTCTGGGGGGAGCATGGCAGGCTGAACTGGAAGCGAGATGACCGAACTCCCAAGCCTGCCCAACCAGCTGACCCGCAGGAACATCTTCGCCTATTGCGGGCATTTAACCGGCCATTTCCCGGTCTGCGGATGGCTCCGAGTGGCAACCGCCTTCGCTAAGCGGAAGGCCAACGAACTCACGTCTGGGTGGGATGACCCGATATGCGGCCCCGAACTCGTAGAAATGTTGCGCCAGATCAATGCCAGGGTAAAGCAACATGATCCCGTTCGCGGACGATGGGATGTGACCGGCTAAACGGGCGAAGTTTGGGTGGACGCCAGCGGGATCGCCATTGGAGTAGCGGTGGAAATTGGAGGGTCCATTGTTGAAGACGCCACGTGGTTGCGCCCCGACGATGCTCGCCACATAAATATGGCCGAGCTTGACGCGGTGATTCGAGGGTTGAATCTTGCGCTGGCCTGGGGACTCAAAGGTCTGGAAGTTCTGACGCATTCAGCCACCGTTCACCGATGGGTTTCTGACGGGCTCCCAGGGAAGGCAAGATTAAACACTAAAGCGGCTGGGGAAATGCTCATTCGGCGAAGGATCGGCACAGTGCAGTCATGGGTGGAAGAATACAGCCTCTAGGTTAAGGTCTCCTTGGTCAAATCATCCGAGAAAAAAGCGGACATCCATACGCGCGTCCCCCAGGAATGGCTGAAACCGCGCGAGGCGGTTGCCCGACCTGTGTGTGCATTGACCGTTGAGACAGGTGCAGAAAAACGAATAAGGGAGATACACCACACCGCAGGCCATCCCGGTGTACGGAGGACCCTTTATTTTACGAAAAGAAGCGACCCCGAGATAACACGGCGCCAGGTGCAGGCAATTACGTCTGGCTGCGAAATTTGCAAGTCTGTCGACCCTGTACCAGAGAAATGGAGACGGGGATACCTTAGCGTTGAAAGGGTGCAGGAAGTGCGGAGCAACACGAAAACGGATAATCAGGAGATGGGAAGCAACGTGGGAGGATCAGGCGCTCAGAGCGTTTCCACCGGAGGCGTAGAACGGACGGGCGAGAGCTCGGCTGAAAGAACCGACGATCAGGAGACGCAGAACGATGCATCGGTGGTACCAGCATGCATGGACGATCTGCAGAAACCGTCAAGACACTCCCTATAGCAAGACTAGAACCACCAAGACGGTCGAGCCGCCCTCGTCGAAAGCGTGTCTGCCCTCTTTGTGATTAGGAAATCAGGGGGAGTGTAGAAGGTAAACATGCCAGTTAAGTGTTGCGTGCAGGTTGTATATTCACACAGTCCGAGGAGACTGTACCAGGTAAACCTGCCAGATAAGGGTTGATGGCAGCGTGTATACGCGCACGCGAAAACGTCCAATTCGCCGCGCTTGGCGATCGTTGAAAGTGGTGTGAACGGCTTTGCCAATAAACTGTACATGGAGTACCTCGTAATTTTTAACTTTCGTCGCTGCCTTCAGCTTACCACCTTTCTTCTTAGAGGCAATTATTTTTCGCCGCTCGAACACCTTCTTGCTAGCAGTACGAAGCTTCGGCCTCGGTCTCCAAGTCTAAAGAAACAGTGTGACATTCATTGTAAAATAATATTAATATTAAGGACTCAAATTACTATATTGGGGCTAACTGAGGTGACGGCTTACATATTATAAGTATAGCTTAAGGTTGCACAACAACGACGTTGTGTACTTCATACTGTGCATATATATATATATATATATATATATATATATATATATATATATATATATATATATATATATATATTCTTTTTTTTTCAAAGAGAAATCACGGCATTTCTTCCCGTTCATGTAGTCCTTTTTCACGAAAGTGATGGTAAGGGTTTATTTCATGAAAAGGCAAAAACAAAAGCATGGCGTAGCTTTCGAGCCTAACCTTGGCTCGTCGTCAGCGCAGGTTCTTCGTTGGCCAACCACCAGGTCGGGTCTTACGGAGAAGCTCCTCCACGTAGCCAAACATCGGTGGGAGGCCTGTCGGATCGAATTTGATCCCTCGAGGTGGATTCCCTCCAAGTTCGGCCAGGCGGTGGAGCGGAAGCCGAGAATGCCCGTCGACCTGGTCCGCGGAATCGCCGCAGGAACGATCGCGGGAATAATCCCCGGCAACAGGGAAACGAGTGGGGGGAGAAGGCGTGAGTGGGACGCCTCCCCAGCACGGAACGGTCCATGGGCTACCCACAGTCCGCATTGCTGTGGACGGAGTGGAACGCAGCGCATTAGTGGACACGGGACGCACGAGGTGCATTGCCCATGTGTCCTGCTGCAGACGCTGGCGCGGGAGAACTGTCGGCATGACGGCGTTAAATGGCGGACAATTGCGTGGGTGCGGTGTCGGCACCGTATGGCTGCAGCCTGCCGGAAGGGTCGGAGCAAGGGCCGAAGTGATCGTCAGCCAAACAAAGCCATTGGGCTTCGACTTGATCCTCGGCATGAATGGTATGAAGGCGCTTGGCGGAGTCGTCTTGGACGCTCAAGGGCATGCGTCCTTCAGACCCAAGGGGGAACGGCTTGCGCGGCGACGGAAGACAGAGATATCAAGCTGGACCAGCCGGATTTTTCCGTGAGCTTCGACCGGGAAAAGCTTTGTTGGACCGCTGCATGGAAGTGGGGAGACGGCAAGGGACCGGACGTTTTGAAGAACGTCATCCCAGAGTACCCGCCGCCCAAAGACGCCAGGGCTCCCTACGAGGAAGAACTGCGCAAATGGATTGACCAAGGATGGCTAGTGCCGTATGACGAGAGCAAGTACGGCCCAGCCAGCGGGCTCATACCGCTTATGGCGGTGGTCCAACGGAGTAAAGAGAAAGTTCACCCGGTAATGGATTATAGGGAGCTGAACGGTCATGTAGAAGCATTCACTGCGAATGCAGACGTCTGCGCGGTCAAATTGAGGGAGTGGCGCAAGAAAGGATTGAACCTGGCCATGGTGGACCTGAACAACGCATATCTGCAGACCCACACCGACAAGTCTCTCTGGCCGTATCAGACGGTAATCTTCAAAGGGCGCAAGTACTGCCTGACGCGGCTTGGTTTCGGCCTGAATGTAGCACCGCTGATCATGAGGACGGTGCTAAACCACGTGCTTGCCCAGAACGCCGTCGTGAGAAAGGGGACGTCGGCGTATATTGATGACATTCTCGTGAGCGAGGACATCGTCAGTGCCCGCCAAGTGCAGGAACACTTGGCCCAGTACGGGCTTTCCACCAAGGCCCCTGAAAATGTTGCGAACGGTGCACGCATCCTTGGGCTACGCGTCTGGGGGGAGCATGGCAGGCTGAACTGGAAGCGAAATGCCGAACTCCCAAGCCTGCCCAATCAGCTGACCCGCAGGAACATCTTCGCCTATTGCGGGCATTTAGCCGGCCATTTCCCGGTCTGCGGATGGCTCCGAGTGGCAACCGCCTTCGCTAAGCGGAAGGCCAACGAACTCACGTCTGGGTGAGATGACCCGATATGCGGCCCCGAACTCGTAGAAATGTTGCGCCAGATCAATGCCAGGGTAAAGCAACATGATCCCGTTCGCGGACGATGGGATGTGACCGGCGAAACGGGCAAAGTTTGGGTGGACGCCAGTGGGATCGCCATTGGAGTAGCGGTGGAAATTGGAGCGTCCATTGTTGAAGATGCCACGTAGTTGCACCCCGACGATGCTCGCCACATAAATATGGCCGAGCTTGACGCGGTGATTCGAGGGTTGAATCTTGCGCTGGCCTGGGGACTCAAAGGTCTGGAAGTTCTGACGGATTCAGCCACCGTTCACCGATGGGTTTCTGACGGGCTCTCAGGGAAGGCAAGATTAAACACTAAAGCGGCTGGGGAAATGCTCATTCGGCGAAGGATCGGCACAGTGCAGTCATGGGTGGAAGAATACAGCCTCCAGGTTAAGATCTCCTTGGTCAAATCATCGGAGAACAAAGCGGACATCCTTACGCGCGTCCCCAAGGAATGGCTGAAACCGCGCGAGGCGGTTGCCCGACCTGTGTGTGCATTGACCGTTGAGACAGGTGTAGAAAAACGAATAAGGGAGATACACCACACGGCAGGCCATCCCGGTGTACGGAGGACCCTTTATTTTACGAAAAGAAGCGACCCCGAGATAACACGGCGCCAGGTGCAGGCAATTACGTCTGGCTGCGAAATTTGCAAGTCTGTCGACCCTGTACCATAGAAATGGAGACGGGGATGCCTTAGCGTTGAAAGGGTGCAGGAAGTGCGGAGCAACACGAAAACGGATAATCAGGAGATGGGAAGTAACGTGGGAGGATCAGGCGCTCGGAGCGTTTCCACCGGAGGCGTAGAACGGACGGTCGAGAGCTCGGCAGAAAGAACCGACGATCAGGAGACGCAGAACGATGCATCGGTGGTACCAGCATGCATGGACGATCTGCAGGAACCGTCAAGACACTCCCCCATAGCAAGACTAAAACCACCAAGACGGTCGAGCCGCCCTCGTCGAAAGCGTGTCTGCCCTCTTTGTGATTAGGAAATCAGGGGGAGTGTAGAAGGTAAACATGCCAGTTAAGTGTTGCGTGCAGGTTGTATATTCACACAGTCCGAGGAGACTGTACCAGGTAAACCTGCCAGTTAAGGGTTGATGGCAGCGTGTATACGCGCACGCGAAAACGTCCAATTCGCCGTGCTTGGCAATCGTTGCAAGTGTCGTAAACGGCTTTGGCAATAAACTGTACATGGAGTACCCAGTAATCTTTAGCTTTCGTCGCTGCCTTCAGCTTACGACCTTTCTTCTTAGAGGCCATTATTTTTCGCCTGTCGAACACCGTCTTGCTAGCAGTACGAAGCTTCGGGCCCGGTGTCGAAGTCTAAAGAAACAGTGCGACATTCATTGTAAAATAATAGTTAGGACTCAAATTACTATAATGGTGCTAACTGAGGTGACGGCTTATATATTATAAGTATAGCTTAAGGTTTCACAACAACGACGTTATGTACTTCATACTGTGCATATATATATATATATATATATATATATATATATATATATATATATATACAGTGGAACCTCCAAAGTTGACCACCTCTATAAGTTGACCGCCATTACCGTGCTTAACGCACTCTTCTGCTTTGTTCGCCCGCCATTGTGAAGCATAAGAGAGTTAACTCTATATGTTGGCCACCTGCGTAAGATGTACCTTGACCACCATAACTGAGGCAATAGCTATTCATTACTACATCTTTTGACCTCCATAAGTTGACCAGCAGAATTCCGTGAACATTACGAACTGAGGTTTGCCTGTGCATCAGCACCAAGGCGTCATCAAAGCGCTTAAGGATGCACTACCGGGCATACCTTTTGGACTGGGTCGTTTCCAAAACTGAAAGGACTAACCTGGTTACTGACGCATCTGCACTTGTTGGATTTGTTAACGCTCTGGGTTCTGTTTGGTAGGAGTTATGACATGTTTACGACTGAATTCAAGGGAGTACTCTACATGATGACCGCCTCTATAAGTTGGCCAATTTCTTACCCCCCTTGAATGGTCAACTTACAGAGGTTCCACTACATATATATATATATATATATATATATATATATATATATATATATATATATATATATATATATATATATATATATATATATGCATATATAGGAAATTATTTCAGCTACTGGATATTTCAGCCGGTGGGAAGTTCTTTCTTGCAGCATGCGGCTTCGAAGCTGGCCAGCAGTACTCTGCGTATCCTTATTCAAAAGTCATGTTTGCTAAATTCAAAGTATAGTATCCATCGCTACACTGATTCAGTTGTCTGTCAAATTTAGCGGAGTGCAAATGAAAGCAGTACAAACGACATTCACGTTCTCTCTCCTCTGTACCTGTAAACTACAAAGTTTTCGTTCGCATCGCATTCATCCGTTGGAAGGTTGATCCTTCCATGAATGGAAACCCAAAATGGGTATTTCATCTCTGGCACAGCTTTCTTTCATTTACTATTTATACTTCATGCTGCATTAGAGTGCCAAATTCATATTCCGTATTACTAATGCTAATATTAAAGGTCTGAATTGTACTCTAACGCTCACGTACTAGGAATAAAAGTGACATACATATGTCCAGTGGAAGAACTCCACTGATTTAACTGGCTCTGTCAGTCGTAAGTTTATTTATGCGCGATCACATGCGCACGTGTCATTTCGTGTCATATATATTGTAGTTATGTACTACATAAGATTATGTAGTTTTGTCACTGTTCTGGTCGGTCGACGGGGATACTCGCTCTCTGCAGGACTGACTGGGCGGGCGACGGACGCTTTACGGGTACAGGAGTAGTACCTGAAAGCTGATGTCGCCAGCCCGGATGGTCTAACAGAGGGGCTTGCTGAACTGTTGACTGGCTGGCAGTCGACATATGTTATATCGCACTGATGACGGCTACAGGAGCAGTAGCCGAAAGCTCTGCGTTTGGAATAGGCGCTTTAACCTAACGGGTGGATACCGTGTTTAAGAATTTATCAGCAGAAATGCACTCGCCCGTTGAAAAAAAGAAAAAAAAGAAGAAAAGTTCGCTATATATATATATATATATATATATGCACAGTAGGCCCTCTGTGTACGCAGTAATTGGTTCCGGAACATACCGCGTATAATCAAATTCCGCGTGTAATCAAGTCCACTGCACAGAAGATGCGAGAATACGTAGGCAATGCGCGTACTCCTTCCTGCAGACCTCAAGCAGACTGTTCGTTACAGTTCTAATGCCCAGCGCTATTTAAATGTTAAGCGAGTAGCTGTTACGTAGTGCAGCGAATTAAAAAACAGCAAAGTTGCTATGATACTGCGCCAATTCGAATGTGTACTACTTTTATCGTTATCGTAGCAGCTTTACGGAAAATGTTCACGCTGATGATGGGAACAGGTGGTTCCCGAAGGCTCCGTGTTTACGCTTGAATAAAAAAGCTCTACAGGATGTAGCCGTTTTTGGTCAGTTTTACTTATACTGAACAATATGAGCAGTTCGAACACCGCTGTTTGGATACTGTTAGATTCAACCTTAGTCGAGAAAACTAAATGGCCACGGAGCTCCATGCCTTAGCAGCACGTCTGCATAGAGTGTACAATATGAGAAGTGTAAGCTGTTCTGTCTGCTCAGTTAACTAAAATCTCGTCTTGTCTATTCCATAGTAAGAAGCCTTTGTGATTAATTCCTTTGCAGGCAAAATCGCTTCAGGCAAACCCAGCAAAAATTTATCAAGAAACAACACAAGTTGCACAAATAGAAAAGTGCTTGCCAAGTTGCGCAACAGCACTTAGCCTTTCATAAACATTGTATATTATACAACAACTTGGAAAGTTGCTGCACTTGAGAGTGATTCGTCAGTCACAGCTCATAAATGGCGTCATTGCCTTCTCAGTCAAACTGCGTTGAGTCAAATCCGCGCATACGGAGGGCCTACTGTATATATATATATATATATATATATATATATATTATATATATATATATATATATATTTATATATATATATATATATATATTTTTTTTTTTTTTTTTTTTTTTATATATATATTTATAATACATATGTATGTAGTATAATTATATATTATATAATTATATATATACAGTTGGGTATCCATTATCCGGAATTCCGAAATCCGGAGTAGTCCAAAATCCGGAACTTTTTAGCGCTTACATGACGTCACTGGCGAAAATGACATTTTGCGTCGTATCTTTTGCACGATAATCTGGGACGCCTGTAAATCATCATAACACAGTAACACAGTCGTTGATCAGGTATGCTTAGGTATGCGAACAGCCTCCCTTCGGAGTCCATTAGTAAACTAGAAGAAGTGGACATCGAGGACGTGTTTAACATAGATAACGAAGCTCCGACCGCTTTTTCCCTGACGGATGGCGAAATAGCTGAAATGGTCTTGAATGATTGTGAACATAATCGCAGTGACGACGAAGAGGACGTCGTGAGCACCACAAAAAGGGTTTCCACACAGGAGACAGTGAAAATGTGTGACAAGCTTATTGAAGCACTAGAGCAACGTGCGTTCATGACAGAGCACGACATCATGGTGATTTATAGAATCAAGGAAAAGCTTCTACAACAAACACCACGATTAACCAGGCAGATCACCTTAAGCGAAGCGTTCAAAAACGTCACCCAGCAGAGAGCTTCGACGTCCGCGGAAGGCGCGCCGATAATTGAAAGAAGCTACTAATTTCCTAGATGAACTGCTTGATATTAACTACAACCTCTACCTGCGCCAGTAAATGGATTTTCTACTTGGGTTCGGCCCAAACCTTAGCACTTACTTATGTATACGTATTCGTAGAAATGCACAAGGTACGCTGTAGGAACGCAGCTATGTACTAACAGTGTACTGGTAGCTCAATAACTTCAAGGCATTCCACATATTCCAAAATCCGGAATACCCCCGGTCCCGAGCATTCCGGATAATGGATACCCAACTGTTATTTGAATATATATATATATATATATATTCAAATAACAGTTTATAAACGTAACTCCTACAAAAATACTGGAGTAACGCACAAAGAATCGGTTAGACGATATGGAAGACAGACAGACCCTATCCCTTTTACAGATAAACTTACCAATGCTACTACGAAATGGACGCTTCCTCGTTAAATGGCTTTTTATTATTTACACACGTGTTCATTGACGAATGTGTTCTGCAATATTTCGTTCCTACACGAAGCTACAACCATTCCCATGTGTGCAACCGTCATGGTTTAGTGATTTGGCTCCAGTTTCGTTGTCTTAATCTTGCGCAACACATAAAAGCTATATATAAAAATAGCGAACATACATTTTCCTTGTAAAGCTTAGATCGAAATTCCAGCATGGCAGGCTTAGCAGTAACATGCTACTGCCCCGTCAGCTCCTCAGGAAATGTCAATAAATCCTACCCAAGTACTACAGCTTCGTACGTTTACCATACGGGCGATCCTCAGCATGACAATATTTATCCTTTCAAACCATTCCCTGCACCACAAATTATTTCCTATCAATTGGAATTCCTGAAAAACATCATTACACGAGTCGAATTAATAAGAGGGGTTCCACTTACATTATTCATGGCAGGAAGTTTGCGGTACCTATCCGCTACCTCCGACTTCCAGCCCGGTAGTCTTGCGAAATAGTCAAGTAATACAATCAAGATTTTGCATCCAGGCCAACCTCCTGCATCTTCGACTATTCTTATGAAATCATCAATTGCTTCTGCAGTAAAGTTGATACCCTTTATGGCTTGTGAAATGGACTCTGGACAACATTAGCAAAAATAAACAAACTGTTATCTAGTGATTAAAAAAACTTGCTGAAATGTTTTTCACGAAAGTCCGTATCTCCATAACTCGCTGATGTAGCACTACAAAAGCCAAGGAAGACGACACAGAGAGGTATCCAAAACTTGTCCATTTGGTTTTCACGTTCTTGCAAGTAAACTGATACCGTCAGAGGTCCCATGACAGCTTGGTCTTATATCACTGCGCCGAATAGAATTGATTAACCCATGCTACGTCGTAAGATAAAAGGTACTTAGGAGTTAATGAAAAGCGCCTTGTGAGCACATATGCTTCGCCAACCGTCTTTTCTGTTGAAATGTAAATGCCCAAAGCGTACATTTATCTGCGCGTAAAGTTAGCAGTGCAGATGAATGCTAAGGTGAAGGAAAAATTTAAATCGAAGCAACCGATGGCATGTACCTTATGCTCTGCTCAATTGTCACCTTTATTTACCAGCTTCCAATTTGCTTTCCCACCAACAATTGGCCGTCCAGTAATTATTACGTTACCGTTGTAGCATTCAGTCAAGTCGTCTTGCATAATGCAGCAGCATTTCCTACAACTGAAGCTCGAAGAAAATATTACGAGCGGATTCAATCTTCACCTCTAGCATGAAGTTAACTTGGCTAATCTGCTTTGTTCACTAAGATAATCAGCTCAGCAAGGCACTGTATATATATATATATATATATATATATATATATATATATATATATATATATATATATATATATATATATATATATATATATATATATATATAGTGGAGCCTCCAAAGTTAACCACCTCTATAAGTTGACCGCCATTCTCATGTTGACCGCACTTTTCTGGTTTGCTGGCGCGCAATTGTGAAGCATAGAGGAGTTGCCTTTATATGCTGACAACTTCCGTAAGTTGTGCCTTGATCACCATAGCTGAGACACTGGCTACTAATACTACATGTTTTGACCTCCTTAAGTTGAGCAGCAGAATGCCGTGAATACTACAAAGTGAAGTTTGCTTATGCATACAGCAACAAGGCGTCATCAAAGCGTTTAGGATGCATTATCGGGCGCAGCTTTTGGACTGGGTCGTTTCCAAAACTCAATGGACTAATCTTCTTACTGACGCATCTGCACTAGTTGTATCAATTAACGCTCTGCGGTCTGTTCTCTGCATCAGTTTCGCGTGGAACAAAGTACAGCCAGAAACAAGAGCGAAATTCTTCCAAGAAGCTGGATTTGTTACAAGTGGAGAAATAAACGAACAGTAAGAATTCGCGAAAATTTGTTCGCATTTATGCATATACCCCGTTAAAAGAAGAAACTATTTCTGTTATGAGAAAACGTGCTTCATGAGGCAGTGGACACAGCAATGGCGGAAGAGGGTGAGATGCATCGGAAAGGGCAGGAAGAAAGAAGGAATTCATCATGAATGGACTTTAATACCCGACGAGTTTAAAGAAGCCTCAGACGGGACCGGAGAGCTACTGTCGTTGCTACAATATCATTTTGTATTGTGCCACAGTCTACGACGGTCGGTTATGAGGCTTACTCCTTTGCTCGACTGACTGGGTGGGCGCCAGTCGCTTGACGGGTAAAGGGATCGAACTGATAGTTGACGTCGTCAGCCCGCATGGTTGAGCTGAGGGCCTTGCTGAACCATTGGCTGATGGGACAGTCGACTAAGTGTTATTTTGCACTGATGACGGACCGAGAGTAAGGTCCGAGAGGTTAGTCTTTTTTGGGAAAATTAAAAGGCTTTATCCAATGGGGAGAATCCGTGAAAATTTGTTCGCAAGTTGAGTAATAATTATTATGGCCTCCTCAGACAGTGTATCCAATACGGGATTATATCCAGGAGGCGACTACGATGCATTCGTTACAGTGGATGATGAATTATTGACTTGTAATGAACCTGATGCAGAATCTATTTTTCAAGCAGTACTATCCGACGTGTGAGACATGCATCAGTCGACTGATGATTTAGAAGAAGAAAGCGATAGCGATATAGAGGTCGAAAAGACACTAACAGCCGACGACGTTCGCCATTCTCTACATTAGCTGAAGTGATTTGCTACTGAAAAGTGCCCCGTAATGTTTAGTGCAACAGTTAACGATGACATTGCTTTCACCAATTATGTCTGGCCGAGAAAGCAATGCAGACAACGGTAGACTCTTTCTTTAGATGTGCAACGATCAGGTCATAAAATGCACTGATTGCAATGCTCTTTGGTACAAATTCCTTATAGCCCCCCTATAATTTAGGGGGCGCCACCGTCGTTTTCATGCGATTTGCACAGCAAATCAGAAAAGACTTAGGCGCAAAACTGACAACCAATGGAAAACGGCGTTTCTTTTCGATGTAGGTGGCGCCATCGTCGACTTGTTAGATTTCGATGGAAAATTAGGAAAGACTTAGCCGCGAAACAGACTAGCAATGAAAAATTGCCTACCTTTCTGCGCACTTGCACGACAGCCGCAAAACGATGTTTCCTACGCCCATGAACGCGTCCTTCTCCCATCAGCCTGTGGAAACGAAGCAAAACTTACGCAGCGCAACCATAAAGAACACGTGCAGCTATACCCTTTTAGACCGGCGGATACAACTCGGCAATGGCGCAGAGGAGTTCTCAAACGGATGTTCTTCCCGGTTGAGTCGTCAGCGCCAGACATACTCGTATAAGTACGAGTCTAGCTTCGACCGGCGTGTACCGCGACGGGCTTTGTTCCCTTGCTTGACGTGGGACCACAGTGATTCTACCGTCTGCGTATGAGCACCACTCACTGGATCAACAAAGTTGATCGAGTGATTCACACGTAAGTGTGTGTAGTGCTCATCCGACAGACGGTAGTATCCCCGCCATTCATCCGTGACCACAGTCGATCCAGCCGCTACGTTCTCTTTGATGACATCGATAAGCGTAGCGGCGGATCGATCTGCAACACGGGCAAGGAAACACTGACCCGTCTCCCGGCACACGCCACCGACGACCCAAGCCTGCGGAAGCACCCGGCCCCGGTTGTACTTTCTCCTCGCGAAGAAGGTCTCATCGACCTCAACCGTAAGGCCGGGGCCTCCAACAGGCACCGGGTTTCTCAACACCCACTCCTCTGCGACATGCCTCATCGCAGCATTCAGGTTGACCGCCACTTTTCCGCTCATGCCGAACGTTGCCTTGCAGTATGCAAGGCTGGCCAATTTGTCAGACCAGGCCCGCATGAACAGGAGCAGTATCCTAACGGGCTGGTCATACCCTAAAAACCGCTAGATGTACAACAAAGCATTCGCCGACCCATTACTACCTTGCAACCACGTTCCCGCCTTCACTGAAACCTCTTTGCGGCACTGTTTTCCACAGCACCGCCAGCGGACATCGTCCCGGTCTTTCCTATATCGAAGGACCATTGATCGACGACAACGGGCGCACGTTCTGTGCTGATGGATCACACCCTTGTCCTTAAAGAATTGTACAGCAGCCAGCTCATCATACACAGTGAAGTCTTCCGTACTGTAATGCATGTGCCGGCAACCGACATTATCCGTAAAATTCCTTGAACAACAATACGGTGCAACGGCGTATTGATGAAATGGCTGCTGATGTAGAAAACACGTTGTGCAATTTTTTAAGCGCCACGCAGTTTTCATTACAGCTGGACGAATCGATCTTGCCGGAGAATGAAGCTCTACTGCTAGCATATGTTCGGTTTATAAGGGAAAAAAAGTAGTTCAGGAACTATTGTTTGCCAAAGATTTGGTAACAGATACTAAGAGTGAATCTATATTCCTTGTTCTGCAAGAGTTCTTTAAAGAGAAAGGAATTCCACTCGCAAATATAATGGCAATTGCGACGCATGGCGCCCCTTCAATGGTGGGATGCTATCGCAGATTTATTTCCCATTTGAAAAGATCAGTACCGGACTTGCTAGCGGTGCACTGCGTGATTCACCAGCAACATTTAGTTGCGAAACGACTCACAGATCGTCTGCATCGCTCCTTAAATAATGTCATCACCGCTGTTAACAAAATTAAAAGCAGTCCTTTGAAAGACAGGTTATTCAGACAACTCTGTGAAGAAAACGATGAAGAATTCAATCGTTTGCTACTCCACACAGAAGTTCGGTGGCTGTCAAGGGGAGCATGTCTCAGCCGTTTTCATAGCCTTTTCCATAGCATTTTGCAATTTCTCGAACAGGAGGACGTTGGGCTACGGACAATCTGCAGAAGTGCAAAGGAGACATAGCCTACATTTCAGATCTTTATTCTCGGCTTAACGAAATGAACCTCCAACTACACGGAGACGAACTGAACCCTGTGAAAACCAAAAGCGTTATTGCAGCATTCATCAGCAAGTTGGTTCATTTCAAACAGAACTTGGGACACGGACATTTATACCAATTCCGGAATCTTAACAGGCTTAGGGACAATGGCGAAATAAACGATGATGATGATGACATGCTTGTGCACTGCAATCATTTGACCATGCTGCATACGGCCATGTGCGAAAGATACGCAGACATATTGTCCATGACAATACCAGCTTGGATTTTGGACCCATTCTCGAGCGTTGTTGGAGCTGATATTTTTTTGCAGGAAGAGTTGATAGAATTGCGAGCTAACGAGGAGTTGAAGCCTAAGCTCAAGGATGGTTTTACTCAGTTTTGGCTACAGCGTCAAATATTAAATCCTTTCCCCGGCTTATGGAAAATTGTTAAGAAGTTTCTCGTTCCTTTTGCTTCATCTTATTTAGTTGAACGTGAGTTCAGCGCCGTAACAGATCTTTTGGAAAAGAAAAGAAGCCGGTTACAGATAGTAAAGCGCGGCGATCTGCGCTCTCTGCTTACTAATTTTGAGCCTAACGTGGAAAAATTGGTCCTATCGCATCATGTTAAGCCTTCACATTAATTAATTAAGCGGCTATGAACAACAGCCCTCATGAAATGCACGACTTAGGTGCCATATTTTGCGGTCGAGAAAAACTGAATCTGGTGTTAAATAACGCACCATACTGACGTTATTAACTGAGCAGCCAAAACTGGAGAAGCAATACATTCACTACGATCTTCTCCATCAAAAGACGATGCTGTGATCCGCTATGCAACAACGAAGTTTAACTGTATGAAATGTGAGAACTATGTTTCCAGGACCAATTAAAATCTTATGATGCTGAAACGTTTCTCTGTGAATTCTTCCACCTTTGGATGCTCTGATTATCTGTGTCGCGAAATTGAGCTGGTAGGATTCGTCGTACAAGTTTGCTTGAAAGCCTCCGTTACTGGAAGTTCAGAATTTCAAAAGTAAAAGTATTAACTTCGCGTGATTGAGAAAGTTTCTTCGGGAAAATTCATTAAACAGGAAACATTACTCTGTTTGAAGCATATCCGAAGCGCTCGTTTGACAACGGCTGCACATGCCTGAAAAACTGTTGGACTACAATGCCCTGTTGTTTAGGGTTCGATTGGACAAATCCTAGTGTTGACAATTTCAATACTTCATTCTGCGCTAAATGCAGACCACTGCTCAAGTACCTATTCTAGCAAGTTTACAATTATGTCACCGCTAAAAAGCGCAGCAACCTGCAGGGAATTTAACAAGGCAGTAAGGATGGCGGTAAACACTTGGTGGAGGGCCCCGGGATACTTATCAGCAATGAAAGGGTTCCTTGGCTCCAAAAGGGTTGGGAATCACTGAACTACATGTACTAGTTCACAACAAGCTAACCATACTAGGCGCACCTGAAGATAGCAGAAGCAGGAGAATTACGTTGGGGAGTATGACGGGGGCCCCGGAGATTGAAGGTCGCGAAAGGGGGCCCTGGCTCCGAAAAGGTTGGGAAACACCGGAGTACACTCTCAAAGTTCTGCAGTCATTATTGGATAATGACAGTCAACTCTCAAGCAGAACAAAACTGAACCCTCATCATATCACGAAGTTAGTATTCGTTTGCATTTCAGAAGGAAAGTACTTTCATTTTGAAAACAAATCTTTCAAACAAAACGGCGGTGCTCCTATGGGCAGCCCATTATCGCCAGTGCTTGCAGTGGTATTCATGGAGAGTTTTGAAAGATAGGTCTTCACCTCGATTAGCAGCAACGTCAAACTCAGGTTCTTTAAGAGGTACGTGGACGACATTTGCGCCATAGTAGAGAGTGAAAATGAAGGCCAATTTTTGGAAGAACTAAACAGTGCTCTCCCTAACCAAATTTCGCTTACAATACAGAAAAAGGATAATAATAGACTGCCTTTATTGGACTGCTTAATTATGAAATTACAAGGGACACTAAAAACGACAGTCTACAGGAAATCGACCCATTCTGACAGATAGAAAGAAGAAAAAAGAAGAACATTCTGACAGATATTTGAATTTTTTCTCCCACCACCCGAGATCAGTGATGAAAGGCGTTGTGAGGTCTTTAGTGGACAGAGCGGCAGGCATTTGTAATCCAGAAATTCTGGAAGAAAAATTATCCCATATTACACGGACTTAGGAAAACAATGATTATCCTACCCAACTTATTCACGCCACCATTCGAGAATGACAAAATCATGGAGACAGGAGAAACTCGAGTGCTATAAGCGCTATCACTCTCTGCGTACCGCATGTCATAGGCCTGGGAGAAAAACTAATCAGATTGGGAAAATCGTTCAACTTCAGAATCTTCTTTAAAAGCGCACCAAACATAAGAACCGTTCTCAGAAATGACAAGAGCACCACTCTATTGGAAGAGAGACCTGGAGTGGTATATGCAGTGAAATGTGGCTGTGGCGCAACCTACATTGGCGAAACCGGGAATTCAATAAACCACAGTTTCTTGGAACATTTGAAGTGCCTAACACGTTACCTAAATGCTAATAGCAGGGCAGAGGGTACACAGATTAGGCACGGAGGAAGACCACAAACTTTGGAACCTGCTACAATAATGGCAAAATGTTTGAAGGCTTTGGCTGTGCCCGAGCATGCTGCTATCTGCTCTAGTACGCTCCATCTTGAAGTCCTTTGCGTGGATAACCAATTCAGGATGAGAAAAATAAAGGAAGCCCTTTACAATCGACATAACACAACTATGAACAGGGACAATGGAGTAGAAATGGACGATTTATGGGGCTCCATCGTCCATTGCACGAATTGTTGCTCCCTGTATCAAGGATGAATAAACCGAATATGCCTATCCTTACACTCGTTTACGCCTTAGGCGAAGCGATGCTGACCGCCCTACATAATTGTTCCCTTCCTTATTTACCTAGGTCCTGATTGGACACTACCAAAACCATCGCTATATATGTTTTCGTTGCCATTACGTTTTGCGCTGAGGAAGGGAAAGGTTCGTTCCCGAAAGCTTCGCAATTAGACGTTGCTTCTTTCACCAACGCGTTGAAATATTCCGTAGGTAATTTGTAGTTGTGAGGATTAACACGCCCGTTCATAGAAACAGCATCTTCAGTACGGAAAACATTAGCCTTGTATTAAGGCTTATCACGATAGAAGAGTCTGCCCCCGATTTGGTACTTGCATGTTGCTGCGGTGCATGGAGGAACGTGACGACGTGCTGTGGCGGTGCTGCGGGAAACAGTGACGAAAAGAGCTGTCGCCGAAAACAGGTACGTGGTTCTGAGATAGTAATCGATTGACGAATAGTTTGTTGCTCATTGTAGTGGTGTTTAGGGTGTGAACAAGCCGTGAAGATCATGGTCAAGAAATACTACGGTCGGCAGTCGTCCGGTTGCTGCACTCGAACTAAAGGTCAGTTTTCGTTTTAGTATTATTATTTCGTTTTGCGGCTAAGTCCCTCAACTGAGCGAAAAAGTAGGCAATTCCTCGCTGATCGGCCGTTTTGCGGCTAAGTCTTCTATTTCGCGCATAATATTAATACATCGTCATCGATGATGGCGCCACCTACACATCGGGAGATCAGACAGACAATTATCGAAGCTACGGTGGCGCTACCTACATTACGAACAACAAATCAGCGATTTGCTTGCGACGTTAGCTTCCCTACAGGAAAGAACGGGGAACCAGACAAACAAGATCCATTTCCCTGTTTGAGTGAGAATGTCACATTGGCTCTTCGATGGAAGTTTCTTAGCATTCCCTGGAATTTAGTAGATCATTGTGATGCGCATTATGATTGGACATGATTGGTGGATTCATCACTATGATTAGGAATTCTGGGAACAAAGCAGAAAGATATATCATGTAAATTCTCAACCACCAGTTACATCATGAACGAAACGCTGACTAGGATAGGTCTATGCCGTCATTTTCAGGGATGCAAAAGTAATTTGATATGATGCTGCGATTTTTCACTGTTCTTCAGATTGAATACAATATGCTTCATCACGGGTTGTTGTATTTAGAAGTTTCTTTGCACGGCAGTTGAACCCGTTTATTGAGCCGAAAAAAGTACAATGTAAATCAACGATGAAATACACGTACCATTAGCGAGAATGTTCGAAGTTTCAGAGCTACCTGCTCCGTCGTCAGCGAAATGTCCAAACAGGGTAACATCAAAATTCTTTAGATTTGAATAAATTATTGCAGCTTTCGGGACGAGTCATGTCCCGAAAGCTACGGAAATCAATAAAATCAAAAGAAGAGTGACAAGTCGTGCCATCATATCATGTTTAATTACCCTGTTAAAGAAGCCTGGTTTTCAAATACAAATGCGATGCTGTTAATTGGCCATTGCATCAGGCCACTTCGCTTATGGTTCAATCAGTACAATGCTAAGCTATTCTATTAACATCAAGAAACAATCAAGGAAAATGTTCAAGAAAACTGATCACCGGAACTCTACTCCTCAAAGCAATGAACAATTCAATGCCGTGTTACAGAGATGGGATACTCGACTTAGGTGCTAGTTGGATAACCTGTCATTGTTATTCAAATTGTAGAATCATATATCAGAATGCTGCGCGTGCAGTGTTGTTATTCGACCTGTATCTAGCACAAGTATTTGAAGAATCTCCTTATTGCAAACGCAATGGACAGAGCGAGAAACTTCACTTCTATCGTCTTGTATTGTAAATAAATTTTATGCACGGTATACACCACGTTCTCGTAAAAACCTTTCACTTTCGGAAGCTTTCGGGTACCACTCTTGTAGCCGTCATCAGGCGACGCAAAAATGTGTAGACTGCCCTGCCGGTCAACGGTTCAGCAAGCTCATCCGCTAGACCGTCCAGGCTAGCGACATCAGCTATCAGGTACTACCCTTGTACCCGTCAAGCGTCCGTCGCCCGCCCAGCCAGTGCTGCAGAGAGCGAGCATCCCCACCGACCGACCGGGACAGTCACACAACACCAAATGAACAAAACGATAGTAAACATTACGCCCGTCGGTGCCTTCTGCTTTAAAGCAAACGGGTTTTAAAGTCACGCTCCAGACCTCCAACTTTCATCTTTGTTCCCATCCGATGTATCTGCCTTCTTCTCTAGTTGTTTTCCGTCTTGTGCCCCGTGCAGCACTTTTTCAATATGAGGATTCTCCATTCTTTCTTCATACGGGGGTCATAATTTCAAATTTTATGCACGGTATACACCCCGTTCTCGTAAAACTCGTTTACTTGCGCAAGCTTTTTGGTACCACTCTTGTACCCGTCATCAGGCGACACAAAGAATGGAGAATCTTCATATTGAAAAAGTACTGCACGGGGCACAAGACGGAAGAACAACGACAGAAGAAGGCAGAGACATCGGATGGGAACAAAGATGAAAGTTGGAGAAGACCTGGAGCGTGACTTTAAAACCGGTTTGCTTTAAAGCAGAAGGCACCGACGGGCGTAATGTTTACTGTCGTTTTGTTCATTTGGCGTCGTGTCACTGTCCCGGTCAGTTGATGGGGATGCTCGCTCTCTACAGGACTGACAGAGCGAGCGACGGACGCTTGACGGGTACAAGGGTAGTACCTGATAGCTGATGTCGCCAGCCCAGACGGTTTAGCGGATGAGCTTGCTGAACCGTTGACCGGCAGGGCAGTATACACATTTTTGCTTCGCCTGATGACGGCTACAAGAGTGGTACCCGAAAGCTAGCGAAAGTAAAAGGTTTTTACGAGAACGGGGTGTATACCGTGCATAAAATTTATTTGAAATTAGTATCCCCGTATGAGGAAAGAATGGAGAATCTTCGTCTTCTATTGTAGTCTCATGATTAAGCTACCTGCTCTAACATTTATGTTGACAGAGCTTTTGGGTTGCCCAGTAGTTGCCTCTGCTGCTTCCGATGTACTGCATGTACTTTGGTGCTCTGATATTTCACACTGGCAATGAGGTACGTCGTTGCGCGCCTGTTTGAAAGGCAAATTTTGAAGCTGGGCTAGAAACCATTAGGAACAATAATATGAAAGCGTTCGTGCCTCACCTTGTGATATTTGATTGTCGAAGTTGCTTGTCGAGATAGATTCATTGAACTGTGCAAAAATACATAACATTGTCCAATTTCGACCATCATGAATAATGCACTCTCATTTGGACGTCAGAGGCGGCTGCATCAGTAATGCATTCAGTGCATTCCTTTCGTATTCATCGTTGTTCTGCGTTGCAAACGACTCATTGAAATTCCCGAAGTGTTCCATCCGCGCATTCTCGTTCGTCTTGATATGCCGATCGTTGTATAACTTGGTTTTTCCTTGCGCGCAATGGCTGACAGGTATAAAGCATCTTTCAAGCTGGTTTAGCGTAACTCACGTAATATGTGCCATAATTGGATATTTTTCACGCGCAGTTAGGATCATGAGGATGCTGTTAGTCTTGCAACTTTGGTCAGAGGCTCTTCGATTTCTTTGCTGGAGAAATATCGGGAAAATGTTTTTCCAGAAGGCTGTTTGTCAGTATCGCTCTGACTATTTCTGTCAGTAGTGACTCGAAAGGCTACTAAGTAACAAAATCATGTACTAATTGATTTTCAGAGCTCTTTACTGCGCTTGAAAGCAATAAAGTGTAATGGGTGATTCCCAAATGTTGAGCACCGGTAGAACGCAATGTGTGAAAGCTTGAATTCTACGAGTACCATTAGGTTTTATTTAGTGAGAACGGAAAATTTTCCATGCCGCTTGAAGTACTCTGCATACTTTCCAACAAAAAAGATAAATAAGCTGAAAGAAATTTCTAATTCAATGATTTAGTCGCATAAAGGCAGGAAACTATTTTATGCATGTAGAGAAGCAAATGTTGGTGTTGTGACGCTGTTCCGGTCGGTCGCTGGGGATGCTCGCTCTCTGCAGGAATGACTGGGCGGGCGACAGAGGCTTGACGGGTACAGGTTAGTACCTGATAGCTGATGTCGCCAGCCCGAACAGTCTAACGGATGAGCTTGCTGAACCGCTGACTGGCTGGGCAGTCGTTGTTCAAAAGTATGGCACTGAGGACGTTTACGCGAGAAGTACCTGAAAGCTCTGCTTTTGTAGAGAATAAAAGTTTTAAATGAACGGGGGAAATCCGTGTATATTAGTTATTTCGCAGAAAAGTTCCCCTAAAGCGTCGAATTACATGTACCGAGCTCCACTTTTCATTAACGTTTTCCAATTGTTAATGAAGAGACAAGGCCGTTCTTAAATCCTTAGTTCGTCCATTCGTTCATCTGATTCTGTTTTTGCTATTAAAACATTCATTGACTTTGGTTTCGAGACCATCACATATTCCTTGTTTTACATCAACCGTTAATGCAGGCGTTTGAAAAGAAGTCACTATTTCGATGGTAAACCATGACTGCATGGTTAACAGTATCGATTCTCACTGAAGTTCTTCGATAGTTGTATTTACAGCCAAAGAACTGACATTACCGCTAGATGGGTGGAATGTATAGTAATGGAAAATGGCATTTTTGTATTTCTTTTTAACGGGGTAGGTGCATTTCTGCAAGTGTAATAATTTCACGGATTTGTCCCCGTTCGTTGAAAGCTTTTATTCTTCCAAAAACAGCAAAGATTTCGGGCACAGCCTTTGCCCGTCTTCACTTATATTTTTGGCACTGAAGACGGACAAAGGCTGTGCCCGAAAGCTTTGCTGTTTTTGGAAGAATAAAAGCTTTCAACGAACGGGGACACATCCGTGAAATTATTATACTTGCAGAAATGGAAAATGGCATAAGCAAGCTTGTGAGGAAATTAAAGCTTGCAGGAGCATACTCCTTCCATTCTTAAGGGTTGTGCATGATCAGAGGAATGAACTAATGAATGATGTTGTCAGGATGCACCGCACCACGCGAATGCATGTGATAACCGGGAGTTGAATATTGAGCACCCGGACTGGCACTGGTACGCCATGGAGCAACCAAGCTAGCTTATGGAGCATTCATTAACGCATTGCAATTATTAACACGCACCCACTGGTCAGGCATCCAGTTTCTAAAAATTGTTTGCCTGGATATTCCTATTGTAAAAATGTGGATCAGTCCAAATCATTCCCTGTACTTGGATAATATCCTATCTGAACTGGCTTCCCGACCAAGCATCATGGCGCAAGTTGAAGCGTAAGTCCGCGCAAAGCCGCTTCATACACGACAAGAAATTTGCCACGTCCTTCCGTTATCCCCAATTCCCAGCCCGGTTGTTTCAGGGAGAAGTCTAATACTGCAATCACGTTCTTGCATGTTTTCCAATGTCCTTCTTGCGAGGGTTTTTTATGTCGACTTAATATAGTCGGTATGTTATGTGCCACATGCAGCGTAACTTGTGCAGTATGGAAAAATGAACGTGTATACCCGGATGATTCCTGAGAAACTCACTGAAGCAGCTATTCGAGCCTTCGCCTTGTCACCAGTTGCGGCGTTAAGGTGGCTGAAGTTGAGAAGGATCACGCAAATCAGTAAGATTTTCTTCATTGCTTTTGACCTTTCTTCCAACAAGCAGATATTTACAACGACGACAGTGCAGCTTTATATTCCCTTGTACGCGCACGACAAACAGAATTAATTAGTGCGTGATGGTTTGTTGGTAAAATGCAGTTTACGAAATTGTGAAGGGCACCTTGTGAGTGCATATGCTCAGCTAAACGCTTTTTGCGTTAAAATGAAAATGTATGCAGCGAACAATTATCTGCGAATAAAGATAGCAATGCAGCTGAATGTTAATTTGAAGCAAAAACTTAGATGGAAGCAACCAGCAGTACGCATCTTGTAGTTGGTCAACGTATCAACTTTATTTACTAGTTTCCCATTTCTTTCTACAAAGGCTATCGTCAACGTGCTAGTCACAGCGAAGCCTTGGTAGTTTTTACGGGCTGCGTGAGCGCATGCTGATGATCCATTTTCTCCAGTTGGGACGTACAGGAAGAGTGAACAGCATGTTAGTCATTTTCTGCAACGTATATATTCTTTGGTTCATCTATCCTCTTCACCCGCAAAATTAGCTCAGGAACAGAATATGAAAATGTGCACCCAGGTATGATTGAGTCGTAGGGGCTTACTTTAGAAACACTGTTGACTGAGTGACACACGCTCAGTTTAATCGTGAATCTGTTTTCTATCGATCTTATCACCCTTTCTTTGGGCTCTATGCCCTACAATTACGGCAAACGCAAGGAATGAAATCGTGCTGCTTAACTGGTTGCATGTCGCCTTAAGCTGCACATGAGCATCCTTATGAAAGGCTGTGAATGCTGAACATGAAGTGGTTGGTTCGTGTTCATTGAATTGGAACCCTTCTCATCGCATGAGCATGCTGGTGCACATGTCCTTATTATTTGCTTAAAATGGCCAACATCTATGCCATCTTACAATGTTCATAAGTATAACTTGAATTCATTTCAAAAATTTGAAACCATCATTATCACCATCAGTGATCACAGGAACTCATCTGCAACTTTTATCGTATGCGGACGCATACAACCCCATAAAGAGGTGTTGACTAGCTCGCAGACCCTTGATCAGACCCTCGCCCCCTCCCAAAATAACATATATTTGAACGAATTTATTTCGGCTGAACAACGGACAGTGTTGCCTGGCAACTACTTTTATTTCCTCCGCAGATGTGGTCTGAGAACGCGAATGAGTTGCCATTGTACTAGCAACTTTGTATAGGCAGTCCATCGCTGAAGAATGTTGGAACTTTGTGAGGGACACCCTACTCATAGGACAAAGCAAAGGATCCAAAAGTGCAGGTTGGGGGAGATCAGCATTACGAAGAGTTTAGCCAAGGAGTCGAGCCACAACTAAAATGGCTTCGGTTCATCCAGGCGGACGAGCGGATTCGACTGGAACCTTACATGGACGACCACTCATCCGTCGAACTCTTTTGAGCAGCTGAGCACTGTTTTGTGTAAAGTGAGATTTGAAAATAAAGTTAGTTACTTTGTTTCACAGATAGGCGGTTGGCACTCGAAAGCGTAGGTATGGCATCACAGAAGGGAGAAAAGTCATCCAATTAGGCGACCTACATTCATATCTTGGAGCAGAGCCCGGAAACTGAGAGAGCATTAGCAAAATTGGGAGCAGCGCCTCGCAGTTCAGCAGCATGGACCCATAACTTCGAGGAAAGTTTCGAAAATTGGAGAAATACCTAAGCATTAGGAGCAGGGAACCGAAACCTAAGGAAAACCCCGCAAGCGCCGACAACGTCGAAACGGCCACACAGAAATGGTATGCAGTCTCACTGGAAATGGGTGTGTGGTATTACGAAGGAGGACAAATTGGACGGCATGACCACGAAGCTGGAAAAAGATCATCAAAATTAAGCGCAAAGTCTCGAAACATGGAGCAAATTGCCAACATTGAGAGTAAAGGCTCAAAAGTAGGAGCAAGAAATCAGAACTTGGAGGAAAGCCTCGAAGCATGGATGAAGACGATGTCGCCATTCAACAGCCCACCCAAACCTGCACACCGAAACGTTGTGCATCCAATTTGCAAGTTTTGTTGTACCGTTTATGCTCCGCAGAAACGGCTGGACTGCTATATAACCAAGGAACTTAAACACAACCATGAGCACGATATGTTCATCCCACTGCTGGTTCATAGTGACAGGATACCTGATTTATGAGCCCATTGGATAAACTGCTATTCAAATTGAGGAACCGTGAATTAAGATGTATTTATGATGTAATTAATCATCCTGTATGCAACACAAGTACCCGAAGGATCTTCTCACTGCTCATCCAATGGAAAGAGCGAAAAGCTTCACTTTCATTGTCTTCTATTGTAGTCTCATGACTAAGCTACCTGCTGCAACAGTTCATGCTGACAGAGCTTTTCGACTGCCCAGTTTATTGCTTTGGCTGTTTCACGATGTACCTTTGTGCTATGATATACCACAGTGGCAATGACGCAAGTCGTTGCTTGTTGGTTTCAATTTTTGAAGGGCAAATTTTGAAGTTGGTCGAGAAACACTTAGACACAATAATATGAAAGCGTTCCTGTTGCATCGTGTGATACTTGATTGTCGAAGCAGCTTGTCGAGATAGATTCATTGAACTTCGTAGAAATACATAACATTGTCCAATTTCCGACCATCGTGGATAATGCACTCTCATTTGGACGTCAGAGGTGGCTGGTCACTAAAGTCTTTAATGCATTTCTTTCGTATTCATCGTAGACTCTGCATTACAAGCACTGAAATTTTCGAAAAGTTTGCACCCTTGTAGCCTCGTTTGTTTTGAATTTGTGATCGTTGCGTTGCCTGATTTTTTTCATTATATACCTAGTTGACAGGCTGAAAACGTTTTCCATGGTATGTAATATAACCTGTATGATATATGCCTTGTGTGGTTATTCACTGCAGTTGGCGGAAGCACGTTGGTGGGAACCAGGGTAGGAATCAACTCTTCTCTGGTGATAGTGTGTTCCCTTTCCAGGAGTATGTACTTATCCTCTTGAACGTTGCCGCTCTTATGTTAACTCGCTCTCTTTTCTCTTCCTCCTTGTTCGCTTGGCTTTGCTGTGCTTTTGTACACTGAAGGCCAGCATCTTTTTACGCGAAGTTCAAATTCGGTCGATGTTACTGCGTTTGTAACTTTGGATAGAGATTTTCTTGTTTCTTTCGTGGTCAGGTGTCTGGACGGAATATTTCCAGCAGGCAATTTGGAAATATCGCCTTGAACAAGATTTCTGTCACCATTCACTCAAATGAATACATGGAAATGAAATTCATGAGTTCCTGTGTTAGCCGACCCTCAGCGCGTTCGACCGCGCTCAAAAGCAATGAAACGTAGTGATTATGATGCATTGAACACCGAAAAAATGATCTCTCATAAGTATTGTGTGAAAGTTGGTTTTCCGCAAATGGCGTCGTGGAAATGACGATACGACAGGGCTGTAGACGCTAAGCATATTTTTTAAAAGGGAACGTGAATAAATTGAATGCAGTTTTTAATTCTGTGCTTTAGTGGAATCACAACAGGAAACTATTTATGCATTCACAGAGCCATGCTACCGTGACAATAGAGAAAACAGCAGAAGCGGCAAGACAAATGAAGTGGAATTTATTAAGCGTGTTATGCATTCTTGCATCAGTGTCATTTTTCGCTTATTTATTGACTTGGCGAAATCAGTTACTGTATGAACGCCTAGCCGATAGTAACTTGAAAAACCATCATATATGTTCGTAACGACGAAAAACAACAGCAAATTCTAATAATGATAATAATCAGTTGCTGAAAAGCGACAGTAAGGAATGAATATCTATTTTCGTTGGAATATCCCCGTTTCCCAGAGTAGATCCCGGCTGCCTGGAGTACTGCTCTCCCACAGTGGGTAAAGCTGACAAATGAGTTGAATGCAAGTTCTACTCTTCGTGGCAACCTTTACCACGCGACCAAAACCATCGGACCCTTGAAAGATTCCTTTCACTTGTTCAGTTGCCCATAGCCCTTTCGTTACGTTGGTGTCTGCCAGCACAGCGTAGTTTCCAGTTCCTGAACGCAATTTCGTTTCCGAATCATCCCTCTGGTTTTTCAGGTTAGCGTAGGCATGGAATGCATCCTCCACAATTAAACAAATTGTTTGCTGTTGCTGCAATTCAACTTCCACGGCAAATAGTAACGATATTGTTTATTTCTTGTAAACGGCAGATACGGGCAGTGATGCAAAAGGTACAGTCGAGTATATGATTTGTAAACGGTAGGTGAATGGGAAAGGGCATTGCATATGACGGTATTGCGTTTGGTTGACGGAGCAATCTCTTGTCGACATGCTAATACATAGAAGGATGTTAAGTTTGGACGTCTTGCAATGGGTCTTCCATGTGGTATGATGGATTTTTGTACGGCTTATGCTCGTTTGGGAGTCCAAACATATCGAAAATATTGTAATGACAAAATTCATTGAGACCAATTACGTAGCACGCACACACTATCAAGAACGCCAGAGGACCGTCTGCAGACTGATCGTAAGAAAAGGATAAGCAGGTCTATTGCATGCGGAATGCATAAATTATGTAACAACGCCCTTTAAATACCCCAGGATATATCAACTGAACCTGAACAGCGTTTTCATCCGCTGCAATTTATGGACAACAACCCCTACCAGCGGATGGATGGGCAGTTATTAGGCAGATTCTCAGAACCTTCGTAGCTTTCGGAACAGGGTAGTTCTGAACGATTATATAGGAGGCGGAGGGAAGCAGTCATGTACCACTTGACAACGTCTGAACCCCGTAGTTACTGACACATTAGGCGCCACCTTGACCTTTAGTCAAACATTTAGATTAGTGTCGAAGAAACACCGCCGGGAGCAGGTAGCGGGCCCACAAAATAGGGAGCAAGGGGTTAAACGAGTACTGCAGTAACAAATGTTCGACTACTTTATATCGTTAGCGCATTGAAGGATGCTTGAAGTTTTCCTCTGGAACGCGAGCAGTTGCAGGTTGGTTCATAAAATCATTAGGAGTCAGTGGACGGACATCTCAAGGGTTCAAACTCGCATATATAACCTCTTCGAAACGTCTCTATGGCATGACTAAAGTATTGTTATTGAATGCGTCTTGTCTGAGGCTGTACAGTTCTCCAGACGTTGGTAATGTGGATTCACCGCCGAAGGCCTCCATTACTTCTTCAGAGTTTGAAATCCATTTCTCCAGATGAAGGTTACAGTGCGTAAAACTTACGACACATCGTGAGCATGACTGCTGATTTGCGACATGATGCTAACAGTGGCAATCGTCCTTGGAGAGATTATTCCGAATCTCTCACACCACCCTCATTACTTCTTACAGTAATAAAGGCGGAAGTCGACCCTGGAACATCTGTCGACCTTTCTCAGAGGTGTCAGGGAGTGTCAATTCGTTGTCAAATACGTTCTCGACAGCGAATTGTGAATCCCTGACTGCAAGAGTCTGACCCCTGAAAGGGTAGATTTCGGTTTCAAGAAATCGTTTACTATGACCGACAAAAGGAAAAGCAATGATTTAAATTGGCGGCGTTATAATGGAACTAATGGAAAGCCAAGATGCTCCAGGAAACGCGTGACATCAGTCTCGGGTATCGCCGAAGCTTCCATTGCCTAAAAGTTCCTTTGTTCGATGAAGAACCCAGTTGGCTGAATAAGTTGCTTACCACCGCGGGTTCCGATTTCAATATGTCTAGGAAAATGTCCATTGCACCCTGTCTAAATTTTCTCCCTTTAAGCAGCTTTGGAAGCTGACGGGAATATAATTTCATTTTTGTGGAAAGTTTACGCAAAATTCCAAACTTGGAAATCTAAAATAACAGCGTGGCAGTTGTCTTGAAATCACCTATTTAAGATTCACATTTCTAAATGGATGCAAAATGACATGATTTATTTTATATAATGAGTTTTGGTTACGCCATTAACACTTCAACCTCGTATACATCGTATTTTCATTTCTAATGATTTGGGAATTCTTCTAGGTATGTCAGTGACTATGTAAGTGTGTACATTTTCCTTAGAACTTAGAACACCTGGCGCCGAATCGAGGTGCAAGGTGTTTGCTTATCTTGATTCAGAAACGTTACTCATCCAATGCAAAGCATTAATGCAATATCCACTAACATATTAGTTTGTTTATTTGGCGAAGTCAGTGCAGTGCGAAGGAATACTATTGCGCAATGCGCTTGCACCGCCTCTCCTCCGTATCTGCGGATTCGAAAGTTTGCAACCAAGTTACAATCATTCTACGTTTTCGCCAACAGCTCGATGAAAGGGCCCGTAAACGACTGCCATGTCTTTGGCAGTAGTTTCTTCGGATGACTGACCGAATTTATGTACATCAAAACGTAAAGGACAGACATTGTATCTTTAATTTTTTAATACCAGAACGCGTACGTATTATTAAAAAGAAAGAGACAGATGATTTCCGTCCAAAGGGTGACTTCAATGATTTAATTGATCCTGCTGATCGCGAGTTTATTCATACGTGATCACACGAGTACGCACCATGGCCTTCACGGGGCATAGAGCTTTTGGTTTTCTATCGCTGCCGACTGGCTGATTTTTGGAGCTATTTGTTCGAATTTATTAGAACAAAGTGCATTTAATTGAAATGCAGTGTTCAGCATTGCATGGAGATAAAGTGCTACCATATTATTCCATAAAGTCTACGAATATTTGTCAAGCTTAACATGCTGCGACAATGCCAAGGCAACGCTTCATGGTTCGGATAAAGGGCATAGCGAACGACCAGAGGCACATGGCCCAGTAGCTATCATTAATGGGTCGCTATCAGAAGCCTGAAAGTCAAAATCCTGAATGTTCAAAATCCTGATCGTTCAGAGTCCCAAACGTTCAAAGTCCCGAAAAAAGAATGCTCTACGTTCAAAATCCAAAAATTTGATAACCTGACGAATATTAATCCTGAATGCCGGAATGGTGAGAAATCGAATTCCGGCAACGAGATGGCGCTCTTTCATTATCTTCCCTGCCTTTCTCTCTTCGCTTTTATAATAATTTCTCCCTGAGTTCTTTTCCGCTACCAGACGGTCTTGGAATGCCGAAGAGCTGTTCTTGTGGGCTAGTAGTAATTGCTGACGTGTTTCTCGGCGAATTTCTCATGTCCCATCAATATTCGTGTCTATGATCGCTTTGTTATTTACAGGTATATCTCTCATTTCTGCAGGTTTAGAACGTTGAAGAGCTGTCATAGATTGCAGCAAGTAATACATATCCAGAGATGACTAAATTCTAAGTTAGTGCATGGGGATGATGCACGTAGTTGTAACAGGATAGCTTATGTACGAGCAAACCACCGGGGCCCCAAGATTTGCGTCTCTTTGGCACACTTCCCTGACGTGTGCTAGGCTCTTTCAGCAGCCTAGTCCCTACGATGAGAACGGCTGTTATACATGGATGCAGTTACAAAGAGGGGTGCAAACAATTATCAATCATAGAAAAATGCATTCGTATTAGGTATAAGAGTACCTTCTTGGACAGTTTGATCAAATTTATCAAAACGCCATAACTCTACTCAGGGTCACGATGCTTGAGCGAAATCAGCAGCAGTGGCATGAAGACCATAACTCCTTATCTGCAATTGTATATAAAAAAAACCTTACATTGGACTCTGCCATATTTTGGTTGAAAACAGTTTTCGAGATTTTGAACGTTCGGGATTTTGAACGCTTGGGGTATTGATTTTCGGGCTTCTGAAGCCGACCAATCATTAGTGAACGGGTTAAAGCTACACCGATCCTAGATTGCGCTTTTAAATGTACAGTTTTACATGTAATGAAAACGGCGCTTTGCGTTAAGAACTGCTCTTCGATTGATAAAGGTGAGACAAGGCAGTTCTCGAAGCTCTGCTTGTCCCGCCGTTCAACGATGTCTATTTCTGCAAATAGAAGTACCCAGGCATTCAATAGCTGTGTCTTTTCAAGCCACATATTCTTTGTGTTTCGTCACCCGATAATCCTGGGGTCTGCACAGATGTTATCGTTCGGTAATGCGTCAAAAGTGTGTGGTAAACAGTTATAGTATCTACTGAGATTGTTCCCCGTCTGCATTCCCAATTATTATGCTCTCCTAACCCTTTAATGGTTGAGAGGTTTAGTAATGGGAAACGACACGTTGAGGAAATCAAGGCCATCCGGAGCCAATTTGTTCCATCGTCCAAGATTGTGACAGTTGACAGGAAATATAGAATTAACGGGCAGGAACGTTAGGATAAATGACACGATGCGAACGTGCGTATGATAACGCGGAGTCGAATATTGAGCGCCCAGTGGGGTGGGGGGGCGAGACATTGGTACATAATCGAGTAGTTAAGCCCACGTGCAAACTAACCATTATGCGTAGCATTGATAAGCGCATACCAACTGGTCAGGCACCCCCTTTCTGAAACGAATTCACACAGACTCTTAGCGTAAGAATATTGCTCCATTCATACCTTTCTTTGCACCTGAATAGTTTTTCATGCAGACTGGCTTCTCGAAGCAACATCGTTGCACAAGTTAAAGCAGCAAGTCTGGTCTCACTTGCTTCATGCGTGACAAGAAGTTTGCGATACCTTTCCCATTACCCCAAATTCCCAGCCCGGTTCTTTTGCGATGAAGTCTAATAATTTAATGATGCTTTTTTCCAGCTTTTACGTTTACCAATGATGTAGGGTTATTTTTGCGCTGCCTTTAAATGTTTACACCGCAAAGCTTTATGCAAGATGAAATGTAACCTGTGCAATGTACAGAAGTGAAAAGTATACAATGGAATCATTCACAACAGACTTACTGAAAATAACGCTCTCTTTTCAACCCGATTGCTTGCGGCACTAACATCGCATAAGATAAGGAGGATTAGACAGGTCAGCAAAATTTTGTCCATTGCTTTTTTAAGTGGCTGCAAACAAGCAAATTTGTTCACTGGTCACGTTCCAACTGTACATGTGTTTATATGGCGGCAGTGAATATAACTGATTAATTAGTACATGCGGCTCATTGGTTAGATGCAATTCGGGAATTGGCGAAATCCGTCTCCGAGCACTTGTGCACTGCTATGGGCTTTCTTCATTAACATACAAATGCCTTAAGTGAACGCTTATCTGTGAATAATGTTCGCAATAAAGACTAATGCTAATGTGATGCAAAAATTTAAATGCATGCAACCGATGGCATGCACTTTCTGCTTGTTCCTAGTGTTACCTTTATTTACCAACTTCCAGTTTCCTTTTCACAAGCTATTACGTTGGCATTTCTCATTACGCTGTCGTTATAGTTTGAAGTATGGTGTGAGCGCACGACGGTACAGCGTTTCTCAGTTGGAAGTTGTAGAAACTATTGTGAACTGGTTAACTCTATGTGAATGTCCTTCAGTTAATCAGCCTATTGCACTTGCAGGATTAGCTCAGCAGCGGGGTATAAGAATGAGCTATAAGCATGAACTGATTGGAGGGCTCTTCTTTTATCGTATAGTTTAAAAAATTTGTGGTTTGATAACAGGGTAGAGTTTTTGAGAAACATGCACAATCTATGCACGTGCGACTTTTCTATCAACCTTGTGATTATCTGTTAGCCCCTGGGACATTCAAAACAGGCAATGCTTGGAATAAGGCGCGTATGTTGACTGGTTGCCGTCATTTTTAGATGAACATAATCTGTCCTTGCAACGCTGTAAATTTAGAACGTGAAGCAGTTTGTTCATACTTCTTGCAACAGAGCTTTCCTTTTCTGGCGCGCGTGCTATATACTTTTCTTACTGAGACAACCATCCGCACTGTGTTGCAATACCCGTAAGTATAAGAAATGAGGAATATGGCGAATTTATTGTAGCGAAAATAAACACGAAGTCCAGCGCAGGTTTACATTTTCAACCGGACCTTCAGGACTAATTTTGCTTCCTTCAACGTGCAAAGAGACCACTCTTGAGAGCTCTGTTCGGTTACTGGAAAGCATATTTTGCTTATTTTAACTGATATTTCATCTACTAACATTGCAACGCCATACAGTGGGTTGACTGCATAAGATTAAAATTGTTTCTCGATTACCAGACAGTGGTCGTCGGGAAAAGCAGCGGAAAGACGCCATAAAGATCTTATCCACTGATCAATCACGAACTGAAACCAGGCGTAATTCATGACAAGAACTTGACTGGGTTATAGCATTGCTCGCGATGGAGTTTTGAGGAAAGGTGTAGAAGCTTACCAGGAGGTACTTAAAAGAGCAAGATCTTACTTTGCTCACCTAACAACCGAGTTGGAATGACTTAATGGTGTCGTGACACTGTTCCGGTCGGTCGGTGGGGATGCTGGCTCTCTGCAGGGCTGACTGGGCGGGCGACAGTAGCTTGACAGGTACAACGATAGTACCTGATAGTTGATGTCGCCAGCACGGACGGTCTAGCGGAGGAGCTTGCTGAACCGTCGGCTGACTGGGCAGTGGACATAATTTTGTGGTTGCCTGATGACGGGTACAGGAGCGGTACCGGAAAGCTTGCAATTAAAAGTTTTTTGCACAAGAACGGGGTGTATACCGTGTGAGAAACTTTGTTATTTAACTCTGAATTATTTACTGAATCATTACGTTTGCGCTGAGGACAGGAAAACTTTATTCCCCAAAGCTTTGCAGGTAAACTCGTCTTATTCGTCAACGGGCTGAAGCGATTCCGTAAATATTTCGCAGTTCCATTTTATTTCGCAGTTATGAGCAGTAACGCGCCCGCTCGTGGAAACAAGATTTTCTACGTGACTTTCTTTATCATTTCACCAGCATCCCCATAGCTTAAAAGCTCTGCATTCTCAAACTTTTGTTATAATCCAGCAACTCCTTGCTTTTAAGAATGAAGTTAAGCCCTTTCCTTACTGTCAGACATGTTGAGAATGAGATGTCTTCTAACGGGTCTTCTATGTGCCATGATAGAATGTACGGCTTGATCCCGTTGGAAGTTGAAAACGTGTCTGAAAGTATACCGAAAAGAACGCCCTACCAGCGAATGGATGGGCAATTATTAGGGAAATATTTCAGAACGCTATAACCTTCGTAGCTTTCGTAACTATCTTGTTCTGTCTTCAGTGAATGTTAATGGTCGGTGAAGATAAGGTTCAGATGGTATTAACATTCGCTGAAGACGGAACAAGATAGTTCCCAAACCTGCGAAGGTTATAGTGTTCTGAAATATTTCCCTAATAACTGCCCATCCATTCCCTGGTAGGGCGTTGTTTTCGGTATACTTTCAGACACGTTTTCAGCTTCCAACGGGATCAAGCCGTACATTCCATCATGTCAGACATTAACTTTTGCATGCAAGAGGAGGTTATTTTTTTCTAATTTCAAAACAACTTTTACGCACAGATTAATGGAGCCAAACAAACCCCGTCCTGGAAAGTGTATTCATGGGACACCTGGAGAAGGATAGCATTGCGTTCAATAGCGTGGAAATTCCAGTGATCCCAGCACTTTTCGAACGGTATGTAGACGGCATGTTTATGATTGAGAAAACAGACAATGAAGACGCGTTATTAAAGCATTTAAATAATTGATTCCATGGGCAGATCACAACAGCGACGGAGAAAGAGCAAAATGACCAGCATCCTTATCTAAACGTACTGGTCTTAAGGGAAGAGAGAAAACTGAAAATGAACGTGTACTCAGAACCAACATACTTGGATGGATACCAGCACTTTGGCTCCCTTCACCCGATGTCGAGGAAGAGTAGCATTGCCAGATCATGTCATCGCGCTTTGTGACTCAAAGTACCTATTACATACATCTGAAATTGAATCACTTCGCGCTATCCACCCAGAATGGCTGTCCAAGACATAGAGTACAACTTTCATTCGGCGAAGGTTACAGCAACAAAGAACATAGGCTGTATCGGTGCGTGGTTTGTGGGTGTAATAAATAAAGTCAATTAAAAGTAGAACGAATTAATTTTATTATACCCACAAACCACGCAACGATATAGCCTAGTTACTTTAAAATCATTTCCCATATTTTAAAGAAGACTGAGCAGACGTGCCATACTCGAACATAACTAAATAATTTCGCGCTGACGACGGAACAGGTAACTTCCGAAAGCTCCGCAAAATAACGGGGAATTGCCGTGTATCTGAATTACTGAAACAAATATGAGAATTTACCTCGTACATGCAAATCCTATTTTCAAGGTTTCAGGCAGTTACAAGGAACGATAATTCAAAGGTTCCTCCAAGGAAAGGCCCGCAGTCGTTCATAAGGTGACATACAGTTACCATATCTCTCACATAAGAGAAACTGACAACATTTTATTTCATAGGCTCCGTGAACACGCAGCAGCGCTGACCAGGTACAAGAACGGAGGACAAAGACTCAATGGAACGCGCGCACGATGTTGAGGCTGACCGTAAGCGTTGTACCTATGTAAAGTCATGGGCGATGCTATGAAAGCATCTGTGGTGGTGGAACAGTACGCCCAATGTTCGCTCGGCCTAGTAACAGAGCAATTCACGTGAACCTTGTCCACTTTAGGCAAATAAACAAGGCCCTATTCATTCACAATGACAAATGCTCCGTCATGACGGATGAGTTGAAGTCACCAGAATATGGAATGCTCTTATCAGTGAAACCAGATGTTGCGCCATGCCATCTTAACCTTATCCTCAGCCCTTAATAGGTGAACTATAGAATGGAAAGTAATATTACCAATCGCTGAAGACGGAACGAGGTGATTCTAAAAATTGCGATGGCCTGTCTTTTTCCTGACGACCGCCAACAATCCATTGGTAATCTATTACTTCAATATAATTTCAGGCGATGAAGAATTTCTTTGGGCATAACCAGCACTTCAAGGTTAATGCCACAAAGAAGGTACGGTAACATGGTAAACGCGACATAATAAGCGCGAACATATCACTCAATGCTGAAGTTTCCATTTTGAGACGATCGATGAAAGATGTAGTCGTGCAATTCACGATAGCTTGTGACGAACACATCAAGAAAATATTTCTGAATGGTTAGTTCGACCAACTGCTTGATACGAACCGGTTTTCTCTGCGAATGACACGTTGTAAATTAAATTCCAGTTTTTAAATTAGGTTGACCCTAGTTTTTTTACCTGTATAGCAACCACAATTTCAGCTACATATGTCAATATTTCTGCCTAATTACACGCTTTATCAACTAGCAAGAAGTTATTATAAAAGGTAATAGGTAAAGGTAATAATTTGAACCAGCTACAAGTCAAATTAGTTCAATTCAGACAGTATGCTGCCAACCGCGGGAATTGTTACACTAGGTCAGTGTTAGCAATGATTGTTATCGTTGCTTTTTGAAAATTGTGTTTCAGCGGTGGCAGTTGCAATAGTCGCTCACGCAGACTCACTGCAACAACAGGAGTACGTTGCCAATGCATGAATATTAATAGTTGTTGGTATTTTTGTTGCTTGCTTACTGCCTTCATGAAAATATAAGAACAATGCTCAGACTACTCATATTGTTCCTATCTTGTTTAATGTAGCATTAGCAAACAGTAACACTTGCCAGCACGTCCGTTGGTTGAAACAAGAAAATATTCTGTTGCATTTTCATACATTGTATTGCCATTAGTACTTCACCTTACCTTTTAAACGACTTCAAGACATCCTGTTGAACTGAGGAACGAATAAGCATCTATACGATAGTGGAAAGAACCACTGTTCTGAAAAACGAGGACGCAGTCTTTGTGTTAATAGTCACCATAGATTTTCATAAACCAAAAGACCGACAAAGTCATAACGAGATTTTGCTCCTCCGTTCACTCACAAAATTAAAGGCATCAGGATTTGAGCTTTGCATGAGAAAGCATGTATTTACTATGAGGAACAATTCTAAATCTCTTAATTCTCTCAAAGTAACACGTTGCAACAATAATATGATTAACACCGTTTAGTTTAATTTGCTAGTTTGTATCGAAACTTTCGGGGTTGCTCGCACCACGTCTTCAGCAAAAATTTTCTGCAAAACGTCCTTGTGGAAAGTTAGACCATGTGCAAACAGGATTAACCACTATTTTAAAACGAAATTGAAAACTTCTGGTTCCTTTAAGACAACTGAAAAGCATAGGCATTTCAAGCACAGATATGCTAGCAAGCTATGACGTTAAGGACCGGTTTATTAGCATCCTGATGGAATATACCTTGTCACGGCTTGGACAATTGCTTAGCATAGATTAAAATCTTAACAATAGGACAAACCTAAATCCGTACCATATTAAGAAATTAACATCTTCCTGCATGCTTGATGCAGACTACTTCCACTTCCATGGAGGTCTAGAGGAGCTAGCTTTTTTGAGGTTGACACCATGATAAAGCAACGGCTTTTCAAGCGGTATGGTGATGATATTTTTGCGATAATAACCAACGTGAAGAAGGATGAATTCCAAAGACATCCTAACAACTTATTTCCATAACAAATCACTTTCACGACAGAGAAAGAATCGAACAAACTCTTTTATCCTTAGACACGTTAGTAAAAAGACATGAAAATCATGTTAGAACAGACCGTTTGCAGAAAAGCAATGCATTCAGATAGGTATCTACGCATCTCCTCTCACCATCCTTGGTCAGTGTTCAGAGGTTTAATGCGGGATGGTTGACAGAGCAATAGACATTTGTGACAAAGAATTCTTACAACCTGAGTTAAGACACATGGCAAATGCTCTTAGCAAGAATGAACATCCTGGGAAATTTATATTCTCGGTAATTAAAAAGAGGCTAAACCGAGCCAGGGACTTTGAGGCAACAAATCGAAACAGAGTAACGCTAACCATCCCACACTACGATGGAATTGGTGAAAAGATTCAACAACTAGGAAGGTTACTAGATTTCAAGGTTTTCTTTAAGAGCATAACAAACTTAGGATCCCTTCTAAGGAACAACAAGGTTAAAATCCCAGAAACGGACAGACATGGCTTAGTCTGTGCAATAAAATGTGTTTGCTCAGGTGTGTATAGGAGCGACAGAGAATAGTCTGAGCCATAGATTTAAGGAAGACTTAGCCAACCTAATAAGCTACAACAGCGTTAGGGCTAGAATAAATAGACACTCGACGAATCAAACCAGAAGAAGAAGACAAGCTCTTGAATCTAGAACAATAATGGAGGTAGCTGTCAAAGCTTCATCAGTAGTAGAACACGCAACGGAATTCGTCGGCGTTATACATGCTGTACCCATTTGCCCAAATTGCACACTGAGAAAGATAAAGGAAACGTTCTTTCTTCGAAGTAATGGCACCTTTAACAGCGACAAGGGCAAGAGGGTAAGTGGATATGGACAGGTGTCATCCGCCAAAAAGAGTGTTGAAAGGTACTATAAGGAAGAATCCAAGATTTTCATGGAAACGACCGACAAAAAAATCCAGCCAATCCAGGAACGCTTGGGCAGTTGGAAAACGAAAGCAAAAGCAGAGAAAAGTGAAGAAAAGGATAATGACGCGAAGTCCAGGAATGTTTAAAGAAACTTCCAAGAGCAGTTCAAGGCATCACCTTAAGGGAACCAGACGTTTTCGATTTCGTTTTAAATGTCGCTTAGATCTGCTTACACATGATCTAAGTTTCCGCAAGTACATTGTGCAGAAAATTTTCGATGAAGAACTCCTACAATGTGTAACTACCCCGTTACGAAGAACCTATTTTCAAGGTAACACGTTTTGCTAATGCACAATTTCACAGCAACCATAGCTTGGTCCATCTAAAATCTTTAATGTTCATCCTGTCTTTGCCTCAAAACCAAATGCTAAGCAGACCATTTTGCTTACATTTAAACCTGTGCGGCATATTGCGACCAGATTTAGCTACGCTAACTATAAAAAGCGAAAAGCAACATCAGAACATGATTGCAAATGATTTTACGAAAATTCGCTCCATTCTAACTACTGATCTTTTTAAGCAGCGTTTTAATAAACTTCGGCAGTGGAGGAACGTTCATCAGCGGAACCTACTATCCCAGAAAATTCAAAGCGGTTTACCTAAGAGGTGAATTCAGAATATCTCACATTTACTTCTAGGAAAAGTAATCTATTGTCCCGAATAATAAATGACCACATCCTAACAGGTAAGTAGGGAAAATACAAGCAAGTACGCTTCGGTTGCCTGGTTCAGACTCTTTGGGTTAATATAATAGCGGACATCCAGATGGATAAATGTATATTGACATGGATACAACGTGACGTTTCTTTGCAGTTGTAGTAGCAAAAATGGTGCAAATTGTTCATTTGTCAAATGCTTATTTAAATTTCAGACAACTGTCCGCCTGCAGTCTGCGAGGAAAACTGCCTTTGCATTCCTGTGTGGAGAACAGGATGTCCATTCTACATCTGCGACGGTAGTTGTTCATTTAGCATCCGATTCGCTAGGCGAAGTCTCGTTTAGGTACGAAACTGAGGGAACCCTGTATATCAGATCTTGACTGCGCAATCCAAGGGCACTGTCAACGATTCATTTGCCGTTACTTCGATCCCATTTTACCCTAACGCGTAATTCTGAATGATTTATTGTTGTTGCGTATTCTATTTAGTACTAATTTCAACATGATCTAAACAATTAGCATTAGAAACATTGAGTTTAGCGAGTGAGGCAGGTTCGCTTGCAATCTAAGAAGTTTTCGTGTTCTTATGCTGCACTAAGATTTGATAGTTTCAAACGAATCGGTGAGCCTTGAATTGTGCACAGTAAGAACTGGCTTCCACACATTGGCCGTTTTAGAGCAGTGAAATTCCGTGAAGCGTACATTTATATAAGTTTGCGCAGGAGGTGAAAATCAATTTTAAAGGGGATATTACTTTTATGTTACACTGGCGAAACACCCTATGCTTCCATGGTCACTGAAACTTGCTTGCGTACATTATAAATAAATGATATTTTAAGTGGCTTCGATGTTGAGTGCAAATTTCGAACTATCAGTTCTGCATGCGGATAAAATAGGTCATGCGCGCTATTCCATGCAAAATAACCGGACCAGCGTGCTATTAATAGAATAGAATTCAACCACCAGCTTTATTCCACTGAATGGCAAAACAAAGGATTGTTTGCTGAACAACGGAAGTCAATGATTGATGCTTAATAAGCAGGCTTTAGTTTAAAAAACTGCAATGATTCATAAAAGTAAAAGAATCAGAGCGGAGAGGGCGTTCTGAACGTACACTTGCGTTCTGCATTAGCGAATGCTCGCGTTAAGCTGATGCAAGCAAAGCCAACCATTAATGACTGGCTACTGTTGCATTCCTTTCACTAGTGCTGATAATTAAGCCTTCTAGGAGTACAGATAATAGAATCGAATATAAATCATTTGAACAGCAGATGAATAGTGATTTAATACAGAATGATGAGCATTCATAACCATATTCACTTCTCCATTCAGAAGACAATAACTGTCGAGCTCTTAGTTTTAAAAAAGTGATTATGACTTTTCCAACAGCTTGACACCGTTCTTACGAATACCGAATTTAGCTTTTACAAAACAGCCTGAACTCAAGGGCACTGATATTAGTTTAACAGTCCATGCAAACTGGCAGAAACTGTTGGATAGTTTTTTTCGTGGCAGTATCACATTTCCAGTCGAAGCTGTATCAGTTTTAAGGGCACATGACCTCACCAAGAAACTTTCTATATGAGCAGAATAAATGTTCGGATAATAATATTCGGTAAACGTCTCTTTCCACTCACTGATGACGGGACTAGAGCGTCCCGAAAGGTCCGATATATCAAGCACCGTAACGTGATCACAACGGGTTCGCCGTGCAACCATCCATGCCAATGGTTCACTCCTACGTAGACTGTGTATGCTGTTGATTGCTACCAGTAGTATTCATGTCCACCATCTGAGGGTGAGAAGTTTATTTCTGCTGCTTGATAGGAATACAAAAATTTCATGTTTAAACTACTTATGGAAACACGCAAGATGCATTCGATATGATCAATAAGTGCCATGAATTGCCACAGTGACCACTGGCATAGATATTAATACAATCGGCACTGACATTATGCTAGACGGCCCATCATCTTCGACATGGTCACCTTGAAAATGCTCACTTAAGAGGTTGAGGAAACACGATAAGTGCCTTGTCTTATTCGTAATAAACTATGGCTGAAAGTTTGCATTGTTTTTACCAAGCTGATCTGCAATTGCGGTTCATTAAATTGCAGCCTTAAGCTGCACTGTTAGTATTACTACTGCATTGTTTAAAATATACTATAAAAATATACAAGGATAACTACCTTGAAGATGGTACAGTACCTATTATCGTGTGAACCAATCTACTGGCCGCTTCGGTTCCGTACTTCCGTGAGTTAAACTGTTTTCGTTGGAAGGTAGCAATTATGAACCTAGAAGTGCGCACACCTCAATAAGCGGTATCGGGGAATCCCCTATCCGCTCGTAGAGCATTTGCAGATTTATTACAGGTATCATCAAAATCGGGAAAGCCGGAATACGACCAAAAGAAACATGAAACCCGTTACAAAGCATCCAGTATTCAAACATATCGTGGTAGCTGACAGTGCGAGCGGGTACCTGCTACCTAAACTTCAACATAAGGTTCATGTTTCCAAAAGTTTCACGGTTTTTACCCCGTTTAGTAAAAGCCTTTATTTTCCATAAAGGGCACAATACTCAGAGCTTTCCTGTTAAGGTTCATGTTTCCTGTCAAGTTTACAAACACGACATGCTCATAGGCGTCGTTTGCTGTCCTTATCCCAACGTAGACCTTAATGTAGGGCTCATGTTTCCAGTCAAGCACACAAAGGACACGATCATTGGCACAATTTTCTGCCTTTGTCTATGTCTAGTCCTTAACAAAAGGTTCATGTTTCCAATCAAGCTCACATAAACGCAGAAATGCCTGGATAAAGCAGCTACAAGCAGTCGTAGCGTTCATCGGCAAGAAGGCGGCGAAAACGGGGGTGCAAACCTTCGAGACAGAAAGGCGTGACGTCACAATATATGACGTAATGGGAAGTAAAATATAAACTTAATTATCGTTCAGTTACAGTAAATATCGGGCTGATATTAGAAAAGACCCTCCACACGAAGTCCAATCGGATGTGGCACCGAATCTGCTCCTTCGACAGTATGCCAAATAAGCTGTCTCCAAATGCGCAGGTTATTGCGGGCAACGTTAACTGCAAGACTAAGTGCAAAACCGGCAACTTTTCGGCGGGCTAAGACTAGCCATTAGGCCAAATCAGGGAGCTTACGGGTATCCCTGCCGCGCGGCTTGGTCAGCGTACCGTGCGAATAGCGGATTCGACTCCATTGCTGCCCAGTCTTCAATAAAAGACATGTAACTTAAACGCATATGCTAGCCCAGACAATTTTCACAGATGCGATCAGCAATGCCCAATCCGATGAAAATGATTACAGCTAGATATTTGCTACAGCCATAAATTACCGTAATGAACCTGCATGTCACTCTCGATTTACTAAGCTTCGTTCCCATGCTCGATTAACTCTACAATGAGTCGGCAAGTTCAAAACAGTCATAAACCACCGAAACCTGTTAGGTATGATCTCAGCGTGAATGATTTATGGTGGAAACGGTGGCTTGACCTTTGAATACAATCACTTCCCACTAAGCGGATTAAAGGGCGCATATCGCACGACCTGTATTGTACTATATAAGCATCGAAAACTGTACTAATAAAGCTTCTACTGACGGTAGCGCGGCGTCTTAGTCTAACAGCGCTTCCACCAATATTTTATGCCCACATTGTTAGGTGAACACCTGTGGATCTGCAGCAACGATACAGTATTCACCATTGTACGCAGAAGGAACCATGAACCTTGCGGAAATTGCGATGAACAATGAGAAGAGGATATTGCTGGATCATGTACGTATTTTCACCTTTTCGCCTTTGCACATGGAATTACCCTGTGCCGTCTTGTACCCGTTTACAAGTGGCGGGCGCATCCACGGTTTAACAAACACTGTCCTGCCGGCGGGGGCATTAGTTGGAAGCGAAGCGCAACGTCCAATGTACGTACTATATTTCCGCAACCGACTGTGCTATTTCGCCGTCCGCTAAGGCGCTGACGACAGGACTCTGCGGTTCCCTAAACTGGGTACAGTCGGAGGTCATTGTCAGCGGGAGACCGTACCATCGCACCTGCGGCGCTGTACCTGAAAATGCGTCGTCTTGTACATGTCGACCGAATTTGCTCTTGGAAGCAGCATTTAGGGAGGTCAAACCATATAGCATAGCTGCACATGGGCAAAGAGTTTTACGAGCGGGCGACTTCTGTACATAGAATCCATCGTTTTCCCAATCCATTCGCTATATTAATTTTGCTTGCGAGATCGTGCGCGGGGGCACCACGTTCAGTCTGTTAGCTTAAGCGAAAGTTAGTAAAAGTCCATTATCTTAGAAAGCAAGTAGCGGCTTTTGGCTGCAGTAGGCCACATGTGGATGTCAATTCTGGCGTGAAAATTAGATGCTTGCCTTTGATTTACTGTGATCCGTCGTCGAACGGGCGGACTGTGATGACCACGCCTTGAAGGGTGTATTTGAGTGACCAAATTGGGAAGCGGCTTTTGGGAATTAGCGGTTTAGCATAGTCCTTTCATTAGCAATGCTGTAGTAAAAACTAGTGCTTATCTCAGGTTCCGAATGATTTCGCTGGGGATTTCATTAACACTAATATGGAAAAGCCGTTACTGGTCGTCCGGTCGTTTTTAAATGGCAACAAGGCCATTGCTCCATGGCTAAGCCCTTAATAAGCACGTTGGGTTGCTGCACGGTAACAGTGCACGAAATTCAGGTTTTTACTTTTGGGTATTCAACCGCATTGATGCATGGAATACATTTGCAACTTTACCGCTGTTAGAAATGGTGTTCACATTTCTTTGTACGAACTTGGAACTTTACAGTTGCGCGAAAGTCCCATCCCGGATAAGTTGCTGCAATTGCGCTATTGGGTTCTTAAATGTTTGTGTTATTTTTTGCATTATTCGTTTAAATGCAACATTGAAATCGCTGTCCGAAATTCTGCGATAGCGGCTTAAAGTAGGGGTAGACGTTGGATGACTATTGCGGTGATTTATAGAAACAGTTTGACTTATATTCTTCTTGTATAGTAACAGAACGAACTGACCTTACGAACCCTATATTTGCGAACAGTTGGACTCGTCTGATGGCATTTTGCAATTTTCAGCCCCTTCAGTATCGGTTGTTTTGTGCGGTGGAAAAAATTACTTTGTCCATTGACCGAGTACGTCGTTGCGGAAAACCTTTCTTGACCAACTAAGTTATTCTCGTGCAGATTGCCAGGGAAGATCAAGCAGGTCTGCACGCGAAGCGAGAATTGCTCGTGAAGCAGTTGGTTTTGCTCTTCAACAAGGTTGCCGTTCTGTTTGACAATGAAAAGGCGGTATGCAAAAAATGACTCAGCGGCTCTTCGCATGTCCTTTTCCCTCGGCAGACCCCAAAATGCGTATGTTCGTGTTTCAGAATCTTGGAAATAGGCGAACTGGAGGTTCCCAAATCGACTCCATAAGCACAAAGAACGAAGCAAGCATTCCCACGGACGCCTTGCCAATCGTGAGGTTTCGAAATCCTCACACTTTTTCTCCATTGAAATCTTTACAGATTGAGCGTTCGGATGACTTTTGGAATGAGTACGTCGGGAAAAGCCAGTTTCTGCCGTGCAACGTGCTAAACATCTACTCTCCCAGCGCGTTTTTGATCACTTTCGCGCCATCCATGAAGGACCAAATCGAGTACGCAGATGACAGAATTTACCGGCAGCTTGGACATTTCTGTTGTAGTTCTGACTTGAGAAGCGAAGGTCTGGAGGACGTGTGTCCTTTTCCGTATGAAGTAACAGAAAATTTCTACTACCTTGCTCCATCGAAGACAGGTCACATAGAACGAGTAAAAGTGCGGCTAGTGCAGAAGGGCGAAGACGGTAGGTACTTGGTCATCTTGAATTAAGTTTTCAGTTTAAGTTTAGTTTCGAGTTTAAAACGCATTTGGTCGTTTTGGCGGAACTGCATTGGCATTTTGTATCGGTTTTTACTTTAAGGTATTCCTTTCGCAAAGGTTGTTTACATCGACGATGGCAAAACCGATTGGGTGGCAGTTTCGGCATTGGTACCACTCCCGCGGTCCTATTACTACCAGCCAAAAGCCACATTATACTGTTGCTTGTCCGGCGTTCGTGGCAAAGGCAATTTAAAGGAATCTCCTTGAGCAGACGACTGTGTTGCAGGTCGCTCCAAAGGGCAACGATTGGGGACCAGCGAGCATTGAATGGTTGAAACGTTTCTGCTCGATCGAGAGTAACAAGTATTACGTAAAAATAGCGGGCAGCAGAATTGGCGACACCGACGTTGTACCCGTAAACTGTGCCGCTGTTGACATAGGCACCTTATTAATTCCCAGCCATTTGTTAAGGTTGAACTTTGCAGAAAGAGTGCGGAGGATAGCGACGACAAAGTGGAGCCGATCAGTGCATCACTAGGTTTGTTGAAGTTTTTCGCCAACGAAGTAACAGAAAGCTCCGTGGATGCCCTGTACGGCATAACGGAACCAGTAGAAGAGTTGATTTTGGAAGTAAGCAGGCGCGCTGGTGCATTTGATTACCGTACGTGCGGCGATAGACGATTTGCGGTACGAAGAAATCTGCGTTGCATAATGTTATCTTTGTTAGGCGCTGTCTGATAACACTCCCCCTGGTGTCCCAGAGAAATGGCAGATTGAGTGCCCGCTTCCACGATTTCCTGCCATTGGTAGCTTTGCAAGATTGCGACTTGCGCATAAGTACGAAAACCCGATTTACCTTTTAGGACAACAGGGAAGCTTCGAGCTCAGTATATGCCAAGAGGTGTTGGCAAACGGAATGGAGAAGAAGACTCGACTCGTCGCGTACGGCAATATTAAGATCGTCAAATTTAACACGCAATCGTTCTTCTACGCAAAAGTGCTGAAGGATGCGGGTGAAGATCAGTCTTCGGTTTCTGCAAGCTTTCCTTGCAAGGCTGAAGATATCATCTACCGAAATGATAAACGGTGCGTGGGTTGGTCATTCTGGCGCAGTTTCGTTGATAAGGGCTGCCGCCATGGCATCTTTGCGTGACGTCGCGGAGTAGCTATTCTCGTAGCTTCAAATTTCTTGACCCGCCAAATTGCGCGCTCATTTTCACGCAGGTTTGACGGCGAGAAGGGATTCAATTGTGTCTGCGTAGACTCCATGATTGCATTGACCATTTTTCGACACTACTTTTGTAGGGATTTTGCAATACATTCCGACTGGATGCTGTTCGGCCTTCACGGCGTGCAGGTACGCTCGCCCATAGCGTTCGATGAAAGAAAGCACTCCGTTCTGTTGGGCAATTTTCTAACTTCCGTTCTGAAGCATGATCGTTTGGTGGCAGTTTGCACAGGAACAAAGTAGGCATTAATGCGGGCAACGATGAACTTGCGATTGCAAGGTTAATAATTTTGATGCGCAGGAACTACAGAAACGCTACGCTGATTGTTTTGCTCGGTTGGAGTAAAATGGATCGACGCTATGTATGCCTGAACGAGGAGTTCGCCTTCTGTAAAGGAGCCTACGCAAAGAATAAAGCTGACACCAAATTGTGGAATCCGATTACACTGGAAATGAACCGACTAGCGGAGCAGTCCTCAAACAGAGCAACGGCGCCGACGGTTCCAACCAGTTATCACTGACTGCAATGAGGAACCCAGCAGGGTGGAAACGGAAGAGTCGAAAGGTGCACATGGTTCTTTTTCTTGCCCAAATGACATGTTTTTTTGCTTCGATCAATGTTATATAAACCGTATCTATTCTTTGAAAGAGCTGTACATTTCTTATTCTTCTAGGGCAATTCGCCTATGACTGTAGATTAAAAGTGAACTCTTTTAATTGACGAACGCTCAAGCTCGTCATAACATGTAGCGAACGTTAACCGCTTGAAGTTACTTTACATTGTTTCACTTTGTCGTTGCGTTTCCACATTGTTCAAAGTTCCACTTGTGCAGTAGTGCTACGCTTACTCTGTATCTAAGTGTTGAACATACATACGTATATATATATATATATATATATATATATATATATATATGGGACACGGACACCTTAGCGCATGGACACCTTACTGCGGGACATCTTACCGCGGCCGCCGGAGCGATGACCACTAGTCTCCGCTCGTTGATTGGTTGGTCAGTGTTAGAACCGCTGATGCAATGTCGGCAACCAGTAGTTTCTTGACCCTATGGTGCATGCATAGAGGAGGGGAAACACAAAACCCTCACGCTCGGCTAGCAAAACGTACGCGTGAGCAAACAGCCCTGGTGCAATCTTGAATGTTCCATCAATGTAGACGGTCTTCATGAGCCCGCTCCACGTGCCGTGCGACTGGCGCCCGAAAATTTACATAGATGGTAGCAAAACCTGTAAAAACATCCGTGATTTTGTTGAACGGTCCTCAGTGGACATTTCCCGCCAATTTTCGCGCCGTCAGCCATTGCGGCTCATCCAGGGGGCGATGACAACCTCGAACATGGAAAGGAGGGGCAATAACAGGCATAGCCTTGCGCATCACTGGTCTAAGCAGAGAAGACCGAGTTTCTAACATTGATCAACCAATGAACGAGCGGAGAATAGTGATCGGCGTTCCGGCGGCCGCGGTAAGGTGTCCGTGCGGCAAGGTGTCCATGCAGTAAGGTTCTTCGCGGGAAGGTGTCATGACCGAGGACCCCCTGTATATATATATATATATATATATATATATATATATACAGTAGGGTATCCATTATCCGGAATGCTCGGGACCGGGGGTATTCCAGATTTCGGAATTTTCCGGATTTTGGAATATGTGGAATGCCTTGAAGTTATTGAGCTACCAGTACACTGTTACTACATAGCTGCGTTCCTACAGCGTACCTTGTGCATTTCTACGAATACGTATACATAAGTAAGTGCTAAGGTTTGGGCCGAATCCAAGTATAAAATCCATTTACTGGCGCAGGTAGAGGTTGTAGGTAATATCAAGCAGTTTATCTAGGAAATTAGTAGCTTCTTTCAATTATCGGCGCGCCTTCCGCGGACGTCGAAGCTCTCTGCTCGGTGACGTTTTCGAACGCTTCGCTTAAGGTGATCTGCCTGGTTAATCGTGGTGTTTGTTGTAGAAGCTTTTCCTTGATTCTATAAATCACCATGATGTCGTGCTCTGTCATGAACGCACGTTGCTCTAGTGCTTCAATAAGCTTGTCACACATTTTCACTGTCTCCTGTGTGGAAACCCTTTTTGCGGTGCTCACGACGTCTTCTTCGTCGTCACTGCGATTATGTTCACAATCATTCAAGACCATTTCAGCTATTTCTCCATCCGTCAGGGAAAAAGCGGTCGGAGCTTCGTTATCTATGTTAAACACGTCCTCGATGTCCACTTCTTCTAGTTTACTAATGGACTCTGAAGGGAGGCTGTTCGCATACCTAAGCATACCTGACCAACGAATGTGTTACTGTGTTACGATGATTTACAGGTGTCCCAGATTATCGTGCAAAAGATACGTCGCAAAATGTCATTTTCGCCTGTGACGTCATGTAAGTGACGTCATGTAAGCGCTAAAAAGTTCCGGATTTTGGACTACTCCGGATTTCGGAATTCCGGATAATGGATACCCTACTGTGTATATATATATATATATATATGACATTTGTGTGTTAGACACGGTTTTCCCGTTGGTATTGTTTCAGTGTATCTGCAATTAACCAAAGAACCTCACCAGTCAACGATGGGTTAGTTTATTGGTAAAAGTTGCGATAGCACTGTAGCGTACGAATCGGAGCTTTCGGGATGCTCTAGTCCCGTCGTCAGCTAAAAGGAGCGTCCCGAAAACTCCGATTTGTACGTTGCAGTGTTCTCGCAACTTTTACCAATAAACTAACCCATCATTGACTGGTGAGGTTCTTTGGTTCATTGCAGATACACTGAAACAATACCAACGGGAAAACCGTGTCTAACACACAAATGTCATATATATATATATATATATATATATATATATATATATATATATATATATGAATAATGGATTTCTGACGGGTTTCGGTTTCATTGTGTCAAACGACGGCAGAATAACCCGTTCATAAAAGATTTTTTATTTGATAGCGGAGCTATCGGGACCTACCTTGGTCCCGTCTTCAGCGCAAGTAATCGTCACGAATAAAAACCGACAAGCAATGCCATGCTTAGACAATGTTTTAAACCTACATAAGCGAATTCAATGCTTTAAACTAGCTACTTCCTCTTTTAAAGTGATCATCTTTCCTCGAGTTCCCATGAACTTGAATTTTCTATCAAGCTTCTCTTTCCTGTTTTGGTTCCACTTTTTTCATAACGAGCCGCCCTAGGAACCGGCGCTTTATGTGCTTGTTCTTCCTCTATGCATGGTGTGCTCTACGAAGGCGCATCCCGTATTATTCGCCACAGTAGACCATATGTTACTAATCTTTTTCCCTTCATCCCTATTTATGCAAACGTTATGGCGGATGTAAAAAGCTTCTTTGATTTTTCTAACTCTGTAGTCTTGTTCATGTTTCAGTATCGAACAACTCATTTGGTTTTTCGCCAGGGGGCAGTCTACTGAGTGCTCGACCCAGACTGAGGCATTGACCGCCTCCTTCGTGATTTCGACTGGATCTCTCTTTTGTGGTCTCCCTCTTAACTCTACCGTTTGCCCTCAATCTCTTCTCCGCGTTCTTATACCTTGTCAGTGCCATCTTGTGTTCCTTCGGTCTGTGTAGCACATTGTCCTGTTTTTCCAATATACCTTGTTCCGCAACCACAGTTTATACTGTAACTGTATACTGTTTATATGATATATAATTAAAAATCGGAACTTTAGTAACGGTGTAATTAAACGTGACATGAATGTACGACTAGCACCGTTGATAATAATTTAATTCCAAACAAACCGGAGCTTTCGGGACTGACCGCGTCCCGTCTTCAGCGGTTAAAATGACTCATTTAACCGCTGAAGACGGGACGCGGTCAGTCCCGAAAGCTCCGGTTTGTTTGGAATTAAATTATTATCAACGGTGCTAGTCGTACATTCATGTCACATATATATATATATATATAAACAATGATACGGAGTCCTTGTTCAAAGATCTTTATTCGACGGAGCTTTCGGAACAATCGTGTTCCGTCGTCAGCGCAAGTAGAAAGAGGTGGAACGTATGGTGTGAAACTATTTATCGGTAATGGAAGGGGTCAGGTGTTTAGGTGACAGCACCTGGTTTCATTTATCAGATCAGCGAACTCCGTATATGTTGTGCCTTGACCACCGCAATTGAGACAATCTATTAATTACGCGGTGTTTTGTCTTCTATAAGTCGACCAGCAGAAGAAACGTCGTACAGAAACAATAAAGAAATGCTTCCAAAAAGCTGGATTTGTTATAAGTCAAGAAACAATCATTACAGGCTCAGACAGTTTACCCAATACGGGAATATTTCCAGGAGTCGACTTCGATGCATTCGTTACAGTGGACGATGAATTGGTGACTTGTAATGAACCTGATGCTGAATCTATTTTTCAAGCAGTACGACCCGACGTGCGGGAAATGCATGAGTCGGCTGATGATTTAGAAGAAAGCAATTAACTATACATAAGTCGAAAAGACACTAACAGACGACGACGTTCGCCATTCACTACATTAGCTGAAGTGATTTGCTGCTGAAAAGTGCCCCGATATGTTTAATGCAATAGTTAACGCTGACTTTGCTTTCACCGCTTATGTCTGCAGCAAGAAAGTGAAGTAGACAGCGATAGACTCTGCTTAGATGTGCAATGACCGAGCCATAAGCTGTACTGGTTATGTTACTCTTTTATTTTGTCTTAATACTAATTTACTTTTTATTTTACTTTAGTGATGTTTCTTCGTATGGACCACTACATTCTTTCTTCGGTAAAGTGTTTCGAAGGAGTTATGAGATGTTCAAGACTAAATTCAAGGGGATAGTCCATATGTAGACCAATTTTTTACCACCGTTCAGTGGTCAACTTATAGAGGTTCCACTGTAGTTTGTAAACACAGCGCCAATGCATGATAATTATCCTCATTTTACCAAGTGTTGTGTTCATTTTAGGCTACGTTGTAAACAGCCTGTTACTTTGTCCAGGAAAGTCCGACCAGCATGTCTGTGGTGAAGTACAGTTGCTTTATCATTTAATCCATCGGCTGAAGGGTACCTGAAGTTAGAAACAAGAACAGTTACCAACGAAAGTCAAGTTGCGGACAGGTGCATTGGGTAAGAGCTAGTTTCCCGAGCGAAGGCCTGCTGCTTTTTCAATAGTGTTAAAATACGAAACACTACTTGAATGTTATAATACGAAACAATATACCGAACATACGTACACCTACACCTGTCTTTTGTTGCTTAGTTCAGTAGTCCATGTTTGAGCACCACATTTCTCTTTTAACTAAAGTGTACCAACAGACCAATAAACACGACAAAGCCCAAATCGCTGATGGCCTTGTGGAAGTATCTGGCAGGAATACCCGCCCAGCTTATTATGCAAACTGCGAAACAAGATCAACGCAGCAGAAATTGCGCTATGTGCACAAGGAAAAGAAGGCGACAGACGAATTGAACGGGTTCACTCGATCAATTAGCGTACACTGCGGTAATTACATCGTGTTGTTGCTTTGCATATCGGACGAAATGAAGGCCTTGTTTTTTCCAAAAAGGCGCTTCTGCACCATCATCCTTCTTCCCACTTGTGACACCTACATTTGTTTCACTCTCGTTTTTATTGCCGATGAGGTAGAGACCAGGAGCCGCGAAACCTACCATTAGAAGTGTCATGCAAGAAAAACAAGTGCAACCAAGTAAAGGCAGCAAGAAAACTAAACTACTAAAAGCTGACCGGTAATGCCTACAATGATAGACACAGGTTGCGCTTTGCATGCTTAACTATCAATTGTTTTAAAATCATAGCGGATGTACATGCTGGTCGTTTACACGATAAATTGTACATGCTGGTCCTTTACTAATAAATTAGACTGACCACCTACCAAAACCCTGTGCTGTCAAGTTCATTTTGACGCTGCATGACGAGGTTCCCAATCACAGCGCAGCTACACGTGCTTATGAACTTTATGAGGGCAAGATGAAGATGCAACTACACTTCGTTACAGGCCGAGATGTAGCCCAAGCTGATTAGCATTCGTAAACCGGAATTTCTTAGCTGTTCCACGGTAGTCCTCTGCTCAGGAGAAGCACCGGTATTGGGCAATGGGGTATTCCCATCGTGATCAATCGTCTCTAAAACGAAGTGCTGTTAAAGAGGAAAGGGAACATCCGATTAGCGAACTCAGTTTCTCAATGAGCTCCATTTCTTTTAGAATCTTTTCCATTGATTCCATTTCGCATCTGTACGCCAAGCAACCGACACACCTTGGTCGGGAATACCTGCCTGCGCAGGACGTGGGATTCTGACCTGCAAAAGGGAGCACAACTGATGAGACAACGAAACGGAATGAAACTAACGAGCTTTGGCGATGCTCTCCGCTTCGTTTAAAATAATTTCAAGAGCCTTAATCTCCATCGATAAAGCTGGAATAGCAGAAAAGGGTTAATACAAGCACTTGGCATGTTCAATCAGCGTCACCGGAATGAACTGCCGACTTACCATTGGGAGGAGCTACGGAGGAACACTCGTTTTTCTCCGCCGGCTGGCAAACAGCCGGATTCAGCTCGCTAACGTATTGCAGGCTTTTCTTGACGCCAACATGATGAGCGTACTGCACGTGCACGGCAACGCACCTTTTGTTTCCACTTTTGTACGAACAGAGCCGGCAGTAGTTCATTCCGCTATGTCGGAACGTCTTTCAAAGCTTCTGAAATGAGCAACTAATTAGATCGAAACAAATAGCAACTGCTGTTCTACTCAATTGGAAACTACGTAAGAAGTTGGGTTGCTTGCGAAAGGGAAAGCGTTCATTCTCACCAGGATGGATGTTTGGAAGGACGATGATGCAATCGAATCGCACGAAGCGTTCGTAAATGTGACGCTGCTAATAATGGTACTAAGGAAGCAAGAGTGACATTTTACAAGCAAGAGTGAAAGTAAGTGCGAAAAGTTGCACGTTGAAGACTAGAAGAGGTAGTCTGCTAAATGGAATCAGTGAGCCGTTGAAGATAGCGCAGCTCCTGCAATTGATAAGTGGCGGTAATGCCAGAAAACAACTACAGTATCCCCAGACATAATCAAGTTACATTTGGTAGAAGCTACTGCCGTTGACAATAAGCCGAGATCACTAATCGTTCGCTCATTTTTTGTTTGTCCGACACTGCTCAGTAACCCGGAATTTGGTTATTGCAGTAATCATTTTCCGGACTATCGCGCTGCGCTAATCTCCTGCTGACAATCGCGCCTTGACTATCCTTTGCTGTTTCCAGGTGTAAGGCATAGCTCTTTTGCATTTCGACTTAAACTCAGGCGCTGGGCAGACCCGCCGTGGCCTTATAGCGATAAACCTGATTATTGTTAGCAATTACAGTTAAATTACCAGGCAGATGGGAAAACAGACCCAAAGTTTATTTCGCTAATGCGAGTTAAAACTGTTTTACAGCTAAAATGGGCGACCTATTCCGGCGACTAAATGCTCATGTTTCGTCTTAACTAGCAGCAGAATCAAGAAGTGTCATTTGGACGTTGGCATAACTTGATCTGTTGTGCATTCATACTGTATGCCTTCGGTTTCATTCATTTTTGTCGATGATGCCACATACTGCATTTAATGCGAAATTAGGTATACTCGAGTGAAGTTGAATCGTATTGTTTGCTTATGTAAGCAGAACAGAATACTGCGTTTCGCGCAATTCGTACAATGCTGAATAGCTAAGTGGAGCGCATGATTTAGTCGGTACAAAATTGTCGTTCCTCAACAAGAAGTAAGCAGTGGATACTCAGTTGCTACGCCGCTAGATTTTGAGATTCTTATTCAACGGCAACTTTCGAGTTTTCCCATTTCCAGATTACTGGCAACTGTGCAGTTAGCATTGCTACCAAGAAATGGCGTTTTGGGCGATGAAAGCGTGCAAGCTAGTTCGCCCGAATTTGTTCAAAAATTGGAGCTTCTGAATTTTAGGTTGGGGAATAGCTCTGATGGGCTCTGCATTTCTCCATTATTTTCGTAACAGAAGGTACTGAGGTAGATAAATGTTGAGGAAATGACATTTGTATTTCACTCGACAGGTCAGTGGCATGTTTTACTGTATTACTGCACCAAGGAAGACAATGATTGGGACATGAACAGTGCTAGCTGAAGTTGCTCAAGTCAAGCACACCACTACTCCCACGAGCTCCAGGAGGAGCGTATGCAACGGAAGTGTGTAAAGACCAAAGTTCAGTGCGCATGAAATTCTTCAACTGAACAATCTGGACTTGAAGACGTGCAGTTAAATGCGTGCGCACGAGAATTGAAGGTATGTCCACGTTTCACTATTTTGAGTCAAGAACCTTCTAGGCGATTACATTTGCTGGGTGGATGAACAGCAAGTTTTGAGTAATTATTATCAGCACGTAATTTGCATTGTTGGCACGGTGGGCACCCGTATCTTGTTGAAAGGCCATGGAATTGTCCTAATCTCTGTCAGTTGGGTAATTCCGGGTGTTAGTAGACTTTCTAAACGCTCAACGGGAACGCAATAGTTCTGAAAGCTAAGTTCGCTCATGAACGTTTCGCTCTCTTCAATCATCTGACACGCAGTCCAATTAAAAATTGGGACTTTTGTAACGGTGTAATTGAACATGATTTGATAGTCCGACAGAGGTGTCAACCCACTATTAGGTTCTAGATTGTCCCATGTCAAAAACCGCAAAGAATTTTCCACCGAAATCAGAAATATCTCTATAACAGACAACGATATTATTGTGCTCCGTACAAGACCTGTTTATTTCGGGGAATACAATAACAAGTACACGCACCGTCATCCGAGAATCATGAGTGAGTATTACGTCGCCATAAACTCCTGTCCAGCAACGCGGAACTCGCAGGTTCACTCTCTTAAAGTTGTGCCGGTTACTGGCCGGCAGTTCCCGACACAACAGATATCTTGGTTAGTTACGATGTTGAAAACCTTTTCACCAGCATTCCTTTGGAACCCACTATGGATCGTCTAGAACAATTGTTAAGCAATGATGAAACTCTAAAAGATAGAACAAAGCTAAATCCCCATCACGTGAAAGGATTGGTCTCTTTCTGCATGCGTGAAGCCAACTGTTTCCACTTCCAAGGAAACTTTTCCTTACAACAGAATGGTGCTCCTGTGGGCAGCACCCTGTCACCGGCCATAGCTGAGGTTTTCATGGAATACTTAGAAGAGTTGGGCTTTTCCTCTATTGGCAATGCCTTTTGCCCAAAAATCTTCAAACGTTACGTTGATGATATTCTCGCTATCACAGAGATGGGCAAAGAAGACGTATTTCTAAGACACTTGAATGGTTTATTTCCGGAACTTATCATTTTTACCATTGAAAGAGAATCAAACAACAAGTTGCCTTTCTTGGATACCTTGGTCATTAAAGATGATACCCAACTAAAGACTACCGTCTATAAAAAACTTACCCATTCGGATCGGTACCTTAATTTCTCTTCACACCATCCTTGTTCTGTATTCGTTGGTATTATCAATGGTATGGTTGACAGAGCTTTGAATATATGTAGTCCCGAATTTTTAAAAACAGAAATTGGATATATTATCAGAAGTCTAACTGCTAATGGTTACCCCAAAAAACTCATTACTTCCACTATCAACAGAAGGTTCTATGGATCGAGCAACAAGAAAGAGAGCTCATATACGATTCCCACTCTTGTACTACCTTATTACCAAGGAATAGCAGAGAAAATTTTGAACATTAGTAAGAGGCTGAACTTTAAAGTATTCTTCACTGGTTCAAGGAACTTGTCAATCTTCAAAAATGATAAGGTCAAGGTTACAACTACCAAGAGAGAAGGTATTGTTTATGAATTGAAATGTAACTGTTCAGCATCATACATTGGTGAAACAGATAATACATTAAGCCATAGATTTAGTGAACATATGGCTAATGTCACTCGTTACAACAATGCCAAAGCAAGATTGGATGGAACAGTATCCACACAAAGGGGCCGCCGACAATCGTTGGATCCTACTAAAATCATGGACCAAGCGATTAAAGCATCAGCAATAGTGGAACATGCTGCCCATTGCCCTGGTCCATTTAATCCACATATCCTTTGCTATGAGACGCGTTTCAATTTGAGAAAAATCAAAGAAGCGTTTTTTATAAAACACAATGTTACAACTAACCGAGAGCCTGGATTAGAAGTCAGTGATATTTGGACTTCTATTATCAGAGGAAAAGCTTGCTGTGATGCCTCAAGACTCATATAAAGTTTCAGTTGACCAAACAGTTTTAAACTCATTATTGGCTTAAAACATACACCTTACCACCCTGTCTTATACCACGCTACTGTATTTCTCATTCTTTACCGCTGAAGATGGGATACGGTTGATCCCGAAAGCTTCGGTTCTCTTAGTAAAGTCTATTCAACGGTGTCTATCTGTACTATCAAATCACGCAGTCCAATTTGCAATAACAATGAATTAACACGTGTGGTTGCGTATCTACGTTTTCACATCAATAATAAGAATAGAACGTACCGTTAGTTTACGTAGTATGATGATTAATCATTTTCCATCAAGATTTCTGGCCTTTCCTGCATCGTAAAATTCGAATGGCAACAAATTGTTCAGCAACCAGTCGAATTGTATCGGCCAGACAGAACTGCAAGCATATCTACTAACTTGTGACTTCAGCAACTTTGCGTTGGAAGGTGAGGTCGCTGTTGTTTTTGGTTGATGGTATCTGAGTAGGCACCAGCGCCAGATGTCTTGGAGAAATATTTCGCTGACCGTCCATCGTCAGCGATTTCGAATGATTCGTTGGCAGCTGAAGTCTCTTGCTTAGTACGTACACCCTTTCAAAGCCCGGTTGTGTTACTCATATTTGACCTTACCTGTCCGAATCTGAGGAAGGAGCCTTTCAGTTTGACTGACAGGGTGCATCCTTAATGGGAGTTCGGTACCTGAAATTGTCCATTACTGCAATAATTCAGGAAAATAATTTAATCGCGTGTCGTTCTATTGAAGATTGGGCTTTTTTATAGCGGTGTATGGATTAATGATACGACGTGATACTATTTATCCCCTGAAGACGGGACAAGGTTAATCCCGAGAGCTTCGGTGACTTTAATAACATTTAAGAACGGCTGATAAGTCGTACCACCAAATCATCGCGTTTCATTTGGACAACGTGCTTTTCAGCACTTTTGTTGCCTAATTTCTACCCACAGGTGCATTAGAACTGAGAAGAGGTCTGCACCCGACTGGCAGTAGCGTATGACGTATTATACTGCGTAAGTCGACATCCTTTCGGTGACTTCGTCGTCCGCTTGTGCATGCGGCAACATTAGGCATTGGCCTTTATCATTTCGATGGGCAATGGCATTGCAGTAGTTACGAAAGGCGCCAGCTTTGCAAGTGTGGATGCACTGCTGAATAGCGGGCATTTCCTCCCATCTTCCGAGGTACGTGACCGTGGGGTCCAGACTGGACAGCTATTCTTCCAACATACAGAGCATTCCCAGCCTAATTACGCGAGCGACAAAGGTGTGCCCTTCGCGTAGCTGTAACATTTAAGCCTAATAAACATTCGTTTTGGGCAAGTGAAGTTAGGGTGTGTACCTGGAGCACAATTGTCGTGATGAATATTCGCGTAGGCTCCGTGCTTTGTTGTTAGCTTATTTGCTGAACTTGTTGTGGCACTGGTTGCTGCTGAAGCGAAACTTGAGTAAAGGAAGAACAGTGGTGCCGTTTTGAGTCAGTTGAACTGTGACGACGTATAAGTAATCTTGCGCCAAGTTAGCCGCGCAAATTGTCGCCGATGTTCCAGCCGCCTTGATCCTCTATTCCGTCGTTACCTCAATTCGTGCAGCAGTGTTCGAAATTTGAGAATTCTCTATATTACTTCAGGATGATGTTAGTGGGAACACGCGCGTGGCTCCTTTGGTCTAGCAATGAATTTGCGAGTTTCTTTAAGTAGCACCCACTGGAGTTGATCATTTAGCAACATTTTGTTCGACAGCCAACACAAGCAAGGGCAGTTAAAGTTTTCGGATATTTGTTACTGCGGTTAAGTACATTCATTCCGATGAACCTACTGGCAGAATACTTAGACAAGTAATTGTTTTAACTGAGCGGGTAAGGACATTTGGCGCATGGCTTGAAGCTGCACGGGGGCTTAATGAGGTGTGCATTCTTTAGCGCCGTATATCGTTACAGCTTGTAGTTGTTACTGGAAACAAGTGAGCCATTGAATGCACGATGTCAGTTTGCCGTAAGAAAATCATTTCAGCTGGAAGGGTGTTAATATTGCCACAGTATTTCCGTTGTGCATAATGATTCTGAAATGGTTCTCCTACTCTTTAGCGTGTTGCAAATAGTAACTGTTCTAGGCATTTAACTTAAATTACTGTAGCAGCATAGAGTCTACAGCTTTGTTTCAGAGAAATTTTGAAAATTGCGCATGAAATAGGGAACGAAGCAATGCCATTCTAAAGACTGCGCTGTTCGGTTTTTGCAGTTGACGACTGCCGCCTGAGAGGATGTTTCGTCAGGTTTGCAGAACCGAGCAGTTCACCCGATTAGTAGAATTCCAATTCACCCAGAAAACTAAGCATGCAAATTGTAAAGCTATTTTGGTTCAGGAATTTATGCGCCCACGTTAGGGCATGTTCGGTTTTAAATGTTTCCGTATTTCGTCACATTGTTGCCCACGCTGAATTGTCGCACAACAAATGCGTTATGATCGTCCAGCTGACACGTAGCCGCTGCAGCACAGCGAAACGAAACGATTTGGTTGTTGCCTAACAGCGGCTTTTGTTTTCAAGGCGAGGTTGACAAGCATGTTACGATTTGCAGAGTGCGAGATTTGATTACGTTTGATTGTGTGCCTCCAACTTTGTAGCTTATTACATGAGAACACAATGCCGAATCGAGAAGATACCAATTTCATACTTCATGTTTGAGCGAGACAGTTTCCTACGTAGACTTTCCGCTTGGAGCTTACATATGAACAAAATTTGAAACCAACCGTGGGCAGTACCATTGCACTGAGGTCGCATCGTCTTTTGCCTTTTCTACATTTGTGCTAATGCCAAATGTGCATAATATTTCGTCGAATTATCAATGCATATGGAAATAAATAATCAAAATGGACCATACGTTCGTTCTCTGTGGTCATTGCGCAAGACTTACTTTAAAAAATTCATTCATTAAACAGGTTCAGTAAATAGGCTAACATTCCGTTTTACTTCAGCTAGTGAAAACAACTTTTTCTACATAATGGCCAAACTGCTAATACAGGTTCTTTATTGTTGTTGGTTCATGCACTCGCAGCAATCGTTGCGCCCACGTTTTCCAGATTTGACTTTAAGTGCCACCTGGACGAGGCTGCTATATAGTTTGGCCATAAAGTAAATTGTAAATGATATTCAGCCAACAGGACGGAAATGTGGCCGCTTTTAGTCGCTTTTTTAGCTGGTGAGAGACGCCTTGCTGCCGCGTAAATGCTTCCTTAAAAACCACCGCACTTCAGGTACAGTACTCCAAGCAGTTGCTCAAGAGGGTGTCCTCCAAACAGGGTAAACTTTGACTTTTATGTGTTGTATTCATTTCGACGGCGCTATGTATTGAGCTGAAAGTCGAGGATTCTGAACAACTAATGGATAACTTCGTAGCTTGCAGTAACCCTTTCGACGTAACAGGAGTATTTCTAGATATAACAACAGTGCTGAGCAAGCTCTCGCAAGTACCTTGACGCACTTTCAACGTATGTTTAGAATGCGCAGTTTCTAAACTTGTTCTTTTGCAATCTGACGTCAAGTTCCAACAATTATTGCATGACTAATTTTGCCTATTCAAAAAAGGAAATTCGAAATAGTCGCTCCCGTTGGGCTCACTGTGCCCTCAAGGTGGATTACGGGAAATCGGGTAACTTCGTGTTGGTGTTGTAACTGTACAATTTCTCTACGCGAATTTTAAGGCATGATTTCTCAGGGCAAAGGCGCAAGGACACTAGTTTCAGTGCTTCGCTGTTTCCCGCCCATGAGCCTGTCTTCATCCGCACCAACGTTTTCCTGATCAACAGTTTGGACAAATTGCTGACTATATATGCTGTCTTGATTCATTAGTATTATTAGGCAGATAATTGAAAAGTAGGTTTCTCTTCACGACGTCATTGTGTTCAGTTTCGTAGATTCAAAAGAATTACGGTAGACTACTCGTTCTTCAAAGCTGTTTGCTGCAGGGATAAAAGTCCCTATTGCAAGATCACGTTCGTGATGGGGAAATATTAATAGTATTCTTGTCACACTACGCCAAAAGCTTTGCAGACGAAATTCGTAAGTTCTGTATAGCCATTTGGAAGATACGTTTCTCCATAAGTAGTGGTTTGTCGTAGTTGTTTTGCGAATAAGATTGACTGCGCTGATTCCTTTGGACAGAGATATGAGGAAACCTGCTGATCGATGCTGACTCAGCGCATACCGAAGTAAATGAAGAATAAAAATGCTGCCGTAAGACAACGTAATGAGGTCGAATCCTCTTGCACCATTACGCCAATGATGGAATTTACGTAGTCAGTTTAAGAAGGAACCTGTATTTACTATGCTTCAGAAAAATGCGATACAAGAAGGCATCCTGAATAGTGTTTGCGTAGGTCACTGAATGATTACTAATCGTTTCTCTCTCTCACTCTCTACGAACTGGTAATGTTTCAAATAGGTATCGCATGAAAAATTTTTCGTGCTTATGCGTCAGCCCCTTTTGTCATTTGTAACGTTTGTTCGTCACTTTGCCAATTAGCAGATGTAACTTTGCTTCTTGGTTGTCTTTTACGTTGCGAAGGTATAGAAATGAGTAGATGTATCGTCTTCAAATTCTCTTTGGCACGGTTCACTCCCGTTGTTTCCTGGACTAAACAACGAGACTGAACCGTGCCAAATAGAAGTTGAAGGTAATGAGTTTGTTCCCGTATAAAGAACTATACAATTCGAGTAGATGTATAAATATATGTGCACCATTTCTCTCACAAAAATATAAGAAAGGCTTCCAAAAGGCATTTATAAACGCGTGCGGTCCGTAGCAACGGTATGGTGACATAACGGTTAATTTCTCGTGTATCTCTGGAAGTGCATATTTCTATTTCTCATACGGAATATTTTTTTGCGTAAACAGCAGAAACGCAACTCCATTCATGCTTGAATTGGTAAACCGTTTTTGCTAATAATTTTTCTCTTATGCTGTATAGTTCAAAGCAGTTTCAATTAGCAAAGGCTTCTACCCTTTTTCAGTAAGAAAAGGTTATTAAACGTGTCGTAATTCAAGTGTAAATGCGTTTCATGACGTGTCGAGCATTGGAATAACAACGCTTACTTCTTAAGAATTAATATCAGTATGTTCGCTGCTTCTGACACGGAATTATTATTATTATTATTATTATTATTATTATTATTATTATTATTATTATTATTATTATTATTATTATTATTATTGTTGTTGTTGTTGTTGTTGTTGTTGTTGTTGTTGTTGTTACTTTTAACAATAACGTTGTGTTACGTTTGGCGGTCATTGCAGCTTGGATAAGAAGCGGCGATAAACAGGATCAAATTACGTTCAAAGTCCTCTGTATCCAGGGAAGACATGTTCCATTGTCAGCGTTGGAGATGCGTCTGACGATTTGACCTAAAGTTGAATGATATAGTCAATAATTAAAGGAGTAAAAATTCAATAAGCTTCAATGTTTGTAACGAGATTTTTTCATAGTTGCTTTTCATTAGTTTTCACGGATTTTTATCCCGTTTTGAGTAAAAATGCTTTATTTCTCGTTTAATAAAGCAAACGTAGCTTTCAGACCAAACCCAGTCCGTCATCAGTGTATAATGATCACTGACGAGGCAGTCTTTGGTTCAGCACGCTCCTCCGCCATGACCAACCTGGCTAGCGACATCAGCTATCAGGTCTAACCCGACCCCTCAAGCGTTTGTCGCCTGCCTAGTCAGTCGTGCAAAGGAGCGCGCGTCCCCTCCGACCGTCCTCGATATCGACCGAACGAGGAATGAGGTAACGGCAGAAGTCCAGCCCGTCGTTGCTTTCTTCTTTAAGGCGTGTAGACTTTAAAGAACTCCTTCCGATATTATCCTTCTTCTTCCTTTCAGCCTCTTCGCTATTATCCATCTACTGCCGTTCCTTCCTTTATTTTCTTTCTTCTTTTTTCTTCTTTTTTGGAGTAAAAATGAAAAGGAGTAAAAATCTGCGAAGCAACTAATATCCACGGATTTCCCCCGTTCATTGAATGCTTTTATTCACTCAAAAGCAGGGCTTTCGGGTACTTCTCGGTACTTTGGTGTTGCGTCACTGTCCTGGTCGGTCGGTGGGGATGCTCGTTCTCTGCAGGACTGACTGGGCGGGCGACAGAAGCTTGACAGGTACAAGAGTAGTACCTGATAGCTGATGTCTCCATCCCGGACGGTCTAGCGGATGAGCTTGCTGAACCGCTGGCTGGCTGGGCAGTCGTTTAAAAGTTTGGCACTGAGGACGGGTACGCGAGAAGTATCGGAAAGCTCTGCTTTTGAGTGAATAAAAGCATTCAGTGAACGGGGGAAATCCGTGGATATTAGTTGTTTCGCAGAAATGCACATACCCCGTTGGAACGAAACTTTTAAAAAAGGACTAAAAATGTTTGAATTTAGTATGCTCGATAGTGTCTATTTTTTCTGCCTCAATTCATTGCAGACCGAATAACCGCTGCCTCGTTTCAGCGTGCTTGTTTGGACGTTTGACGGTGGAACATTCATAAGGGGGACCTATTACGACAGAATGTACAAGGCAATTTACATCAGAGGTAAAGTAATAGCTGTTTCAAATCAAAACTTCGATCCATTCCTTGAAACCTGTTATTTACGTTCCTGGAAGTTTGGTCAAAATTCAATAAAGGCACGGTATTTCACTTTATTGGGATTATGGCATATATGTTTTAACGTTTCATTCCATGCAGGAAAGGGTATTTTCCCGTTAATAGAGAATTGTACCTTTAACCAGAGGTCAAATGCCCAATCGGCACATGAACAGGCAAAATGAATCTAAGAAACAGACAGACGAACAGGCAAGATGATTAAAACCGCAGTCTTCATATTCAAGAATGAATATGCCACTGGTAGTTTTTTTACGTTTCCGAACTTTCGGATTCAATTCGTTCAACCCTTTCAGCATATGCGTATTCAAATAGGACGTCTTATTTCAAAGTAGGTTTCTGAACATCGCTGATTTTGTAAGCGGCCGATAAAGTTTCGTTTTCAAAACACGGATATCCTTGTTGGGTGAGCTATACTTTCGCGTGGCATTTGGAACGCGGCAATTCTGAAAGCTACCTGAAAGTAAAGCTTTCCCAACGGGGAAATTCATGTTCACAAAATGCGAAGTGTATCAACGACTGGAAGGTTGCCTTCGGGCGTAATTGCTAAAATCATAATGAATAATTCCGTAGCTATTTAGGCGGATGCCCAACAGCAGTTTGCGAATATCTCTGTCTATGCGTTCCTCTATTGAGCACAGGTTGCCCCGTCTATGAATGCAACGGTAATTTTGTTGTTGTGGCTTATTAAAACGTGATTAATTTCATTTAGGCTTCTTTTTGCGCGAACCTTGTCATTCGGAAGCTGACTGCGTGATTGGAGGTGCATGTGTCAATTCCATATGTCATTATTCGGACGTGACAATTGTATGAGTGTACCGTTGCAGCTATCAAAAACTGTTTACTACAACTAGATATCGTAATGTTCGCTGTCCTTGATTGACCGATTTAGCCGTTGCAGTAAATGCCTTCGCGTTAGCTTTTTACGATTCTTCCTACCTAATGCATTAATAAAAGTCTAAGTTTTCATGATGTTGAATTTTCACGGATTTTTCCCGTTGCTATGTACGTGGATGGATCTGTAAGTAAACTGACACGGTCTCCCTACCAACGGATGGATGAGAGTAGTTATTAGAAGACACGGTCAGAGAACAACGTACGGTTTTCTCTCGGATATTTCGGAACGCTCGAGTTCCGTCCTCAGCGAGCAAGAGCTAGAGACTTTTCGTTTTAGGTAGCTTTCGGAATTGCCGCTGAGGACGGAACTCGAGCGTTCCGAAATATCCGAGAGAAAACCGTACGTTGTTCTCTGACCGTGTCTTCTAATAACTACTCTCATCTATCCGTTGGTAGGGAGACCGTGTCAGTTTACTTGCAGATCCATCCACGTACATAGCAACGGGAAAAATCCGTGAAAACTCAACATCATGAAAATCCATGCTCCCGTTAAAAGACATCCCGTCTTTTGAAGTCTAAGTTTTGTTAATAGTGGCTGAGACATGTTTCGATAGTAGGTTCTGTTGCACAATGTACTTTTTAAAGCAGATCTCGAATATGTTTCGTAGTTTCAGCTGCTCATTCATAGCTAATCATTAAATGGAAAGCATCACATGAACATTTTTAGTAGTTATGCTTTTAGGAGAATTGTTGTTCCACTGCTCTTATTTGTGCTGATATTTATTACGTAAAAGTAATCTATCAAATGAAAACACAAGATCGCTTTTCATATTTTACGTCATGCCAATACATCCGTGATCGCTCCATACTTGCACTGGATTATTTTTACAAAACTGCTACGGCCTAAAGGTATAGCGACTGCGCCTGCGGTTTGCTTCATAGGTGTGCATTCTTGCTCAGAATTGAAAAGGACACCTTCGCACTTGTCGCGCCTCCTTACTCGACATAGCTCAATGCACTCTTCGTCTGATTTGACTTTCACACTAACGCCCGGCAGCTGCTCCCAGCCATCGAGAGTGTAAGTTCGGTAAACTTCCGCCTTGCATACCTCTTTGTAATGAGGCAGGAAGTATTTCACAGGAACCACCGGTACGTCTGGTAATTCTGCAACAAAGAACAAATGGATTCAAGGTAGCAATAATTTAAAATGAGTTGATTGCACACCAACTGCAGCAGAAAAGTCGTTTAGTCGTCAGCTTTGCTTGCCGCTTTTGAATTATTTGTAGCAACGCTGACAGGAAGCACCTAGTAATCGTATTAAAAGCTTCCAACGAACAGCCGTTGTAGCATTATTAGTTTCTGGTTCCAAAGTCCAATCGTTTACCTTTTTCGCATTCAAGTATTTCGTAGAAGCTATTACGCTGAGATATGTTGACGTTGCTTGTGTTCATCTTTGCATAAGTAGTGCATTTTCTTGACGGCTTCATATACTGAATTGCGGCGCACGGAGGGGTATTTGTCGTCGTTCGACAGTAGAACATGCAGATTTCCCAGCTGTGAATTTCGTATTCTGTGGTCAGAATTTCAAAGCCGTGTATATTGCTTTGTCTCTCGTGCTCGCGTATTCGGCACCACTCCCGTGTTTGCGGCAGATATTCTCTTCTACCATCTTCATCTTGACTCTCTTCGCTGGAGTCTGAATCGCTGAGTAGCGCAGAGGCACCGCCTAAATGAGGCCAGTTTGTACATGGACAAAGAGAGGAAGACTTCAGTGTGAGGTTAACTGACGATAGCGCTGCTCTCGATTTATGTAGAAGGTTGACATTGCATAGCTTCAATGGAATATTCATTTATAAGCAGATATCTGGTATGTGCGCAGTTGTAAGCATGGACTTTTTCTGAAATCAGTCTACCATGCTTCTATTAGAGAGATGCTTTTTGAAGAAGGAGAGAGAAAGAGGCAGAGATTGATTTGGCGGTACGAATTGTCACCGTTTCTTAGATTTTGTTAAAATTACCGAAACTTTCAGAACAAGGCTGGTCTGTGACAAGTCGTACCACCAAGTCATGTTTAATTGCACCATTACAAAAGGGCCAATTTTCCTGGGTACATTTAGTAACATACTGAAATCGATTTATGAACGCTAGAAAGCAACCAAAAGCGCAACCATCATATCCGGGATAGATAGCCTCTGTAGCTCCTTCGACAGATCCAGGAGCTTCGAGAGGTAAACCTAGATTAATGATTGTGTTAGATGTTAGCGTTTTCTGGCGGTTGACTCTTCGTTATGTCTTGTGAATGTATTATCAAACTATAAGTATTGTTAGACATTACCTTCATTAGACTATTTAACGTATCTTCGTCGTGCGAATTAATCGTACAGCGTGGAAGAAAAGCGGAAACCTCGCTTTGCCGTCTCAGATATATTTCAGATTGGTTTTGAGGCCATTTAGGCAGTAAGAATTGAATGAAAATCGCACCTTCCTGTCCAGGAGGTTCAGGCTGAACAGGTGCTTCGATTGGTACCGGACGGGGTGGAAACGGTAAGCGTTTAATAAATATGTAGTTGAAATTAACTTGTGAAATTCGTTGTCTTTTATTTTGTCCTGCGAAAATGTGACCTGCATACAGTGTTTAATACGGTTACTCTTATTGCGTAACTTTCCGCACTTCAATTCAAATCAGCAGTGACATCGGGAGAAAAAGAGACAGACGTCGTCATGTTAGCGGCTCTTGCAAACGTTTTAAATTTTGAAAGCATTTTACAGAGGACAAACATTGAACAAACCTCTCACCACCACCAACAAATCTCTCAGCTTTTGTCTTTTCTCAAAAACCTCAATTATTTTATCCCTAGTTTATTGTAGGAACTTGAATGTCGTTGCTCGAATGACAAAACAGTCATGTACTAAAACTTAGGGATCGAAATCCTAGTGAGAGTGGGCAGTCACAGTTTTACGCATGAGTACGCAGTTCAGCTTACTTACTTGGCCGGCAGGCAGTCCATTAAGAAAGCAATGGTTTCTCCTCTGCCTACTTCGTACAGATTGCTGGTCAGGGGGCCCCTTACAAGTAGCTTGCACCTTTCATTCAAGTACGAGTAGTGTACTCCCACGCGGGTCTATGTCAAAATCCCGAATGACGTAATCCCGAATGATGAAATCCTGAATTGACGAAATCCTGAATTGGCGAAATCCTGAATTGATGAAATCCTGAACAGTCGCAAACCCTGAATGGTCGAAATCCCGAAAATTGAATTATTTATGGAATGGAAGAAGACCGTTAAGATCAGGACACGGCATTCGATCTTGTCGTTGACGAAAGAAACAGGTTATCACGAAAGCTCTGAGACAAGCTCTCGTACGTTCACTTTTCGCCTGTTTCCACCAACATAACTAGGCAACCAGTCACTGGTTAGGTAGTTTTGCAGCGAACAAGAATCAACAGTTGCTACAACCGTAATATCAAAAACATGGTACACCGCCCCGTTACAAAGATACCAATCTTTAATGAAGAAAATTAACTTTTATCGTATTCTCCTGTCCCTTAAATAAATGATTCCATTTTCGGGATTTCGACCATTCGGGATTTCGCCAATTCGGGATTACGACTTCGGGATTCCGTTCCTTCGGGATTTCAACCGTCACCGCTCGCTCTCAAGGGGGCTGGTGTTCAGCAAGTTTCGCAAGTCAATGAGTAAGGGAGTGATTTCGCTTCATCGTGAATTGAAAAAGATTTGATTCGTTCAATTGCGTTTTTCCCGTTGATTTCGACTATGCACGTCATTTTTACAATTGGTAGGTCCATCTCTATTTCATATATTAATATATATGCGGCCGCAGTTGATGTGCTGAAACAGGTAGATCTGGCCGCGTTGGAAATGAAACAACATTAAATTCCCTTTATGCTTGACTAGTATGCTTTAACGAATGTGTTTGAACTTCGTGCGCTTTGGGAAATTAATTCTTTTCTCTTAATGAAATTTAAGTATTCGCGTAAGGTAGTATTACTAACAGACTATTTTAGCGCGCCAAATTCAGTACTGTGGTCAAACCTGCCCGCGCGTGATGTATAAAAATAAAGACAAATTGTTTACCTTGGCGACATTCCCCGATGTATCCAACTGTTTCGTCGCCTTCAATGTCGTATTTTCCCTGGACATTTGCATCAGCGACCATTAGTTTGCATCTCTTTTTTGTCACCGAGTAATGTGCGGCCACGCAAGGCGATTGGTCCTCCGAAACTTTGCAGATTGTTAGACATTCAACGAACGACTGGATATCGTCATGAATCGAGGTTGACTTGATCCCTTCAAGTGCACCTTCTCCACGTATATCGACATCGCAGATCAATTGCAGCACTGGAAGCTCGATCTGTTCCGTATATCCGTAGCCGCCGTAAGCTCCAGCTGCAATGATTTAGCTGCATTCCTATACATTTATCTCTTTGCACTGACAACGTTTTGAAAAAATATTTCGCTAGAAATTACTTCTGAGAAGTTTTACTGGCATGATTCATTAGCATATGTAGTATTTCTGCTGATAAATTCTTAAGCACGGTATCCACCCGTTAGAGTAACGGGTGGATACCGTGTTTAAGAATTTATCAGCAGAAATGCACTTCCCCGTTGAAGAGAAAAAAGAAGAAAAGTTCGCAGCATATGTAGTATATTAATTTAAGTAATGCGTCGATGGTCTTCAGGCAAATGTCAATTTGAAAAATATAATTTAATTTAAGTCCGTACCTTCATTTCCAGCATGAAAAGGCGCATGAGCTCCGGCGGGAGCAGGACGTTCTTGTCGTAAATCTTGAACAAATGTATGAGTATTAATAGCAAAGCTTCATACAGCAATTGAGCCCTCAATACGTATAGCGCTCGTTAATCTATGGATAGACCTACTGTTTAAGTATGGAGAACTGATCCTTACTTTAAACAAAAAGCAAAATTCAGCCCATTTTAGATCTTATTCTGCAACTGAAATTCAAGTTCCTGCTGCGAGTGAGAATGCAACTATCATTTGTCAATGCTAATATTCTAGGTCAGACCGAACGCTAATAGACGTTTTGACTATGAACATAAATTTTGTTGTCCAATAGAGACCAATTACCATGGCAATCTTCAATAACATAATATGTTTGGTAATCGGCAACTCTCCTCACCATATCCTCATCGAATTCTCCATAATGCAGTATCATGCATTTCTGGGTATCTTGGCCATATGCAACTGCATCGCACATGCTTGCTACTTCACTGGTTTTACAGACTGCAACACAATATTCCAACGAAGGAATTCCATCTTTTTCGTCTAGAAAAAGTGTCAGCGTTTCTGGTAAAAAAGGGGCACCACGAAGAATGCATTCTTTATCTATTGCATGAACATACATTGTCAGTTCTTCCGCATTTGCGTGCTAAAATTTAGCATAAATATTTTTGCTTCAGTGCAAGGTAATCGAATGGTTCGTCGGTGCTGACCTTTTCAACTGACGTGAGCAATAATACAAGCAATGCCACCGACACTTTGCCAAGGCGGACAGGGAAATTTACGTCGGGAAAACTTTGCTTCATGTCGACAAGTTTTCGAACAATATTCTTCCTAAATAGGTGTCGTTTAAGAGACATGTAATACGTTGTTGTGTCGATGAAGCTTTGAACATAGCATAGGGCTTACTCTTTTCGGTGATAAATTCTTTATCGATACCGTACACATTGCTGAATTAAAATATGGAATATGTGTAAGCAGGATAATCAGTTATTACATAAACAGTTGAGGGTAGCAGGGCTAGGAGGCCATTGGGTAAACTTTCTGTACATTTCAAACGTCAGGCATCTCTATGTTCAATTTTTTGCGAGTTACAAACGCAAAAGGAAGTGCTTATTCAGCTAGTGCGTCAGTTTCACGGGTCACTGTGAAAGCAGGACTTTGTTTCTGTATTCTAGCCTGATAAGGTAATGTTTATAACATAAAATGTTTTCTCTTTCGTCTGTATAATATCGACTACACAGCCTGCGCATTAATGACAACATAAATGCGATAGCATGTATGTAATAGACAAATTCAGCAAATTTGTAATGTTACAAGCTTATATTAATGTGCATTCGCCAACAGAAACTGCTTGTCAGATATCTCCATTTTAATGACTTTGGGTGTTACTACGATTATAGGATGAATGAAATTTACTATACCATGTTGAAATTGCGCAAATCGAATAAGATAAGGAAGTTAGCTATGTATGTGCTCTGTAACTCATCCTGACGATTCAGCAATGATGCGAGATTCATTTGCGTATAGATTTGAAAAATTTACTCTAAATTGATGTGCAAGGGTCAGCACAATTATTAATATCATTCTTTTGAAAATCGGAAAAATCCGATTTTCAATAATATTATTCTTGATGGATTCGCTTATGCATTGTGTAATCTAGTCATTTTTCGATGATACGAAAGCATTTGCATCCCAATTCTCACTAAACATTTAGGACCTATCTCAAAAGCCGGGCAGTTTAAACTCGTGGCGACTAAGTTATGCCCAGAGTGCCTGAGAAGTTAGTTTGACGCCACGACACCATATTTTTGGAAAAGCGTTTGCCTGAGCAACATAGCAGCAGGACTTGCTACGGTAGCACCATGGTCATTATACCACGTGAAAATGTCACATTGTAAGGAAACTGCGCATCAAAAAGTATGGGAAATTGCATGATGATATTCAGTAAGCGGTGGCCGATTGCTGCGGTCGTTGACACAGAGAATCCACGTCTGATTGCAGAAGATGTACAAGGAGAACTGTATGCCAAGACCTATTGTGAACGTGTGAGGTTCCTAAAATTATACCTAATCTGAAATCTAACCTGAAGACTGTTCGTTAACATACTACTGTCTGGACTCGAGTGAACCCAGAGGATGCACGAGGAGGATAGTTTATCCCAAACTTCTGGAAAATAGGCGTGATTAAACCAAGTATGCCTAGCCCTGTGCCTAACCCAAGGGCAGTTATGAACATTGTACTTTGAGCTGGTTCCAGTAACCTTTCAGCGGATACGGTGACAAAGGAATTCATGAAGCATTATTCCTGAGAAAAACTATCAAGCGAAAACCGGTACCTGTGGTCAGTAAAATATGGTAGAGTGGTTTGATGGCTGTGAACATTACGTCACATTCATCTGTCGGGATTTTGACCCATTCCGATTCTGATTGGCTCCTGGCAATTACTTATTCCCGTTGTCTCGAGCTGTCGGGTGGTTTAGAACAGTCTGTACGTTTCTGAATAATCTCACTTCGCGCGCAGGATGCTATTTAACGGTATTAACCAGTAGTTTCTTTCATGCTATTCTTTCTTGCCCTTTTCTCTTCTTTAGCGACTTAACGGCATTTTAGTTAAATATCCTTTGTCCGTAATTTGTCGGATTTCTCGTGTCCCATTTTCTGACTATTATGGACGCTGAATTACAGTCGTAGTATTAAAACGCACGCGTACAATAATTGTAGCTACGATTACTGCAGTAATATGCGAATCTGTAATCTATTTGTTGAAGGAAAAAATATTGCTGATAAACCTGCAATCCAACTCGCATTATTACTTTATTTTTCTTGAACCAAGAGAAATTAGTAATAAGGCGTTTCACAATTATGAAAAGATGATACGGTTTCCTTGTTCAATGAGCTTTATTGAACAAGGATACCGTATCATTTTTTCATAATTTTTATTTTTCTGTAGCAATTGTTGCAAAATCTCTTGAACGAGTATCTTAAGAATTGTTAGTCCGTTCCCTTGCTGTTGTAATATTTATTTCTTTTTATTATTTTCATTTTTGCTACGACTGAGCCCTTTTATTGATAAATGTTTTACTTTCAGGGCTTTCAGCCCACCTCGTATCCCAGCTTCACTTTGAATGAAACGGTGAGAGGGCAACAAGTGCATATAGCAAATACATTTTTCATTATTAAGCAAAAATATGCACTGCCTTTTAATTCTGCTAAATCTACCTTCGCTGAGCTGATTGTTCCGCTCCTTTTGCACACAGTTTCATATGCTCTTGCGTTTAGCGTTTCCAATTTTTTGCACCTGGAAAAGCACGCTGCAGATTCCCATAGCCTCCATGCTTCACTTTTTTATACCTTTATAAAGTATCACTTGTTTAAAATTTATGTAAACAACACGTGATCCACCTGTAAGAAATCATCAACGATTGCTATGTTCAAACAATCACATTGTTCTTATTTTGTTTAATCACGGGCATTGTAAAACTGCGTGGCATCCTTAAAGAAATTTGTTATGAAGTACTATTACAAAGGCAGCCAAAATTCCGTAAGATTACTCTTCACAACGTTATTACCTGTGGAATGTCTTCGCAGCGTTTCTTTACAGAACTGCCGATTTGTCAACGTTAGGGGAACTGAACAGTAACGGGAGCAACCGGTTATGCAGTAACTTAAGTGGCTCCTTATATGCACAGGCTCATTAGTTGCGTCACCGGCATTATTGACAAAATTTGCCATCCTCAAAATGGACCTGTCACTTGTAAATATGAGAAACTTTTAATGAATGGATATTTTGCGATGTGAAATTAAGGCTGTGTTTTAATGTAAGTGGAGTAAAGAAGACGTTTTTCTTCTTTCCATTGCTGTCGGTGTATACCGATTGAAAATGTTTGCGCAAGAATATAAATCGCAATGCTGTCCACCTTACGCAAAATCAACAGCAGGAAGCTCTTACAATCTGGAGCGGTGTTCGTACACTGCGGCATGGTCATCGTTAACCAAAATAACATACAAATATCCACCGTGTTGCATTGGCCATATCGCCACCAGGATAAAGTTTATCAGGGCTAATCAAAATGGAGTTGTCCTTCCGGAATTCGCTGACTCCATCATGCGAGAGATCGTTACAAGCAACCTGATTTTCGGCTAATCAAAATGGTGGAATGTAGCTGCAGTGACGCAATGTACAAATTTCATTTATCAGCTAAGTGCTTTCTGAACGGATCATCAGATATTTTATTCCTTTGTTATTTGAATAGACGGCATCCAAGCTTTCAAAGCGACACATTTCGTTTATAGAACTAACTGTAATAATTTTAACGATTAGTAGCGGAAAAAATTATAGAGACTTATTCAGTACAAAAGTAAATGAGAATTATCTAACGAACTGTTTGAATGCGTGAAGGTGAGGCTTAATTCCTGCAGGTAGGTAGGATTCTTCCTGTAAATGTTCCCTGTTATTGTGAGTTCAAATGACGAAGTCAGTCTTTTCATAATCGTAAAAACTTCTCTTATGGGATGTATGCATATATGCGATCATTAGTAACACGGAATTGTCCCCGTTTTATTGAAACCTTTTTATTCCAAAAGGGCAATCTTCAGAGCTTTCATATGCAAAAGCTGAAATTACTCTCTCAATGCCAACAGATTCTTGAAACGCTTGCTGATCACTATAATGCACTTTGTTTAAACAACGTTTCGTTGTTCGATCGTGAACCTCAGTTGGTCTATTACTCAGCCATAAACATCTTGAAAGTCATATGTCGGTTCTGAGCTGTTGGAAGGTGGATTTTCTTGCTATTTCTACAACTAGAGGTGTTCGGTGTTTAATTATGAATATTTACTTTTGAATGATTGATTACGTTGTCGGTTCAGACGAAGTATTAATAGTTCCCAAACAAGGTGTCAAGCGAGGTTGGAAAGTTTTCTGATACAATTCAAGAGGTTCTGATATGTTAGAATCTCCGATCATTCTTCCAACTGTTCTACACAGTCAGTCGAGTTCAGTTATTTTAATGGATATTAACACTTTCCGTGAAACCTTAAGTTCAGGTTGAAGACTGCGTATGGAAAATCAGTAGATTGAGGGTGCGATTTTATCAATGCTGAAGACGTATAAGGAGTAATTTGATTGTTGACCTCACAAAATGTGAGCGCCTCCACAGCCAATCTTGTGGCGACATGAACGTGCGCATGTGCAAATAGAGGTCCAGTTTTAATGAGCATTTACATGCAGTTTGCGCATGCAAAGCATGTTTGCCTGGGAGCGTTGACGTCAGTCATGATAAAACAAGGTACACAACTTCAGCAAGGAGAGAAGTAGCCTCTTAGTTGGTATTTCGCGCTCTTGAGTTAACTGAACGACATAATTATTGAACAGCGCTTACTGAGGACTTAATGATTATTAATGCGCACATTCCTTAATCATATGGAATATAAACAATCTAAACATTGATTATGAGAACTGCAAAGCCATAGAAATGTTTGCTGCAAGTACTTATTCATTGCTATTCGCTTTAAGAAGGAAGCATCACAACTGATGAATAGCCCAAGTCATTTGGCAGATTAGGTATTCTCTTACAGGGGTCACTATCAAAAGCCTGAAAATCAAAATGCTGAGCGTTCGGAATCCCGAACGTTCAAAATTTTGAAAATCAGAATCCCGAACGTTCAAAATCCAGAAATAAAAAAAACCTGACGAATACGGATCCTGAATGCGTGAATTGTGAGAAATCGAATTCCGGTAATGAGGTGGTGCTCCCTCATTTTCTTCTCCGCGTTTCTTTCTTCGGTTTTATAATAATTTTACGCCGAGCCCTTTTCCGTTATCGGACGGTCTTGGAACACTGAAGAGCTGTTCTTGTAGGCTAGTAATAATCACTGGCACGTTCCACGGCGAATTTCTGATGTCACATCAATATCGTGTCTATGATCGCTTTGCTATATAGAGGTATATCTTTCCTTTCTGCAGGTATAGAACGCTGAAGAGCTGTCGTAGACTAAAGAAAGTAATACATATCCAGAGATGATTGAATTCTAAGTTAGGGCATGGGGATTATGTACGTAGTTGTAACAGGATAGCTTATGTACCAACTAATCACCGGGGCCCCAAGATTTGCGGCTCTTTGGCACCCTTCCCTGAGGTATGCTAGGCTCTTTCAGAGCCTCGTCTCTACGATGAGAACGGCTGTTATACATGAGTCCGTTATAGTGAGGGGTACAAGGAGCACATGGATGATGAGTCATGGAATGTCCTTCAACGTGGTCGATAATTTTTTGGGACGGAGTCGTTCAATATCCCGGCAGTTCAGAATCCCGACAGCTAAATGGGGTGCATTGTTCTCAGTTGTCAGAGTGCCCTCCCATATCTGATCAATCGCAGTTATGATTTTCACATAACACCTGTGCTCAGCGATAATTTTGCATGAATTCCTTTATATTGAAAATAGGATTTCGCAAAACGGGATATGATCTCATGTTTATTATCCAAACCAACGGCTTTAATCCCATTAAAAACGAGATACGAAATCACGGAGCTTTCGGGACTCCCCTTGTCCCGTCTTCAGCGTGTCGCAGGAGACATACAAAGTGTTTACTTTAGAAGACACGAAGCTTTCTGAACTAAGCGCTTCCCACCATCAATATGACCTATAGTAAAATACTTGAAACTTCGCAAAATTTACTGCGTTCCATGCCTTCGACGTGGCCAATTGACTTATGGCCGTCCACTGCCTGTTAAAATAAATTCTCCGTACAATTAATATGACAAACCACGCTTTTCCTCATTTTCCTCATCGCTGACGACGGAACTAGGCTGTTCCGAAAGCTTCGATATTGTTACTGTACGCACGTGTCCATTAAAAGACCTTTCAACCATCACTTGTTTGGTTTCTACGTGGCATCACTGATACAGTTTATATATCACACAACGAGCTACAATCCGTCTCAAAAAAGACCAATCAGACAAACCACGCTTTTCAATGTAATCGTTTGGTCGAACTGCTTTCGTAATTTCGCTGTAACGAAACTTTTACTGTACTTTATCGTTAAAATGACTAACCTGCCATCGCACGAGTATCGTGAAAAGTGAGGTGGATAAGTTGAGGTATGAACTTCTGCCTTATCCATCATAATGACTTGACTTGTCCTCTACAAATTGATTGTTTGCAGGCATCTTCGATTATTCGTCAATAACAGTTTTTCGTAAGTTTGAACATGTAAAAAGTATATTCCGCAGGTTTTTCAAATATATAGGTGCTCATTCTTTGATTTTTGAAATGCCAGAGCTTCCCTCATGTTGGCGAAAATGTGGCTCTTTCGAACGCCGCTTATTTAGATTAACAAAATTGATTCTGGGCAGCTCTATCAAAGTTTCAGCTAAAACATTTTTGCTTGCGAAAACCTAATATTCCACGAGCTCTTATGACAGCGTCATACATATGTTCTCATTATGTTTCCTTTATAAATAGCCGTTTTTGAACTGGTCTTACCTAGTGCCTAAATATTAATAATCTCATTTCGACATTGCGGCCACTGTGGATTTCGCCAGCCATCGTTGATGCTTACCCAAAAATGTTTCCACCAGACAACTCTGTTACAGGAAACAGGATAGGATAACTACTTTTTCATCCAAGTGCAGGAAAGGATAGTGAGTGGGATGGTTAATGTATGATGATAGAAGACGGACTTTTCTTATAGCATCAATTTTTTAAAATGAATGAGCGCTTCATATGCGCTTATGATTTATCACACTTTATGCTCAAAGGCAGTAGAAGTGCCAAGAACCTGTTGAAGACTCAGAGGAGCAAATCTCTAAACATCTTTTACCTTAGCTTGATAACTGCCCCTTCTGAGGCGCTGGAAGAGTCAGCAGCTTGCCCCTTGCTTTTCTACTACGCTGAAACTACAGTACTGATTTATTGACTTAAGCTAAATTGCTAGTAGTTTAGTGAGGCAATATGTCACTTTGTCTTGCAATTGAATATGTATGGTTGAACTTACTCAATGCTGCTTTAAAATTTTACTTTCTTGGATTAATTGGCTTTCATACTCGAACAATAAGAGGAACAGAGCGAATAAATGACGTCATCTCAAAATTCAAACAAACCTGCTCTTCACGTTAAAAAAAGTTGTCATTGCTGCAACATCGGTTGACAATCCTGCCGTATGCTTCGCTTTTCCTGCTTACGTGACGATGAACAAGTTTGCTTCCGCATGTGTCTGAATGAGAAGCTTGAACGCTTGTTTAACAAGTCATACTTTTAGCCATAAGCTTTCATATCACTGAAACTGACTAACGAAAACGTGATATTATAATTACGTCGTAATGTGTTATCTACTACACACAACGGTGCACGCACATAACATTGCATGTCAAAAGTGCTTTATGTTACAGTTAGTGAGCAAGAACTTTCCTGAAAGTGAATTTAATTTGCATGGCTCGCTGTCGATTTTCCGAACTGGTAGTATTGTGATAAACGATTTTTAAAATGCTCAAACGAAAACCGGATAACGTTGCCAACCTGTCACAACCGAACTTTTACATCTCGCAGAAATGCTAACTGCATTCAGACGAGTTCCCCATTTAGTTCATATTCCTCTCCTTCCATTCCTATAACTTCTTCCAATGTCGGACCGGCAAAATATCCACCTGGATAAACGCAAATGAAATTTTCGCAGACCCCATGAAGTCCACATTCGTCATCAAAATTGCATGGCTCTCTCATGAACACTCCTGCAAGGGAAAATGAGAAATACCGTCTACCAGCATGGGCCTGTGTTCAGTAGTCACCGCCGCATTCATAAACCGGGCAACCGGCAAAGAAGAGAATGAAATCAGCACAGTGGAAATCGCTTACAGCGGGGGGACAGCCATCTGAAAATCAAATAGTTTGTCTGCGATGCCGAAAATGTCACCGTTTTATCATGTTGGCCAATGGGCCTGCTTAGCCTTTTATTTCGTGCGCCAACGGTCAATTCTGACAGTTCAATTATTTATTGTTTGCGTACATGAGTACTACTCAATCTGCTCATTCAATTAGGATGGATTCAGCATTAAAAGATGTAAGTGGCTCACCTCTCAAATAAATTGCTTTGTATCGCCGTGGGTAAAAGTTTCCCAATATGCGCGTTCCTTCATTTCGCATCCAGACAAGCATTCTGCATAAAAACGTGTCATTAATACGATTGCGTATTTGCTTGTGCAATGCAAGTCTGCTGGTAATCAAGTTATTAAAAATTGATTTTGCTAGGAACCTTATGATTATGCACGGAAAGTAGCATTCATATTTACTTTTTCATGGTGCTCAAAGTTAAGACGCTTTTCTACTCGGTTAGGCCTTTTGCTTCATTCAGAAACTTTTAAAAATAATGAGAAAGTTATTTCAAATTTGATTGCAAAGCATGAGTCCCTCCAGTTTTCAATGTACAATAAGTCCATATTTTCAATGCACAGGGAACTTCTTGCACCGCCGAATTGAAGTTGGAACGACCTTCAAAGCTGCCTTGTCGGTAGCTATCCACTATGATTGAACGCTTTGAACGTGTTGTCGAGTAAGGTTAGTCTCATTGACAGAACCATAAATTCATGAAAACAACATATGCATGTCAGATGAATTTGATATTCTACTAACGGCATTTTCCTTGCATCACTATTAATATATGGTTGTCATTTATGGGATTTCGGATTTTTGATTGTAACTGTGAAAAGCATATCAGTTTGCTCAGAATCAACTTTATCTGCCAAAATAAGCACCATTCTGAAGAACATGATTTCGCCAACCTGATCGAAGATTTGATATTCCATCTGCACAAGAAGTAACACTTCCAGTGTCCAGAAATTCACGAAGTTCAGTTTTTGCGCGATTAAATTTATGGAAAATTTTCCCTGGAAAGAAACAACAAGCTGTTCGAAAAAATGGCGGTCTTTGGGCAACAACTCAGCTAACTAGGGCCAAGGAGGCAGAATTGTATAACATCAATCGCCCAGCTTATCTTTACGGTTCTCAAGAAAACATTTGATCACTGCACTCTGTGTGTATCGCTGAACCCATAAAACACCCTTCACTCTGCCTATCAAATGGAGCTGGTTTAACAATGGACCCCTGAAGGCACCTGGTTATTCTCTGATGTCCTGAACATTTAGCTTGGGGGTTTCCTTTAAGTATTTTTCTTCAGTTACTGAAGTTACTCTTCAAACATTATTCTTCACTTTCTCATGAATAAACTCCATTACTGAATTTGTCCTACCAACGATGAATATTCTGATCGGTGACCTGCTTCTCTATCCACATGTTATTAGATTTCCTGGGACTTGCGCCAGAGCTCTGATCTCTTTTAAGAGAGAAAAGAAAAAATACGAAAACCGCAGTTACTTATGAATAAAAAACAGAGAATATACTGCGTTTCATGAGACCAGAAATCGAAAACAGGGAAAGCCCAATATGCCGGATAAGATAAGCTGTCAACCGACATGCAACATAATATCTAACAGGGTACACAAGGTTGAAGAAATAAGTAAAACTTGGCGATGCTGCATAATTAAAGGATTCGAATACGACGACCTAATAGTAAAATACAAATAAAACAATAAAATCATCACTTACTCAACCCTTTGAGAAGAAGTCTCAAGGAAAAGGCTTGACAAAAGTGTGACTAAAATGGTGGCAACCATTCATTTTGTTTATCTTTAATCACTACTCACCTACTATCAACACATTGCTGTGCAACGTCATATCCCGCTTCGTGGAACACGATTCCCTTTTGCATATAATATTTTTTAAACGATCTAGTAGCTTTTATATGGCCTCTGATCGTGAAATTGCGCAATGACGCTATGGACGAACGATGGAGGGACAAAGAAGGCAACTGTCCTACATAATGAACCGGTCATTTTCGTTCGGCTAAGCTTTGCAGGCGAAAAAGTCACTTTCTTCTGTTGATGGAATTCACGCCGGACATTATTTTGTTTCGCTTACATAACGTACGAAAGTGCGCACGCACCTTACAACACGCAGAATACAGGACAGTAACGGCAAATTTGTCCATTTTTCAGTCCCTGCGTTTTTGTCACTATTTTCGTTTTAGTTTTAGTCTTCAAAATGACGTGAGGTACATATTAATAGATTAATCAAAGTACATAATGGCGAACGACTGGTTGGAAGCGTTACGTGCGAATTCTGTGGAAGTATTTGCGGTTGCAGTGCTTTGTTTTCAATAACATTTGCATATTTATTCAGGCCGATTAAACAAAGTGGAGGAATGACCATTGCACTACTCAATTTCGGTTCCCATATGCTCATTAAGTCATTCATTTCTTGTCAGCCACCACCCTTCTTAGCTTTGCGGATTTCTTTGAATAGGTAACCAACGGAGGTAGAAATAAAACTCCATACTATTATAATATGAAAGAGCAAGCGACTTTTTTCCTTGGCGTTAACCACTGCTTGACATTCCATTGCGTAGAGTGCATTAGCAACCTTAAGTACGGTTTGCTTAATAACGGGTCGGTATGTAATGGTAGGTTCACTTCTTGGATGATACGTCTAATTCTCGAAAAGCGTCTGAACAACACAGGTAACATTTTAAACATAGTCTGCAATTGACTGCAGACGGCTTTATTGTCTTGTCGGTATGTGAACAGCAGACACATAGGGCAAGCGGGCGTCCGCAAGAAAAAGAATGGTCGAATACACGAACGTCGGCTGGCTTTCTTATGTGTCGCCAGGTTTGAACTGAGAAGCTATCCAGTTGCCTGTAAAACCGGAGAATTTTCCATTTCAGCTTTGTAGATAAGCAACGAACATCCAGTTTATGGATGAATGGACAGTTATCAATGAACAACAGTGACCTTCATATGCGTTCTAATTGCCAAAGAGGAAGAACTAGCTTACAACGTCACAATTTACGTACAAACCCTGATTGAGGAATACACAAGCTTCAAAACATGACCGCAGCGGCATTGTCGCAATAATCACAGGAAACCATTTTATGGAGCATCATTAAGCTGATACTTGAGCTTAGCCATGAACGCAAAGTGGTCAGTTACCGCAGTTACAACAAGTGCAGATTTGCACATATCTCTTGATATACGCACCTATATGTTCATTCTGAAAACAATGGTTATTAAACTATGCACAGGATATGTTATTTTTTTATCGGCAACGGTCATTCATCTATTAGTTCAAGCCTTGTTTTCAATCGTAGGTACAAATACTGCTCACAGTCAGCATGGCAAACTGGCTGTTGCGCGCAATCTGCAAAAGTTGTGAAATGGTGTCGTATTTTCACGGATATTTCTTCCCGTTGTCTTTTTCGTCTTTCGAAAGTTGCGAAATTGTAGATTTCTCATAATGGGATGATGGAGTTTCATTCGCTTTTATCTCCAAAAATGGTTTGGTTTCTGTTACTGATATTGCCTAACCGCACAACGAAACCCCTATCATCTGGTGGAGGATTATATTGTTAGGAAAACGCGAAACACTGAACAGACAAAATGCGAAGTACACAGAGGGTGTTGGGTTGTTTCAGAAAAGCAAACAATTAAAATAGGTATAACAGGTCCTGTTACCCACGGAAAAACACCCTAACTTTAACAATATCCCAGTTAAGTATTCCTGTAAACAATACAGTTGTGCCAACAGGAGCAAACGCACCAAACGAATTCCCAAACTCGCTGAGGACGGAACAAGGAAGTTCCGGAAGCTTCGAGGTTATATTGGCGTTCGATTTTTCTCTGATAACTGCCCATCTATCCGTTGGTAGGGCGTGTTTCTTGGTTTATCTCAGATACCAAGAAGCTCCAACGGGCAACCACCATATTGAAGATCAACATGACTAACGGTCCCGTTACCAAACATCCCGTGTTCGACACGCTCTGAAGTTGAAAATGGGAAGCCTTATAACGGGTTTTCTATGTGTCATGATGGAATGCACGGCTTGATCCCGTTGGAAATCGAAAACGTGTCTGAAAGTATATCGAAAACAACGCCCTACCAGCGAATGGATGGGCACCTATTAGGTAAATGTTTCAGAACACTGTAACCTTCGTAGCTTTCGGAACTACCTTGTTCCGTCTTCAGCGAATGTTAATGGCCTGAAGTAATTTAAGCGCTTATTACTTGAGGTGTGCAAACTCTCAAGTAATTTAGCGCTCTGAAGTAATTTAAGCGCTTATTATATATGTCAAGATTGACTCACGTGATTGGACGGTATATTTGCTCGCTCCGAAATTGATAGCGAAAAGCCTGTGCACAAACAGGTGAGAAGCAGCTGTGCTGCGCAACGAGAAAACACGGAGCTTTCGTGACAATTTTGTTCCGTCTTCAATGTTGTCCAAATTGATCTTCATGTAAATAGATGTTTTGCATTTAGCACTCGGCTTCAGCCATCCATCTTTGTCAACGCGCAACAAACGTTTATTCGCACAGACAAACCGATACCAGCGTAAGGGAATGGCGGAAATTGTATAGTACAGTACATTTCGCGAACGCAGGTTCCTTCACGAAGGAGCCGGTCGCCACATGCATAAAACGTACAAAGCATTCCGCGCGTATTGTCACGCTTTCAAGGCCTAAATAATGGGTATCTGGACAGTTATGCTCGCCGTTAGCTGGGAAACTCATTTTGGCCTTGCAATTTCGAGCCTACAAGAAGGCCGAGGAATGATAGCGCACACAGCTAAAAACGTTAACCTGTATGAGCAAAGGAACTTACTTCCGCAAGCACCTAAATTAATGAGCGATAACGCATTCTACAATTGATGCACAGGCTCCGTACACACATTATACGGTACTGGGTTTTTGTTCTTCCAGTGGTTTTCAGTTATCGCAAATGAACGTCGCGTGTTATGACACAACTGTTTCTCACGTCTGCGCGCGCTTATTTTGCCAGTTTTTTGTTCAAAGGCTTTTTTCAAATTGGTTTATCTTCTTTATTTCCGCACCTCCAACTTCTTGCACTCCCCCAATATTTCCCGTGATTTAATGCGCGTAATCGTTTAGTAATTCATTCGTTGCTCTGCGGTACGGAATAAATGTCGCCCAATGATTTGAAATCATTCGACAATGACGACGTTTTCGATTCTGAAGTGTCGGTTGGACGAGTCCACTACGACGGAGTCCGCAGGACGAAGCCTGGTGCTCTCGAGGCTGTTTCCAGGCAATTGTTTGCTTCCAGAACGCTCGGCGACGTTGTTCTGCAGGCGTACTCTCTGAAGAACTACATGGAAGGAGTGGGACTGTTCCAAAATGTTGGCGTTTCGATAGAGCCAAACCCGTTAGATTGCAACGGAGTGGATGTGGTGTTCACCATTGACGAACCTGTGCGCCTGAAGGTGAGATGCCATTCTTCTGCGAAACAGCCTTCAGCGTTCATAAGTAATACACGCTTTTTGATGCCAGCCTGTTGCTGCATATCAAGGTCTCTTCGCGTATCTTTAAAAGTGAATGATTCGTCATGTCGCTTCTTGTTAACATCCGCAAAACTTCTCCAAAGTGGGAGTTCACTATTTTTGCATGTTGCAAAATTTGTGTTATTGTGTCAGGTTAATTTCCGCTTGCGCACTGTTTAGCATATCTTCTCCGTTTAAGGATCTGTTGCACCAGAAAGCAGCGACAGAAATTTTGACTAGCCCTTCGGTAGGTTGATTCGAATAATTATTAGAACATATGCCGACTTTTTAAGCATTTTGGGAATTTTCTAAGCTTTATTACAGATTTACCCATTCACAGCAAATACATATTTTTATTGATGGCAAAATGCAGCGCGTAGTTTACGAGTTTCACTGTGTTCCATCCTCAGCGCGTAACAGCGCACAGTGAATGTTTGCATCAATAAAAGATGTATTTACTGTGAGCGGGAAAATCCGTGATAACGGTTAGAAAACTGAAAAGATCCAGTTGTGAAGGTACTGTGGGGATTAGTATAATTGTCCTTACATCTATCCAGCGGAATGCTGTTACAAGTATAGAACTAGGATGGAAGCGTTGTTCGATCACTCCTTTATTATGTTCGACGTATACTTCTTTAGGCGATGACAAATGTAGGAGTCTGCCAAGATGGGTTAACTACAGGCATTGAAGTCTCCTCCTTCAGCATAACCGGTCGCGGAGACTCGGCCAGAGCCTCCTTTTCCGTTGGTCAGAAGAAAACATCCTTGTTTGATTTCCAATATTTGAGACCTCTTCTAAGTCAGCCAGGCAGCGCATTAGGTGCGGGCATTTTTCGCCACTTCAAGGCAATGCCTCAATGCAGCAGTTTCTCGTTGGAAAGTGGGCTCAGCTTGGACTTGCGACAGCAATTGACAAGGAACGTGGCATACGGCGCAAATTTTACAAATTGTTGGAGATTTTTCGATTCGACGTCGAATTTGTTTCTAATTCGTGAACACGCAGGTCACAGCGTTAAGGTCAGCTTCGAGCATTCACTGGAGTACAGCTCCGTAGATGACAAGGTACTGCCAACGACGGGCTTGTTCGGCAAAGTTTCGCAAGAGTTCGCGCGATTTTGGGGCGACGTCCAGTTTACGAAATACAACTTGGTGCTGAAGAGGCACTTCAATTTGCCGTTTGGATTTTTCACTTCCTGCGGGTGTTCCCTGGTTCACGTGGCGCCTGAGCCGGGAAGAAGCTTATCGTTCATTGACAAAGCTTTCCTGGGCGGAGCGACAAATCTCAGAGGCTTTGGACTGAACAGCGTTGGGCAGTCCGCCGGCGACGGACTGTACTTTGGAGGAACCGGAAGCTGCTGTATGGCCGCCCACTTATTTCGACCATTGCTGAAGAACTTCCTCTATGCGCATGGCTTCTTCTGCGTTGGCAGCCTGTGGCATTCGCCTTACTCGAATCCCTTTAGGAAAGCTTGGGAAGGGCTCCTTAAGGGCCATCGTCGCTCAAGCGTAGGTTTGGGTGTTGTTTTCAAATTTGGAAATGCGGCGCGGGTCGAAGCGAACTACTGCTGGCCTTTGGAGTACAACTCGAGCGACAAGGCGGAGAAGGGCTTCCAGGTTGGCTTTGGAACTTGTTTCGTATGAAACACTGGTGCAATAAGTAATTCTCGGCCCCCTTATGCGTGCAGTGGCTCCTGAATACGAAATTGCTGCCCAAAAGTGGTCCGAATAGTAAGTGAATAAAAAGAAATTGTTGATTTAATTGCATTTTGTATAAAAAGGAATTCATAAGTTTTGGGAACAATTCTTGCTCATCAGTTTGTCCTTCCGTTCGTTATGCAAAATTGCGTCTGCTCTTAAAGCGACCTTTCACCTTTACGAACCGATTGGCCAATTCCATTGCCATGGTACCATTTAAGGGGGGACAAAATGTGTTACATACGCTTTTCTTTAAGAATGTGACTCGAGTAGAGTTGGCTTCGTTAACCTGCGTTCGAATTCCACGTGGCTGTTGGATCAGAGTGGACGTATGTTTCAATCCTTGTTTCATCGGAAGAATAGTAGGGGCAATATCCAATGTACTGCAAAGTGTTGCTTTGAAATTCCGATTGAGTCTCATTCAAAGCAAATGTTCTCTCCTTTCAATGACTTGACGACGTGTGTACAGCTACTTAATCATTACGTATGCTTAATAGCTTTGAGACCTTCTCTTATTTTCAGCGGTGAAGCGACGAAACATTACGATTTTGGGACAAATGTTCATAATATGCGATGATGAACGAGGATCCTTTAGGAGCCTGTCTTCTGTTAGTGCTTGTATAATTTGGCAGTTCACGACTAAAGAAAACAGTCTGTTTAAATAGCCATTTTCGGAGAGCATTGTCCAGATCTGACGTAACCCTGCCTGGAGAAATTCTGATTTGCAGAAGAAATTAGTACTTGACTTGTACATCCAAGCACCGGTGATTCCTGTTAAGTTCTCAGCAATGGTGGGTCTAGAAATGAACATACCAGTCTAAACGAACTGCTTTCCTGTAAACGATGGCCATCAAATGATCTTCGCATCTGTTCCATAAGGCATTCAATAATGACACCCTTTTGATTCTTCAAGATACACTTATTTATTGAATGCGATTTGCCTAACAGTACGCTGGTGAAATGTCTTTACAAAAGGTCCATACTGTCCTCTACCATGGCAAAGTTGTCATCTACATCATGGAGTTACCTTTCGCAGCGAATGCCGTCACTTCTAAGTTTTCCTTGAAGACTTCCGCAATGACAATGGATTTTCCTTGAAGACTTCCGCAATGAAGGTCGCTTCCCACGGGAGCTCCATTCCTACTGTTGTGAGAAGGAACTACCTTTGAAACTAAAGTGTGATAACCGACCTCCAGCATCCAAAAACCTAGTTCTTGATGTGGAACTGGTAGCAGTGCCCATCGAATAGTTAAAAGCAAATATTGGAAAATGGTTGACAGTTGTAAGAGCAAAAGCATATTCTATAGCGTCTGCTCACTTGTGCTGCGATGGACGGCTGATATTTAAAATTGAATTCAAATTGTAACGGGAGACCATAAGATCAACTCAGCTGAATTCACTGTCCAGTCAGTTCGCTGTCCGAAGTGCTGCTTGTGATTCCTTCCTTAAGCGTGCAAACGTAGCAAGTCTAATCTGGCGATTCAGCGAAGTGGCTCCAATATTCCATTCGCAAGATTAGCTAGTATGTTTACAACTTCAGACTTTGATGCCACATGGCAAATTTTCGTTAGCAGTGTGGAATGCTAATGATTCGTGTATCAGTTTCGCGCATCGAATCCTGTATGGAAGGTTTTCACGTGATGTTACCTTAATAATTGAAAAAACTTCTCTTACGGGGTGTTGTGCACATATGCGATCTTCAATAACACGGAAATTTCCCCGTTTTATTTAAACCTTTTTTATTCCAAAAAAATAAAACGGGAAAAATTCCGTGTTATTGATGATCGCAGATGTTACCTTAATCCTTTTATTAGAGAACACGGTGCTAAGGCATGCATAAAATCTAGGAGTGCATAAAGCACTTGCGTTTTACGGTAACCTGCGCGTCAATCATCCACTTCAGGGCTTGTTCGCGTAACTGGGGCGGACTAGTTGAACAACACGAGCAATTATAACGTTACATGCGCAACAGTGAAATGCTACCTACCCGCTGCGGACGCTTATGGTAACGAATAACCTAAGTATCATGTTACTGTACACTAAGTTCTTTCTTCTTTAAACGCGCAGGTTTTAAAAGTGTCCCTGGAAGGATCGGCGCAGTAGCTTGCACTCAGGGGAGAACGTGAACTACTAGAAGCACTCATACCTACTAATATCACAACAGGGATAATTTTCCTTTCTAATTACGGAGCGGAGCAAAATGTCATGGTCAGTTGCCCAAGCGCATACGCCAGTTTCGTCCCGCCAGGAGATATCGCCTTCCCGGCTTGGCTCTGCCGTTTTGAAGAAGTAAGGATTGATTGTTCATTTCCAAAACCGAGTCTGCGCAAAGAAGGCATCTCCCAAAGGGCGGACTGCAATAGTAACCTTCCTTTCAGGCTCCTGAATCGCTGCGAGGTGAGCACAAAAGCCGAGCAGCATTGCCAAGGCGGGCTCCCAAGCGCTGCCTCGTTGCCCTGTCCACGGAGGCTTGGTGACGGAGTGACTCCCGACTGCGGAACGTTGCCTCGGGTTGGTGCCTCGGTGCGAAATGCCTGCAGCAGACGAAGGTCATTGGCCGGCAACAACGTCTACTGTCATCACTTGCTTCCTCTTCTTTTTCGCTGGATCCCCGCCTTTGACAGCAACCGGTGGAAGACCGCGCGCGACAGCTAGTTCGGCGGCTCGTCTCTTGCCCACCAAACCGTTTGACCTTTTGTTTCAAGGAAAAAACAGTGGGAAACAATTGGCCTGGCAAAACGGCGCCCCAAGGCTGACATTGACGCAAGGCAATGACGATGCTTCCCGGTTTGATCGCATTCGCGACCTTCCCTACCGTTTCGGCCTCAGCAACCCAAGCCAACAGCTCTTACCTGCGCGTCCAGGTGGGTGGGCGCCCGTGGATTTCTGCCCACCGATGTAATCAAGTTGGCTTCCTGGGCGGCAAGCAAGGCGACCTGCCTTGAAAAGCAGTCTCTTTGCAAGTACTGTAAGTATTCAAGTACTTTCCAGGTGGTCGCAGACAATTGTTGTTTAAACTTGCACTTCGCCTTCGCCGTGGCAGCGCGTTCCGAGTTTGTACGAAGCATCGTACAAACAAAGCCCCACCACGAGCAACGGGCGGCTTCAGCGAAAGTGATGCCGCGTCGAGCCGTTGTGGAGCGACCTGTTTTCAACTTGCTCATTCGCGTTAGTTCGGCATGCTTGTTCGCAGGGACAATCTCCCAGCGCCGGCAGCAGCATCCGAAATTCGAATCTTTTGGGAACCTTTTCCTTACGTTGACGCGTCGTCCTCCTGGTTGGCGGTCCCCTTCGTAGGACGAACACCTTGGCTGGCGCAACGCAGTGCAAACAAGGTTTGCCTGCCGCTCCTCTTGTCCAGTTACCTTTGCCCTGTTGCCAAGCCAAATACGACAAAAGGGCGTAGCAATTGTGTTTGCTTGCGCCCGGAAGGTCGCCCGTCTTGTCCAGCCCGAGGCACCGAAAAGCGGCCACTGGTCATCGTCACGCCCCCTTTGAGAGTATACGATAAAAGCTCAGCTCCTTACGGGGCAACTGTTTGTTTCCGTACGACGAATCCGGTTTGCAAGGTAACAATTTGCCTCCCATCTGCTGGCAGGCGTTTCAGCGTGCTAAAGTTGGCTCCTGGCTATTCCTGTTCCTTAGGAGACGCGCATATACAGATTGCTGATGTAGTTGTCAAACGTTTGCAGGTGGGGCATGATTGATGTGCGCGCAGTCGGGCACCCTGTTGTGTGCGCGGGATGGTAGCTCGCTGCCATTGTCGTTGTATACTCCTCATTGCGACGACCAGACGGCGGGCTAGGTCGGTCAACAGGTGTGTCCAGGCGGAAACCAGTGGGCCGTGGCTGTTGTTGAGCCATGTGGCGCTATTCTAGAACGACCGACAATGGAGGGCGTTGTTGAACGTCTGAAAAGTAGGCGCTGTCTCATTTTCCTCCAGAAAGCGCACCTACGTCACTTTTGACGCTTGCACCGCTCAACGTGCTCTGATAACTTTCAATGGGTGTGGCCAGTTGGCTCCGTCGTTGTCGACTTGGCGAGCGTATGCCTGCCGCCTAAGAGCGAATACCATCGGCAGGCGCCCATCGTTGTCCGTTTCGCCGGTTTCCTCGCATCGACGGCCACGGGGGCGCGTACCCCCTCCTCTTCCTTAAATGTAGGTAAGCAAAGAACTCAAATGAATGTGCTATCCACTTAACGAACGCCCAGTTTAAAAAAGATAAATAAAAATCTAACTAGCCTAAGGCCGCGCTTTGCTCGGTGCAGTGATAGATGAACTTCCGCAAGCATTCACGATGGGTTGAAGAGAATTTCATTCGAAGCGATAAATCTATTATTCCATTGACCCTGTTTGTGCCGCACCATTGTGACGCGCTTCTTTGTTTTGCCGCCCCCATGTCATCATAATGATCAACGTTTGGGAGAGAAAGAGGGAGAGCTCGCAAAGCATCATTGTCGCACCGATGGTCGAACACGCCAGAAGAAAACTCTTATTCATTCATTTGCCTGGCACTTTGGAATAGCCGGTTCACCGGATATCCTCTTCTTCGCCAATGCTGTAAGCTTATTCATCTTGCAAAAGAGGCGAGCGACCTTAGGCAACAACTACCTGCGTATATACGTATGACGACGGCCTTTTAAACTTCGTCTGCCTTCGAGCGGCGCGAACAATAGGCGCCATAATAAGACGTGCTTGATTGGGTCCCATCGGCTGGCGATTCAATTCGTCGGCTTGTTCTCATTTTTCGCTTTCAAGAATTATTCCGCGGTTTCCGTCCCACCCTTTCGCTGAAGGGGAGAGCGTGCAAATCCTGAGGTCCTTGACGCGCGGTCGAGGCGTGCCGATGTTGCCGAAATTATCGCCCTTCTTGTTCGCGCCCACTTTGTCTAGCCTTTCTGCGCATAGAGTCAATGGGTCATTTTGCAAAGTTTCTGTTCCCACATTATCCCGAATAAGTGAGGTTGCAACAGTTAGTGCTCCTCCCTGAGTCAAGTTGCGCCTTGCCGTTGCCCCGGCCAGCAAAGGGCGCTACAGCGTATTAGCTTAGGACGAAGGAGGTTGGCTTGTTGCGACATTTTCCATCGGCTCTTCGGGTGCCTGTCGCGTTTTAATTGAAAATTCGATCTTCGGGCAACGGCGACGAACTTGCCGAAGGGACGTCGGAATTTTTTCTTGACATTTGCACTACCCATTGCATGTTGGAACGTCGCAATTTTTTTAAAGGTAGTCGTCTCCTTCGGCGTACGTAGGGTTCTCTTTCTTTATTGAGAATTTCTTCTTCTCGCCCAGTTGGGCAGTCCGTGTGCGCACGATCCGCCCATCAAGATGCATATAATGCACCTTTTAGAGATGTTAATCTGCGAGCGATTGAAATCGCCTGGAATTCAAAGCATCTATTCTGGACTAGGTCGGAGCAAAAGCAGTTTTGCCCATTTTTACATGGGGTGCGGCTGAGCGTTTCTGTAGCTTATATATATATATATATATCCCATTGTAATGTGATGTTGTAAATTTACGCGCAAGTGATCTCTCGTTATAACGTGAGTCCGTTAACAGTAATGATTGAATGAGTAAACAGTTGACCCAATATGTTATTGGATGAACGTTTTTAATTAATAATTATGGGAAACATTAAATGGAACAGTTTGCCTTGCAAATATTGTACATTGTAATTTCACGCGTTTTGTTATATTCTTTCACTCAAATGACAGCATACTGCGTGCTGCACGCAAAATCGCATTATAGTGAAATTTCGCTTAGCCATTATAACGAGGCTTTTCTTATGTGACGCTTTTATTGCCTAGAAAGGAATGACCTGTACATATATATATATATATATATATATATATATATATATATATATGCAGTCGTCCTTTTTGTATCATTAGAGCTTTATATGAAAATGTACGACTGACACCGTTATGTGCTCTCTTTATTGTAAGTCCAGAATTTTTAGCGCCTCTCTTTCATCCTTCTTAACGACAGGGTATCGACAACCGTACTACTGAATATTTATGATTGCCAATAATTTGCCGTCAAAGGTGGGCAGAACCCCCTATAGCTCCGGATATAAGAAAAGGTAGGAAACGTTGGTGTCGATCGTGTTTATCTTTCTGTAAAACATCAATTTTTTAGCTGCACTTTTGCAGTAAACCTATATTAAATCATATATATATATATACATCATTGATGTTTGTCACGGATTTTTCCCGTTTTTTAAGTATCTGTAAGTATACTGAAGCGATCTCCCTACCAGCAGATGGATGAAAGTGGTTATTAGAAAGAACGCAAACAGCACACGTACGCAACCGTATATTTCGGAACGCTCGAGTTCCGTCGAGCGTTCCGAAATATACGGTTACATACGGAACTCGAGCGTTCCGAAATATACGGTTACATACGGTTGCGTACGTGTGCTGTTTGCGTTCTTTCTAATAACTACTCTCATCCATCTGCTGGTAGGGAGATCGCTTCAGTATACTTACAGATACTTAAAAAACGGGAAAAATCCGTGACAACCATCAATGAAGATCCACATACCCGTTACAAGACATCCAGTCTTCACAAATATATATATATATATATATATATATATAGTAAGACATCCGTACCGCAGGATATACATTCCAGGGTGACCGCGGATAACAGCGAACGGTTTACGAACGCGTACATAGCGAGACGTTGAGATGAATACACGTGAGTTTCTTGCAAAAATAGATGTTTTTGTTGGCACTAACATTGGTGCACATTTTCGAAGAACTTTTGTCAGTGTGCATGCGACGCAATTAGCTTGTCATCGTTTAGCAATGCGGAATTTCTCTGTGCTATCGGCTACGCTTGCTTAATCACAGAGGAGTGCAGTCCTTGTCATAGACGAGCTGTGCAAACCCATAATAACAAAACAAATAAGATCATGTGAAACAAACATGATCCTCTTCTTAATGATTAGTTCGATTTGCACATGCAGAAACACCAAGAACCGCTTTCACTTCTTACGCAAGCAGCTTATTGTGTAGCATTAAAGTGCGTGGGCGGGCGAAAGAGAAACCGCGGATACCGAAGCTGCGGATAAAATCTGCAAATAAACCCGTTACAGCGTGATGGGCGGCTTCATTGTAAAGCGGCTTCGCGTCTGGTATCTAACATGAAGTCGAATTAAAAGTAGCTTTGCAAACGGTTAAGAAGTTTATGTGGGCGTGAGAGTTCTTGAACAAGTAATTTTCTTTGACGCGTTATTAATGATAGCACCGTTTCATGGCTCCATGTTTACTTGTCATTACGTGCTGAAGCCATACGGACTTCTCATGTGGGCTCTTCAGCGCTGAAATAAGTTCAACGTGCATTGGTACGATGAACGCCGCGTACATATTGGCTTCCGATAAATTGAACGATAATGTTGTCACGCGAAGAGCACACACCATTAGTTTCATGCTTTTCTTTTGTTACGGTTATTTTACCCATTTCAAAAGAAAATCGTTGTACCCTACGTACACATTACCAAAAGCACGATTTCCAGCTTCATTTTTTTGAGAACGAAAGTAACAGGACATCGCATTCGAGGCAAATCTCCGTTATCACCATTTTAGATTAATACACCGTTTACCCAATTTATTCATGTCCCATTACCAGCAGTAAGCCATTAGAGAATTGTTGTGGTAATGATATATATATATATATATATATATATATATATATATATGCATTATTCGGCATTCCGCGAATAGCTTGAGGTGACAGCTCAATTTTGGCCATTGCCGCCTGGACTGCAGTATGTAATGTCGAAATGATGTCACTGCGCTGTTTTATGGGCGCACGTTGAATTCCTGCGCAACCGCCCACCGCATTCCAGGGCGCTTGGTTGAAAGGAAAGTAACAGTTTGCCTCGTCTGAGAAAAGCGAGCGCGTTTCGTGTAAACATTTTCCCAACTTGCTGAACTTTTGGAAAGCGACAGTGCGCTTGTATCCGCTGCCTGTGCGTGGCTCCTTGCTTTGCTGTTTGGAGAATTGTCAATTGCGATACTGCGTATGGCTAGGCGCTTCCGATAGGGGCGATGTCTGCCAGAATTGCAAAATTACGATCCGCTCCGTTTTAGGGTTCCCGGGCAAAGTAGCAATTTTAAAGTGATGGTGTGCCCCATTTGGTGTCCCATTGGCCGACGGCTTGCCGGCAGCACTTTGGTTACTCATTTTCGGTGCGTCGTCGCATTCATTTTGAGTGAAAGTATTAATAGATGCCAGCTATTAGCGTGGCCACAAAACGAGATCTTATCGCACTACGACCGCCTACATCAAGCGAACAGGCGCAACGGTAATCGGACAGGTTTCCCGTGACAAAATGCAGTTTGAAGTTTTGACATTCGTTTTTAAATAGCTATTGCCCATTCGGCTCACTGCCGTTGCATCGCTGCGCCTACAATGTGAACAGCCGACTGCGCGCAGCGGCAATGCTCCCCTTGAATGCTTTGAGCCAAAGGTAGGTGCCGACATAAGCATAATGGGGGAGGTGTGAATCTTGCAATCCCTTCACTATGCTCTTTCAGCAGAAATGGCGTTGCATGCAGGAGCGACGGTTGTGTCTCTTATACATAAATCAGCCAGCAAAACGGCGGCTCCTTTGCCACTTTTCGCGATTTATGAAAAATATGAAAAGATACGGTATCCTTGTGAAAGATCAATGAAAAGATACGGTATATGAAAAGATACGGTATCCTTGTTCATTGTTGAACAAAGATATCGTATCTTTTCATATTTTTTCATAAGTATGAGACACCTTGTTACTAATTCCTCTTGCTTTTCGCGATTCGTTCAAATCAACATTGGAATGTCTTTTGCCTTGCGACCTTCGAGCAGCCATTCAATGTGTGATACAATGTTTCGTTGGTTGTGCCCTTACGCGCTATGACATCATTTATAACTGAAAAGCGTAACGTTGCCTATTTATGCGCACGTCGGACCTGTTAGGCTTCGCGTCATTGTAACAGCAGAGCTCGTTTGCTTCGAGTAATCGGATAAAAATGTGAAGCACGCATAATGTGCATGGATAGCCTGTCGCCCTGAGGCTAAAGGTTTTCGCTAATCGAATACGCAGACTGTGCGCCAAATTAACCAACTCTCGTAAACGTTCTCACCCTGCATATATGCCAGCGATCACCAAAGTACGTTTGTTCTTTCGTACCGCTAGGAGTGGGTCGCATTCATTCAATTTGTGCTCGATTAGGAGGCTATAGTTCGCTGTTCAATAACGTGGCGAAAACTTTCACTATTAGAGGAAAATATGAATAATTCAGGAAATGTTGCCATTCCTGTAGGCATTTTGTGCGCGCATCTCTTACCCCTGCATTAGGGCTAACAACGCAAATTCAGTTGTCTTCAAGCGACCGTAACAAGCTCTGCATATTTCGTTCTTTGGTTTCAATGGTTGCATATGTCTCCTTCGTCCTGTACTTCCTTCGAAGACGTTACCTGGATATTCTTGTTTCTTCTTTATACGGGGTAGTTTCAATTGTTGAAAACCTCACACGGTAATCCCCGTTTATGGTAAAAATTTTTTTATTTGCATAGCTTTCGGGCACGACCTTGTGCCCGTCATCAGTGCAAAAAAACGAATGGCCACTGCCCAGGTTGGTCAGTCAGTTTCAAGCACTCCTGCTCAGCCGACCTAGGCAGATGCTACATCTGTTGGGTCCTACCTTGGACCGCGTCGATTTCGCAATCCGCCCTAGTCAGCCGTGCAGAAGACCGAGCTTCACAACCGACCGCCCCGGACAGTGCCAATAGTATAACTAACAATTACCAATTTTTACCATAAACGGGGATTACCGTGTGAGGTTTTCAACGTTACCTGGATAACGGTTTCCTAGTAGTTATCCAATGGGCATATTAACGTCTGTAATGAGCTATCGCATTTTCGTTCTGCAAGGCCGGAAGCAGTACTTTCCTGTATTCCCTAGCATATATATATATATATATATATATATATATATATGGAATTGTCCATCCGGAACGGATTGTAGCTCGTTGATGTAATGTACTGAGTATGTGAGTGCTTCCAAAAAAGGGACCTCATTTACAGATATCTTCTGGAAAACACACACAGTACATTACATCAACGAGCTACAGTCCGTTCCAGAAGGACACTACCACTCCAGAGCCCGTTAAAAACAGTCCAGTATCATATACAGTAGGGTATCCATTATCCGGAATGCTCGGGACCGGGGGTATTCCGGATTTCGGAATTTTCCGGATTTTGGAATATGTGGAATGCCTTGAAGTTATTGATCTACCAGTACATTGTTAGTACATAGCTGCGTTCCTACAGCGTACCTTGTGCATTTCTACGAATACGTATACATAAGTAAGTGCTAAGGTTTGGGCTGAACCCAAGTACAAAATCCATTTACTGGCGCAGGTAGAGGTTGTAGGTAATCTCAAGCAGTTTATCTAGGAAATTAGTAGCTTCTTTCAATTATCGGGCGCGCCTTCCGCGGACGTCGAAGCTCTCTGCTGGGTGACGTTTTTGAACGCTTCGCTTAAGGTGATCTGCCTGGTTAATCGTGGTGTTTGTTGTAGAAGCTTTTCCTTGATTCTATAAATCGCCATGATGTCGTGCTCTGTCATGAACGCACGTTGCTCTAGTGCTTCAATAAGCTTGTCACACATTTTCACTGTCTCCTGTGTGGAAACCCTTTTTGCGGTGCTCACGACGTCCTCTTCGATTATGTTCACAATCATTCAAGACCATTTCAGCTATTTCGCCATCCGTCAGGGAAAAAGCGGTCGGAGCTTCGTTATCAATGTTAAGCACCTCGATGTCCACTTCTTCTAGTTTACTAATGGACTCTGAAGGGAGGCTGTTCGCATACCTAAGCATACCTGACCAACGAATGTGTTACTGTGTTACGATGATTTACAGGCGTCCCAGATTATCGTGCAAAAGATACGTCGCAAAATGTCATTTTCGCCTGTGACGTCATGTAAGTGACGTCATGTAAGCGCTAGAAAGTTCCGGATTTCGGAATTCCGGATAATGGATACCCTACTGTATATATATATATATATATATATATATATATATATATATATATATATAATATTGGACAAATACAAATACGGACATGTATAGTTAAGTTAACCTTACATAGTTAATAGTTACGTTTACACTGCATTGCCCTACACGAGTGCTCTGTTTCTCTCGTGGCCTCTCGTTCAGATTCATTTCGTCTCGTTCAGTACTCGGGCTGATCAGGCTTGCGCACGCCTTATCGTCATACGATACATGCAACAACGTTCGATCTCTTCTCTGCCGGAACCAATAGCCGCGGATACTGAGGACCCACTGCACTGCCGCGTACAGGTCGATTCTTCAGACTGGCCGAAACAGTAAGGCTAAAGCGGCATCACAGGGCAGTAGAGCAGAGCCGGTTAAGCATGTTGAATCTTGACAAACTCATCAATCATTTTTGCCATAAACCTGTCAACGATCCGGCTGGGGTATACCTTGTACAGGGATTTGATTATACACGGAATTTGGTTATACGCGGTATGCGCCGGGACCGACAACCGTGGATACGGAGGGCTTATTGTATATATATATATATATATATATATATATATATATATATATGAAAGAATGATACGGTATCCTTGTTCAAGGATATTTATTGGGCGTAGCTTTCGGAACTTTCGTTTTCCGTCATCAGAGCAGTTAGAAAAGGGCTATTATGTCTAAAGTTTCATAATTATGAGAGGCCTTGTTACTAATTTCTCTTGCTTCAAGTGTATATATATATATATATATATGAATAGTTCAAAATACATGCAGAAGATTGCAAAAATATCTTTACGTGCGAGAACCTCAAAATCATTTTCGCTGTATCACGCACGTAGGTTTAAACATTTTTGAAGACGGTGTTTCCACCTCCCCAGTTCCCCAGTCATTTTTGTGGAATTTTGCAGACTATCTGTTGCACCATCCCGAAGTAATGTTTTACACATCGTCTACAGATCCACAGCGAAATGCGTTCAAATGTTCTGTCATAAAGAAATCTTAAGAAGCAGGATCAGGACTGTAGGTTGGCTGTGGAATAGTTTCCCAGCGTAGTTCACGAAGAGCATCCGTGATTAGTTTTGCGGATTGAGCCGGCTCGTTATCATTTCGGACTCCACGGTGCAACTTCGTTTGCCGTTTTCGGCGGTGCAGTCTTCTAATTTTGCATAACTGTTTTGTATTAATAATAGTTCCTCTTAATTGTCTTCCGTATTTCGATTTCTTATGTTATCAACATTATTCTACCCGAGTCTAGGCTGACCTCCGTGCTTTGAATTTCAATAGGTCTGCCACGCCCTTCAGTAATCGTTGCTTAGATTGAAGTTTGCTATCTGAGTCGTACTGATAAAGCCCAAAACGATGGCAGTGGCGATTCGCCCAAAACCCTATGATCGTTTGCTTCAGTTGTCGCTAACATCTTTTAAGAAAGTTCAGCTCCTTGAATTGGCTGTTCCTTGCGCAACGCTTTTCACACCCAGTGAACAGAGAATATGCATAGACCAACAATTCCAGTTACTATTGGCCTTCCTAACAACGCGTACTCCCGTTTTCATATACAATCGTTCTGGACGGAGTTCGGTGATCCACCTACACCAGGTCTCGAGAACAGTTATTCGTCCGTTGCAACGAACGGTCAACCCTCTCTTAGGTTGTCATTGGTGTCATCTGTACCGCTTGTCAAGCACCTCATCCATTCACAAGCCGCTGTTGACGTAGAATGTTATGGAGTGGATCGATTTAATTCATAATTGCATGAAATAATAAGCAGAACATTTTGCATTGTAAATACTGTACTTTCTGTTTAGTGTTTTTCTTTCTACGTTCCTTCACTTGGATGGTCTGACGTCACGTTGAATGCAGGAGGGAAAATCGCGTTGTATTGAAATTAGATATCACGTTACAACCGCGTTTTTCTTAGGTTTGTAAATAGCGCAAGAGTGAGACCGCGTTATGTGACATCGGCTATAAACGGTTGGCGATTACACATAGCTCCTCCGCATTCGCGCGATTTTCGATTCATTCCCTAGTGCGGATAACAGCAAGGACCTCAACCCGTACATTGGCGTAATTGTGCGATGAATTTGTTACTGGTTGTTGTGGAAGGCCACTAGAGCGTCTGCCAATGATTTTATTTAGGATATGTGTGCACCAACTGCAAAAACTTCGTACCAAAGACCAGAATGAGTCATATTGAAACAGGAGTAAATGAGTCCAGTAGCATGCGTCAAAGGAGGGAGTTTTGTGCTTACGTACCATGTTATCGCTAGGACAGGCTGACGAAAGCGCTGCACTGTTAGTATGCATATGAGAGATTATAGATGCACGAGTCTGTCAAGTGCAGATCAATAGGAACCGGCTATAAGAATAATCTCTTTGAACTTTTTATTGCCTGCCTCTGTGTAGTGAATGTTTTTGTTTTTCTCTAGTTAATTTTCTTCCTATGGCAGGTAGCACCTACAATCCCTGGTTACTGGGACCTATTGTATACAAGTACGTTCATATATATATATATATATATATATATATATGCAAACAAATTTTCACGGATTTTCCCCGTTTGACAAAGCCTTTTATTTTCTCCAAAACAAAAGCAAAGCTTTCGGACCATACTCTCGGTCCGTCATCAGTGCCAACAAATATCTATTCGACTGTCCCATCAGCCAAAGGTTCAGCAAGCCCCTCAGCTCAACCATCCGGGCTGGCGACACCAACTATCAGGTCGGTCCATGACCCGTCAAGCGACTATCGCCCACCCAGTCAGTCGAGCAAAGGAGCAAGCCGCATAACCGACCGACGGTGACAGCTACACAACACAAAATGGAATTGCGGCAATGACAGTAGCTCTCCTAATCCCATCTGAGGTCTCTTTAAAATCACGGGTTTAAAGTCCATCCCTTCTTTCTTCCTGCCCTTTCCGATGTATCTGCCCTTTTCTGCCATTGCTGTGTCCAGTGCACCGTGAAGTGCGTTTTTCATAACAGAAATGTCTTCTTCTTTTTAACGGGGTGTATGCATAAATGCAAGCAAATTTTTAGAAAGAAGAAAATATTTCTGTTATGTATGTATGTGTGTATATTTGTGTATGTGTCACGTCTCTGCTAACATTGCGAGCTTCGAGGAATCAAATATTTTCCTTGAGTTTATGACTAAGGAATCGCCCCAGTATTTCTCATCGAGCACACGTCAGAATTGAACTCGTTCAGCATTTCAGTTCAAGGAAAGTTGAATAATGTCTTATGTTTTCTATTCCTATTCTGCGGCTTACTCTTAAATTTGCCAAACATACGTGCAAGCTTTGACAGGGCGTGATAGATAATAACAGAAGGTGAATGAGGTAAATTCGTTACAACAATATATATATATATATATATATTATATATTATATATATATATATATATATATATATATATATAGTGGGAAGACAGGATTTGTAAGAGAATCTTGTTTAATATTACCCGACGTTTTTCATTGTGCAATCCAGTCCCTTTCTACTGAAGTGAACCAGTTTTTATTAAAATCAAATTCACCACTACGATAGTTTTGGTGTTGTCCCGCTACGTCATCATCGTATCAATGTGTGAACGGAATTACAATTTGTTATGTGCCTGTGTGACGAAATAGCAACGGAATCTAACTTCGCCTCCACTTCCTAGCAATGTACTCACCGTTAAAAAAACGATGTCTCGTTTGAGCACGCTCGAACGCGAAGAACCGTTTTGTGCGTTATGGTGCCCTAACATTGTCCCTGCGGTCACGTTGACAAGTTTTGCCGAAAAAGCGCTCGTACATTGCGTTGTTGTTGCTCCACTTTTCCTTTGCCAAAAGGTATAGTTGTCACTGTCGAACGCTGCGAGCCATTTGTGTAAAATAGGAAGTGCATTTTTTGGATGCCTTGCCGTTTCTCTTCGTTCTTCACATCCATACTGTCGATAGGCTGTCGAATCCGCGGGTCGGCTTCGGGGGAAGAGATGTAAACAAGTTTTCTCGCCATTGCTGTGGTATGTTGCCTTACGGTTGGGCTTTTCGTTTCGGCGCCGTGAAGAATTACCGAATTTCACCGTCTCGTTAGTGGTGCCAACGAATGGCGAAAGGGAATAAGATGTGAGCGGCAGCTGGCGGTGGCTTTTGATCGATCAGTGAGATTACGTGTCAGAAAAAGTTCCCTTTTCATCGGGACAATTGAACCGGCGACATTTTGGACCCTATGGAACGCTTTGCAAGCGGGCCACACCGCCGCCCATCCGTCCAACAATGCTATGAGACGTTGAAAAGAGCGGAACAGCGGAACTGCGCTACCCGTTGAACCTTCGGTCAGCTGCCGCCCTCGGCTGCCTGCCAGCTGCCGTCTGTTGACACGGGATGTGAACTAAATCGGAATGGCAATGGCTAAATAATCAAGCCGACTGCTCTTTGCCGGCTGACATATTGGCGCCAGTTGGTTTCCTGCTGGGTGATAGATAGGTGGAAGCGGTGGGCACTTTTACTGGCGCAAGTCGCCTCGCCCGAAACTCCCAAACAATGCAATAATAGCTTCTCGCAGTTGGTCCTCTCCTTAGTTCGCCTGCCCGCGCGCAATGGCCACAATCCAAAAGCTTAGGACATGTTGGTAGTTTGCCCTTTTCTGCCCCCCTGATTTAGGCTCCAATTTTTGATTTACTTTCGCTTTTGGTAAAAAGGGCAAATTGGCTTCAACACACCACGCCACCTAATGGTTCCTCCTCTTTCAGGGGACAAAAGTTGAAGCGGAGCAGTTTGGGCAATCTCACTTTGTCAAATGGAAGTATCCGTCAGGTAGGGATGCCTTCTGCGCACTCCTTTCCATTTGTTACTTTATCTCTATTTCAGTGGTGCTGTTTCGCAAACGTTGTGTCCGAACGTGGGTCACTACTACCGCAGGAAGCCTCGAAAACCTCCATTTCCGGTTCGCAGGGTGATCGCTTCGCCCATATCCTTGGCAGCCGACGAGGCCAAGCCAAATAGTCCCAACTGTTTGAACGAGCTGAGCTGCTGCCAAACGGCCGCTTCGCCGGTGGCTGAAACGTATAGGGTGCTCGTTGCCGGTTTGGGCGTCCCTGCTCGACAGGAAACCCTGAAAGGAGGACAGGGTAAGCTGCAGGACAACGCTGCACTGCCTGCAAGCAACGCCGGTTCGACGTCCAAAGCGGAGGCGAATTATCCAGGCGTGCAGCATTGCGACAACGCCTTGATGGCCCATTCGTTCATATCCAAGCTTCTGTCGACCGTGGAATCGCTAAACGGAGGCGGCGACCGTTGCCCAGTTGTTGCGACCAATATGTTCCTTGAAGGAGGTAGCGACCCGAAACGGGATCATCGGCAACGCTACTATTCCACCAGACGGCGCCACTATGCTTGCACCTACGCAGACTGCGGAAAGACGTATACGAAAAGTTCCCATTTGAAGGCCCACTTCAGAACTCATACCGGTAAGCTTTCCTGAACTAAATGATTACTTGTATATATATATATATATATATATATATATATATATATATATATGTGTGTGTGTATAAAGATTTTAAGAAGTGTGATTCAATGCAGTTTTAAATAATCACAGCAAAGCAATTTGAGATGCGTACTTAAGCATAGTTTAAAATAGCAGGGTTAAGCGTTAACGATAGATTAAAAGTTAGCGCGCAGGCAGTAACAATTCAGTGTTATCGATCCGTCCATAATTTTCCTACTAATCTGTACTTGCCTTACTCATGTAGCTGTATTCTCTCATTTGCACTTTACCACTGCAGTACGTCCGTCAATCTGTCCGTTCGATCCCGTTGTAACCGTATGTTAGCACAAAATTTTCTCTTTTGACGCACGCTGTTGGTTTCACTTGAACTGTTTACTCATGTTTCAACACGTGACAAACCCATTTCCAACATTTTGGCCTCTGACATGAAGTCGGTGCAGTTAGTGCTCCTGAATGAAATCGTAGGTAGAAGCTCCGACCATCTTTCACTGTATTGGAGATGTGCAATAAGATCGCTCGAATTTGCTTATCCCTGAACTCAATTTGGCAGCCAGAAATACAGAGGAATAGTCATTGAATATGGCAGTATTGGGTATGAATATAGTATTGGATCTGTATCCTTGGATGCAGGAGACCTAGTGTGTATATATTTTTTCCATTTGCCCTCGTTTACATATTTTACGCTGTCACTTTTGCGTGATCTTGAATTTTTCAGGCGAAAAGCCTTACGAATGCAAATGGGAGGGTTGCGATTGGAAGTTCGCCCGCTCGGACGAACTAACAAGGCACCTTCGGAAGCATACCGGCGACAAACCGTTCCAGTGCAGCATTTGCATGCGCTCCTTTTCTCGCTCTGACCATTTGACCACTCACGTAAAGCGGCATTGATCGTATGGTTATTACTGATATAATAAACTATCATTGCATAGCGCTGCTGTTCCACTCGGCCCCAGCGTGCGAATGTAAGAGCAGGCAGCCTTGGTCTAAACGCCTGTACCATCAAAGCGGCTTCGCGGTAAGCCAGGGACTATTCGACGCCGGTAACCGGCTTTGGCGCCGTTGGGTTAAGCGGTGACGTCGTGCGGGGAAGGAAACTCGTTTTCGAAGTTTTTCTTCCGCGGTATTTTTGCTTCAGTGGAGAAGTGTACCGCAAATGATTGCGCTTGGCGACGTTACTCCATTCAGTTTAGCCTCGCCGCGCGCCTGAATGGACGAGCGTAGGTGGTCGTACCGGCTGATGAATGAAGCGACTTCACATTTTGTCTTTGTCAGCGTGACAAGCCGCGATGACAAGAACAAGAAGAGTACGAGCTTGTTTTCCGCTCCGCTTTTTACCTTACTTGCTGTTGTTGTGGTATGTGTCTTCGTAACCGCGTCCGGACGCATGCCTGCAACTGCAAGCCGCGACGAGTATGCGCACTTAAATGTGAATTCACTTCGGTTTTCTCCATTAATACTTAACTTTGGAAAGCCCGCATGAGGAAACGCGTTCGTACGAAAACTTGAGACTTGCGTAAAATTTGAACATCAGGCGGAACACGTTCCTGGCCGTGGGATATGCGCACTTTTTGTCTTGAAATCGTTTGCAACCGTCTTTCGAAGAACAGGTTGCGCCGCTGGTAGCTCATTCGTCATAATGCTTCTGGCAGCGGGAAGTGCCAACCCATCATGTCGACTTCGCAAATCATTGTCTCGGTGCTTTTACTATTTTGCCGTTTTCGAGAAGTATTCACTTTTCAATGACCAGTAGGAGCGACGTAGTTAATATACGCGATGCTCTCCGCGTCATTCCCTCGCTAGCAAGAGTTTCCTGTTTCCAAGTGCTCATATTGTCACAGAACTTTTCAAAACACTATAGCCAACTATCCAGTTTGCCAAATGCCTGCTACAATGAGATGCTCTACAGGTGCTTAGCGAAGTCTGACCGAAATTTGCAAAGCGGCGATTTGAAAGCACTAATTGTTGTGTACAAGCCCGTCTAAAGTAAGAAATGCGGGTAATTTCTAAATCCCTGCTAATCGACGACGCTGTAAGCCGCGCAAAGTGATGCACAGGCAGAGTAGGCACACTGTAGAAAATGAATGATCGATAGGTTTGCTTACTTACTTGGCATTGGGATGGATACGAGATTACTAATAATGCGATGAAAGACTCACGAGATTTCGGGCACAGAAAGTACATCATCAATACAGGCAAGCTGTAACTAGCCTTATTCGTACTGGCGATGGTTACTCGCTCCCTTGCGCCAAGGCACAGTGAGCAGTCGTTGGATCCACGTCATGTTTGCTATGAAGGAAGCTAGGAGTCCACGCATTCCTCTGGTTCTTCCAATGAACGCTCGGAATAAAGGTAGCAGACGCTAAGTAAAATCGAATAAGCGACTGCTAGCCTGAATCCCACGCTCAAAATAGTTTCACCGTCTCGCCCGGAGATGCCACCGTGGAGCAGCCGATCTCGCCACAGTCAGTCGCCACCAACGATTTGGCGACATCTTCAAGAACTTATTAATAAAAGAATACAGTCAGTTCCTTTTTCGTAACGGGCGACATAAAGCTTTCTTTATCTTTTCGCGGAAGAAACCGTTGGTACTTTACTGCATGTTTTATTGATCATCAACGGGTTGAAACATTCCATAGGTAATTTTCGACGGTTCGTTACAGTTATGAGAACGAACACGCCCGTTCGTAGAAACAGCATCTTCAATATTTTATTGATGTGAAAAAGGGGATGCCAAAAAATACACACATGCGTAACTTTCGGGTCGAAACCTTGACCTGCCTTCAGAGTGCATCAGTCGCATTTACAATCATCTGCTCAGCTAGCGAAAGCGATATGGGTTTAGGTTCGACTTGATAGCTCCCTTAGTCGGTTGAGCGGAAGAGTATGCGGACCCAACAGATCACTGTGCAATTGACAAATGCACGGTGAAGATGGGTCAAGGTTCGACCCAAAAGCTACTCATATGTGCATTCACTGCATCTTTTTTACCTTGAAGCATGAAATCTAAGTAGCAAGGCGCTTCGCTCTTCTGAATTGCGCTGACGACCGAACACGTTCGAAAGCTTCGCCGATTAAAGTTCACAGAATAAGGATTCGTATCTTTCCGTCACCTTTTTTATATCAATAAAAGATATAGTAAACTATCAACGGGTTTTTCCCGTGAACAGATAAAAGAGTAAAATACGGATATCATAGGCGAGGCTTTGGCTTATTCAAATTTTACGTAAGCGCAATCGGGTAACCGAAACCTCAGTAGGGTAAGCGTTTCATGTAAGCGGCAGCCTTTGAACGAGCAGGGAGCTGAGAAACGCGGAACGACTTTTTCTGGGTACGCGTCGCGGGGTCCCACCGGCAGCACCGTAGGTGTCAGCAATTAATGCGCACCATCGAATGTGAGCGAAGTTATATATAATATAAGCGGCGCGAAAAGCTGCGAGCGGCGTTGTTGCTTCTGGTGCATGGTTCGAGAGGCTGATTTCCTCATTGACGGTTGTCACTGCTTTATACCGGTTGCCGTACTATTTGAATAAACGTTTCTACTCCCTATCTTGTCGCTACAAGCTATCGAGGCTGAATGGAGATTCCCTCGGCAGGAAGGGTATTCGATGTGAAGTTGATTCCCGAGTTCGACGGTTCATCGCAACCCGTGTTGGAATGGCTTGAGAAGTTGGAGTTGGTCTGCAAACTATCTGGAGTTGCGGACATCGGCAGCGTGCTTCCGTTGCGACTGAGTGCTGGAGCTTTCGCAGTCTACCAGCAGTTATCTGAAGAGGATCGAAGGGATGTCAAAAAGGTCAAGGAGGCATTGCTGGCCGCCTTCGCGTTGGACCGATTCATTGCATATAAGCAGTTTATGGCGCGAAAACTGGACTTCGGAGGATCTCCAGATGTTTTCCTGGCAGGTTGGCGGCGATTGGCCACATTGGCCGGAGGAATATCAGACGGCTTTCTGTGCTGCGCCTTTGTTGCTGGACTTCCAGAACATGTTCAAGACGTACTGAGAGCGGGAGTGCGAATGGACGATCTCACCATTGGCCGGCTGCTTGCACGAGCTCGAGCGGTTATGGCGCATGAAACTGCCGTTTGTGAAAGGGACACAGACCTGGCGGCCGAAGTACAGGCATCCGTTCGTAGGGTTGCAAGCCGCAACCAGGCAGTGCGGTGCTACGCATGTGGTGGAGCCAACCATTTCGCCAGGGAATGTCCCACGCGGAACGGCACCATGAGGTCCGCCCGACCATCAAGGAACAAAAATGCTCTGAACTTCAGGCGTGATCAGGATAGCAGCCCAGTGAGACCCGCAGGCACCTTGGCTCAGGGAAACGAGTCCGGGGAGGAGGCTTGTGCGCCACCCACCTCCCGACAATGACTAAGGCGATGCCAACCATGTGGATGGAGGTGGAGGGGGTGCCACGTCGCGTGCTGATAGATACAGGTTGTACTCAGTGCATCGCACATGCGTCCTGCTGTCGCAAATGGCGTAAGCAACGGACTGACGTAACTACTGTGAACGGTGAGCAATTGCGATGCGTTGGCGTGGGTTCCGTCAAACTGCAGGCACCCGAAGGCAGACTGGTTACTGTTGAAATAATTATCTCTGAGAAGAAGCCTTTGGATTTTGATTGCATCATTGGCATGAGTGGAATAGCGGCTCTCGGAGGAGTTGCGGTGGATGGCCAAGGGCAGGCGCGGTTTGGTCTATCCGCAATCACGATATGCGCTAGCGCTGATGCCAGTATTCACATTGACGAAAAGGATTTCATCGCTACATATGACCCTGCCAACCGCTCGTGGACGACTGCTTGGAAATGGGCGAACGGAAAGGCGCCAGAGATCGTGTGGAACTCAAGAGAGGAGTACCCGCCTGCCGCAGAAGTCACGACATCGTACGCAAAGGAGCTGGACTTGTGGATCCGAAACGGTTGGTTAATTCCGTATGACGAAAAGAGGCTCGGTCCAGCAAAGGCACTTATTCCGCTCATGGCAGTCACTCAGCACAACAAAAGCACAGTACGGCCAGTGATGGATTTTCGAGAGCTGAATTCATACATTGACGTGTTCACGGCAAAGAGCGAGGTGTGCGCCCATAAACTACGAGAATGGCGCCGTCAGGGCGAGAACGTTTCCATTGTAGATTTAAGGAAAGCATATTTGCAGCTGCATGTCGACGAGACTCTGTGGCCGTTCCAGACAGTCATGATAAGAGGCCGCAGGTACTGTCTCACCCGACTTGGATTTAGTTTAAACGTCGCCCCAATGATCATGCAAGCAGCAGTTAACCGCGTCCTGTCCCTCGCTCCTGATATTCAGGAAGGTACGTCAGCGTACGTCGATGACATCTTCGTCAACGAGAATGTCGTCAGCGCAAGTCGAGTGGTGCAACATTTGGCTAAATATGGACTATCGTAAAGCGCCGGTGCAGGCGACGCGTGGAGCCCGCATCCTCGGCTTAACTGTCAGGGGGGAGAACGGTGCTTTGGTATGGTCAAGAGGCAACGAGATTAAGGAACTGCCGAAACCTCTTACGCGAAGAACTGTATTCGCTTACTGCGGCAGAATTGTGGGCCATTACCCAGTATGTGGCTGGTTGAGGCCGGCGGCTCCATTCATAAAGAGAGAAACCAATCGCGTGACTTCAAAATGGGACGATGAAATCCATGACAAGCGAATACTGGAACATCTTCGCGATTTGGCGGCCATGATGACTGCTCACGATCCAGTGCGGGGAAAGTGGGCTGTCTCAGGCAACAAGGCCAAGGTATGGGTCGATGCAAGCACGCTGGCAATAGGCATCGCAGTGGAAGTGAACGGTGCGATTGTTGAAGACGCTTCATGGCTGCGTCCTGACGATTGTCACCATATCAACTTAGCGGAGCTTGACGCAGTGATTATAGGTCTAAACGTCGCCCTCTCCTGGCAGCTACGAGACATTGAAGTAATGACAGTTTATCGATGGCTAGAGGAAGATCTTTCCGGGAAGTCGAGCTTAAAAACTAAGGCGGCCAGCGAAAGGCTCATTCGAAGGAGAATAGCTACAGTGATGGCGCTGGTGGAAGAATACGATTTGAAGCTCACTGTGACGTTGGTGAAATCGGCTGAAAATCGAGCAGACGATTTGACGCGGATACCCTAACGATGGCTAATACCGACCGACCTTCCAGAAATTCCGAACTGCGCCTCAGCAGCGGTAATAGAAACTGACCGGATGATTACGCAAATTCACAGCCTATCCGGTCATCCCGGGGTAAAACGAAGCGACTCGACGATATCAAAAAGGCTCATCAGGCAAGTGGTCAACAATTGTGACGTCTGCCGTTCTGTTGACCCTGCGCCAGTAAAGTGGAGACATGGAAGTCTGAATGTGGAGAGAATTTGGCAAAGGGCCAGCATGGACATTACGCATTTCAGAGGAAGAATCTATTTGACGCTGATCGACTGTGGACCATCCCGTTACGCAATATGGCGGCCATTGAAGTGCCACAGCAGTACCGCCGTCAGTGAACAACTGGAATCCATATTTTGTGAAAGGGGAGCCCCGGAGGAACTGCTGACAGATAACGATACTGCGTTCAGGAGCAAGGTTTTTGACGACTTAGTCAAGAAATGGGGCGTCCGACTTCGATTCCGATGTGCCTATGTACCATCGGGCAACGGTATAACAGAGAGATGTCATCGGACTGTAAAGGTAATTACCGCCAGAAAGGAATGTGCAATCAGCGAGGCGGTATATTGGTACAACTTAAGACCGCGGGACGATTGCTCAGAAGCCACGGCGCCAGCGAATGCTATCTATCGGTATCCTGTAAGGGTTCGCGGAATTGATCCTGTTGACTTTCAAGACGTCAGTAGTTCATTCGTCGAGGGCGATCTTGTGTAGGTGCGACAACCCGGTGCAAGATGCAACTCGCAATTCGCCAAAGGCACGATAACGAAGATTCTGTCCGACCAGACCGTCGAGGTAGACGGAATGGCACGACACGTCAAAGGCGTTCTTCCCATGCGGAATACCAAGGCAAACCAACAACCACTAGAGACGAAAGTGACGACGAGATGCTCCTCTATCTGACCGATGAAAATCAGACAGCCGAAACGAATTCACTAGCGGGTACCGTGACGTCACCTCAACATCCCGAAGGCGTGGTAAACCAACAACAAGAACAGCCACAGGAAACAGAACCACGGCGCTCGACAAGAAGACGGCGGCCTCGGCATTACTCCTGTTGTGATTGGATATCAGGGAGGAGTGTAACCAGCAGCCTTTGAACGAGCAGGGAGATGAGAAACGCGGAAGGACTTTCTGGGTACGCGCCGCGGGGTCCCACCGGCGCAGGTGTCAGCAATTAATGCGCACCATCGAATGTGAGCGAAGTTATATATATAAGCGGCGCGAGAAGCTGCGAGCAGCGTTGTTTCTTCTGGTGCATGGTTCCAGAGGCTGACTTCCTCGTTGACGGTTTTGACTGCTTTATACCGGTTGCTGTACTATTTGAATAAACGTTTGTACTCCCTATCTTGTCGCTACATTTCAGCATCCCCACTTCAGGATTGAGCTGATGCTTGTTTGCTGTACACAACCCATCGCTGAAACTAATCCCTGACGCGTGCATCTGTAAAGCTGGAAGAAATAAAGATCCTTCCAACAATGAAGCTTTGAAGCTGATCCTCGTTGCGAACTGCTCTACACGTATGCATGCGTAGGAAGAACAAATTCGGCACACGTAATTCTGTCCACCGACTTTTCAGACAGGCTGTAATTCAGCTCTTCGTTGGGGCGGGAAAGTGACGAATCACAAGTGGGACAAACCAATCCAGTTTTGCGAATGAATCAATGACGAAACATAATATGCATACTTGCACCTGCATTGGGCCTACCAAGTGTATTCAAAAATCATTCTGCTCAAAACGTCGAAACCCAAATATGTTTTCCTACAGTCTTTTCCTGCTGGTCAGACTGAATTTATGCCCTTGCAGCACTTCAGCATGGCAGTTGCTCGGCTCTTTATGCGGCGGTTTATTGGATAAACGTACATCACAGGCACGCTCCCGTACGAAACGAAACGCATTTCGTGCGGTATTTGTAGCGCATCTCTTTGCTTTATCAATACATCCACCGTCGGGCCATATGCTGTATATCATCTGATAGCTTATCTTATCTTCTATCTCATGATTTAGCTTTTATCAGTTTCTATTAATGCCAAACGCATTTACCATTCTGTTTTCTCCGCTCTAAATACCTTTGGCTTTTGGGATCCTCTTTTCTTAGAAAAGTGTAAGTACTGCTTAAGTTGTCAAATAAATTAACAGCACACTTGTTGACAAGTCGGCCGCGGATCTGACTATTCTTCATTGGCATGACAATTTCTGGAGGTGAGTGGCTAGAAAATGAAGAAATTGAAGACAACAAGTGAAGCGAATCCCTAAATGGCAGTTCGACACTTCAGGGAAGAAGTAGGTGCCTGTAGGAGCCAAACACAACGGCACCCCGTTACATAGCTAAGGCGAAGCAGTTGGAGAAGTGGGTGTCGTAATGACGCGCACACAGTGCGGCGAACACGTGTCTTTTTCGAGAATCGACAGGAAAAAGTTGGAAGCTTTGGCTTGCAAAGTTTTACCTCATTCAACGGGGCAAACCTTTCACTGCTCTGCCTAATGACGGTTTGGCCAAACAGTGCAATGCGTCGATACCTTATCGCAGCGCCCAAACATGGCCATAAGTGGATTCATTCACGTCCCAATGAACTCAACGAAAAGTGCACAAAATTTTTGAAATAGCCATACTGCACGTCCGTTACCTTAAATAATTCACGAGCACAAATTGCGCTACGTCTATGGCAAACCGCTGGAAACCGAATTGCCAACTCCAGAAATTACGGTCAATTGCTTCTGACTCATCCCTATATTCCTACCGTAATTTATATTTGACGGTTAGGTTGCTTTTGCATGGTCTTCCAGTTTTCTGCTTTGCAACGTGATGTACAATTTGGTTCAGTCCGTCTGATACCCTTAAGGGAATATTGCCTTTGCCTGCGCTGCATAAAAGAATAATTTGCTCACAGAATACGTTCACAGCGGTCAGTGGCGCTGTGGCGGTGAGCTAGCAGCCGGCTAGTAGCTATTCTATGTCGGTTTGTAATTCCTAGGTGGCAATACATTGATCAACCTTGGAACGAGTTTGGCAGCTTTGAAATTGCCGTAGCTACCTGCGTTTTCGCCTACAGTCAGGTAATCGTCGAATCACGCATGATTTCCATGCATGACGTTGTTGCCCCGTCCATGCATTGGAACGCCGTAGCATTCCCAAGGAAGTGTTTTGGTGTATCTAGTTTTCTTCAGCACATGTACCTCACTTATCTTCTGCTTAAGAAATCGAAAGATGCCATTGCTTGACTGTTCAGACTTTTCCTAGGCTTTTTGTTCAGCTAGCGCGGCTTCACGTTGCTAAAGTTAGGATTTACCGTTCTTCTGTTTCGATTGGCACAACCGTACCATTTCTACGTTTGTTTAGAAGTTCAAAGCATCCTGCCAGCGGTCCGTATCCGTTCATGAGTTTGTGTAACCCGCGTGACTACGATCACTTGTTCAAACTACTGATCATTGGCGATAGTGGTAATAACTTGCAACCAAGGTTTGTCCATTGGAGCTTTAGACGTCGTCTGCTTTCAGGAGTCGGGAAAAGCAGTTTACTGTTGCGCTTTGCGGACAACACATTTTCTCGTACAATGCCGCCTGTTCGTTTTGGTCGGGCGTATTTTCACTTTTTATAGCTAACTACATTACAACCATTGGCGTTGATTTCAAAATCCGCACCATCAGCGTGGACGGCGAGCGCGTAAAACTGCAAATATGGGATACCGCCGGCCAGGAGCGGTTCAGAACCATTACTTCCACGTAAGTGTGCATTCTTTTTCCAGCGCCGACCAACGCTGCCAGTTTTCTTCCAATTGCCCCCATTGCAGATATTACCGGGGAACTCATGGTGTTATAATCGTTTTCGACGTGACCAGCGGAGACTCGTTCGTCAACGTCAAGCGTTGGTTGCACGAAATCGACCAAAATTGTGAAAATGTCCAAAGGATTTTGGGTAAATGAGCCTTATGCCATTTTCGCCTACTTTGCGTTTCAAGAATGGTCAGCCATTTCGTGCTTTGAAAGCATTTTCTGTCGTCCTTGTTCATTTCACTTTTCCGACTTCTGAAGTCGATGACTGTGAAGTAAGACGCCCCTGCAGGATCGCTTTCTTGTTCAAATCAATATCCAAGCGAGTTCCAGCTTTCGATTGTCGATTCAGTGCAGCATGCCCTTAAACGTTTAAAGGGAAACGTATACATTGTGGGCGGTTTGGCATATGGATGCAATGTATTGTACCATCTTTAGCGACTGCCGGGTAGCGACGTTGTTTTCATATTGAAATTCGCGGCTAAGGCGTTCCAGCAAAAGAGAACTACCTTTAGCTTGCATTCGTTCATACGGCGTGCGTAAGACGCCGCTTCTTACTATAATATTTTGTTTTAATATGTTGTTACAGCATCTTGATCTTCAATACGGTGGTTGCTCGTTGGAGCATTTTGGTGTCTGAATGGATAAACCAAGCCCTACCAACGGATGGATGGGCATCCATCCGTTGGTAGGGCTTGGTTTATCCATTCAGACACCAAAAGGCTCCAACGGGCAACCACTGTATTGAAGAGCAATATGACAAACGGCCCCGTTACCAAACATCCTGTGTTCATGGACAAGTGGAATTCATATTGCTACAGGATGTAGTTATTGTTTTCTGCCTTCGTTCGGATTTCTTTAGTCAAGAGTTTGCCTTGCTGCTGTTTCGTCGTCATCTCTTTCGTTGATGTTTGCGGAAACGATGGAAAGATTTTTTAATTCTCCTCTATGTTGCAGTTGGAAATAAATGCGACGAGAAGGAGCGCCGCGTCGTGCTTCAACTTGATGCTCAGCGTTTTGCCGACCAGACAAACGTCCGGTACTTCGAGACCTCTGCCAAGGAAAACTTAAACGTTGAAGAGGTATGCAAAGTTTGGCATTCTCGCAACTGAATATGCAGTGCAAAGAGATACACAACGTCGCCGAACCGGTTCACTCTGTTTGAGCAAAGAGAGCAGGCAGGCCAACATTTACAGGGGGCATTTTAGGGAAGTCTTCTCCGTCTGCATGTTTGCCTTTGAAGAACCATAGTCGAGTAAGGTGGCAACGCGTACGCTGCATGAGTCATCAGCAGGAGGACCGTTTCGCAAATACGTTTCTACACCGCTTATTTGACCATCATGTTTGATGCAACCTTTAGCATTCTTAACTGCTGGCATAGGTGGTAAGTGCGTGGGTGGTTTCACCTCGCTTCGCGCTCGCGTCCCGACAATTCATCACATCGCTTCTGGGAGTTCATATATACAACACGCCTACTCCGTGGCCTGTCCCGCGATGTCAAATCGGTTGCAATTTTTTACGCAATGAATAATCGTCTGCTCGAAAGTGTACATGAGCGTTTTCCGACCAGGACAAGCGTGGCTTTAAATTCAAATTTGAATATTCATCCGGAAGTTTCTCACCTTATCGATTTGAGTTTATTGCGTGAACTGTAGGGAGTAACAACAAAGGAGACTTCCTGTTACACGCTGCCAGCGCGTCTTTAGCTAGCCCGCTGCAGACTTAAAAACTCCCATTCAATATTTGCACAC